>CM076571.1:880355545-880560545 GCA_034641835.2 Pinus albicaulis | reverse complement strand
TATATATATATATATATATATATATATATATATATATATATATATATATAAACCCATTTCTCTCTCTCCTCTCCCTTTCTATAATCCTATTTTTCTCGTCCCTCTCCCTTTCCCCCTACTCCTTCATAAATCCTCTTTTCTACCCCTCTCTCTAACACTCTCGACCTCTCTCACTGATACTTCCCGTCTACCTCTACCTCTCACTCTCCCTCCCCACCCTTCTATCTCCCATGCTAGTTCTCTCTCTCCCTCCTCTGCTTGCTATATCTCCACCTCACATGTTCTCTCTACCCTTCACTTGCATACACAATCTTTCTCCCTCCATAAGTAATAATTCTAAGTCATGCAATATTGCATTTGAATATTAATATTAAATGGAAGTATAATATATGATTAAAATAGTCATATTTAATAAAAAAATTGTCTTTCTTCTGACATAATAATAATATTAATTAAATAGCTTAAATAATAATTTAATTTTAATTAAAATTTAATCAATATTATGAAAAAATTGTATTGAAAACTTTATAACTTTATTAAATTTAAAATTTTGAATATTCAAGGAATCACAAACTTAAAAATATAACATAATTATAGAAAACATAGAGATATGTGTTTGTGTTTACCAGCCCCATAAAATGATTATTTTATAAAATTATTAAAAAATATATATATCTCTTCCAAGAATAAATATCTTTACTTATTTTTAAAAATAATATTTTTATAAACAAGTTGCATTAAATTTTTAATTTTCAGAAGTGCTAAACATTTTACCAGATATATTTACGAAATTAATTAAATACATACAAAAAATTAAGGTATTATAATAGGTTTAAAAAGCAGAGCTCTTTAAAGGAAAATACTAATTTGAATACTAATTTTAGAATTTTCAATCGCTCCAAAAATTAAATTGAAAGAAATTAATCGTGTTGGTAATTTTGATTTAACTTTCGGAGAACACATTCAAATATGTTGAATGACTGTAAAAATCTTCATTTAAAAGAGTAGAATAAGGTTAATGGTCAGGTTTCACTTCTACAATAAATGCAGAATGAGATCACAAATATCTACTTGCCCGCACCTTCTAAGAAACATGGTTCCGGTATGTCTATGTGTTTGATGTGATGAAGATATATTTTGTAAGAATGCAATCACTATCGGCATCATGAAACCCCAGAATAAAATATGGTGTCCGTTATGGAATAAAATCAGCATCATTTTTTGTTCTCCCATATTTATTTGTTCGCCCTAGGTTCTCGTGGAAATTCTATACCAACATTACATATATTTCCAATGTAGTTCATACAGAAACCTAAAATCCAAAAACCTATATAATTGTTCATTCATAAACCTAAAATCCAATGTTCATATATGCTAAGAAGTGCAACCAATACAGGAACTGAAAGCCGAAAGCTGGCGAGCTCAAATAGTAACGAAGGCGGGGTAAGGAAAAACTAACCTAACAATAACTAGGTTAAAATTAGCTAAGCAGATACAAAGTGCATACGATTACAGAGACCGAATTCTATAAATTAAAATACAATAAGTGAAGTTGTCTACTGACGACAATATTTTTGTCAAAATCTGGTAAAACAAAATTCAAAACATTAGGTATTTGGAGTTTTTTAATTGCATTTTTTACAGTGAAAATGGATTCAGCAATATGGGTAAATATTGAAGTTTAACAACTGTAAACAAGATTTTGATAAATTTTTGTCAGATTTTTTCAAAATCTTTGCAGAATTCTGAGCTATCCTGTTGTTTTTTAAGACTACAGCGCAAATACAAAGTACATACGATTACAGAGACCAGATTCTATAAATTAAAAACTGGAGATATATACCCACCATTATTGACAGCCCACGGATGTCCATCAACCACAACCCTTCCTAAGTACAGGACAGAATCAATTTTATTTTTCCTCAGGTACAGTCCAATCCAGCTTCTTCCTCTACCCACATTCTTCACACATACAATCTACTGGATACATTAAATCCCACATAAATCCCACACATAGAATCAGACTCAGAACCAGACTAAGATTCCCATGCCCTTTCGGACAAGAAGCACTTCCCACGCAACATAGTGAAACGAGAACGAGCATGACAATATGTTATATATTACAGATGCTCCCCCGCGCCCACCTCCTCCACGTTCCTTTATGCAACAGGCACTTTTGTAACGACCACCCCCACTCCCACTTCTTTCGACAAGCGTGCTTCAGAAATCATGAAAAACAACGCCCTGTCAATGAAAAGCGTCTTTCCACTTTTCCAATGGATAGATGATGTTATGTTCCCACTACCACCAACGGATAGATTTTTATAGGCTTCCCACTTCGTCCAACAGATAGCGTAGCCACCATGAGAAAGAGTGAATAAGAAGTTGCTTAATCATGTATAATTATTACATATTTCCCACTCCTCCAACGGATAGCATAGCCACACTTAGAAAAGCGTGAATAATTTTTTTTTTAATCATGTAATAATTTTAATTATTACATATTTCCCACTCCTCCAACGGATAGCATCGCCACACTTAGAAAGCGTGAATAAGAAGTTTTTTAATCATGTAATAATCTTGCAATTATTACATTTTCCCCACTACTTCCAACGGATAGATGCTGTATAGGATGGGATTCCCACATAGCCACCATTGTTCCAACATTACGGATATCTCCAAAAAAGTCTTCATCCTCACTCCATCGTAAAAATAGGTCTAAGATACAACGTTAAAACTTAGTGGTGAATCAAGAAATATTATTATCCATCCATCTCTAACACATAGAGGAAAGGAAAGCTTCAATCCCTGGAAACTCTATGGCAATAAGTTTATGAAGATTGTCTTTAAGTCATTTTCATGAACTGAATCTAAAAGATAAATAATTTCATATACATGTTAAAAGTTCCCTTATTTCTAATAAAATTATTCCCAGGTCCTTGCAAACCCAAAAACCTATATAGTTAATGCATAAATAGAAATCTAAAATCCAATGTTCAAGCATTGCTAGGAAATGCAATCTATACAGGAAATAAAAGCAGAAAATTGGCGAGCTCAAACAATAAAGAAGGCGAGGTAAGGAAAAACGACTTAGAAACTGAGCATACAAGCTCTGTCTCATTAATTAAATCAAGTTACATATATACATAAGGAATTGTCTCAAGATAGAGAAGCTATCTTAGACGTACAATAATTTAGTTGAGAGAATATCTCAACCTCACACCAAATTAGGAACTAACCTAACAAATAGGAACAAAATCTATACATAGAGAAAATCACAAGTGAAGACAAGTAGGAATTACATATTCCAGCACTCCCCCTTAATGACTACTTGTCTCAATATCTATCTCCAAGATGTACAACAGGTACTGTTTGGTAATTACACTAGCTCTGTTTGGTAATTACACTTTGTATCTTGTTCATGCTGTTGTCAATGTCCATATAAAGGAACAACCATCTATCGAAATGCATGGGTTCCAACCGCTGCAACCGCCAGTCTACTAGGAAGTCCTTCACATACATGGTTCATCCAACCTCTCGATTAACTCCCCCTTGATATAAAATTTCACCTTATGGAGTCTAAAACCAATACAGCCCACCCAAATGTATCCATCCCGCATGACACACTCTTCCACGGTGTTAAAAACTCTCTGACAGAGGGAACATATAACAAAGGGGTATGCATGCCTCTCTTACAATAAATGACATGTAGATTTGCTTTTAATTACAAACTATGGCTCATACTCATGGTCATGAGTCTATTCCAAGAAACTCACACAAAACAAACTCTCACAAACTTGATTGTCCATCCTCCTTTTCCCGCTCACCATACCATTCACCTGCTAGAGCTTTCTCGCTTGAATATTTCTATCATAGATTTTGTACTTTTGAATTTTGGATGTACTGGTCTTGAATCTCCATGCTATACCTGTCATTAGTTAGAGTCGCGAATTCTAACAAAATGACTTCATATTTAGGTCACGAATCTCAATATGTATACAAATTTTCAAGACATGTCCACATTTACCCATACGAAACAAAAAAAACAATATCAAAGGACAATATAAGCACAAGTGATAACCATGACAGTAATACAACACATGGCCATGCCATTCACTGCTGCGGACAGACTGCCCCGAATTTCAGTTTACCAGAACACTGCCCACACTGTTGTTGTGAGCAGATCCAAGATCATACACCGCACGTTGTCTTTGATCTGATCTCTATCAGATCACTGACAACCGATTGCTCCACGTTGCTTCATGAAAATGCATGAGCAACACCCTTTCACCTGCTTTCTAGTTCACATTTCGACAAGCAGTAATTCACCTCCACCGCTCAGGCACTCAGCCTTGAGGAGATAAAATGTAGCCACTAAGGCTCAACTTAGCCACCAAGGCTTATCACAGCCACGAAATCTCAACTCAGCCACGAAGGCTCAACATAGCCATGAAGGCTTATCACAGCCACGAAGGCTCACCACAGCGGCGAAGGCTTATCATAGCCATGAAGGATCAACACAGCTGCGAAGGCTTATCACAGCCATGAAGGCTCAACATAGCCGCGAAGGCTTATCACAGCAACAAAGGCTTATCACAACCATGAAAGGCTTATCACAGCCACAAAGGCTTATCACTGCCACGAAGGCTCTCCATCCACCCAGGCTTATCACCGCCACGAAGGCTCTCCAACCACAAAGGGGCCACAAGCCATTAAGGCTTGCCAACTCTTCTCTAGAGCATACAACGACACATAGGTCGGATCTGCAGTAACGTTGCCACATTAATGCAACTAAACCAACAAACATCCATCCTCATTGCACCATATTCAGCTCTCCATCATCGTCGATGGACATCTGGTGCCAACACAAGAGACTTCCAAACATGCCTTCTCACATTGGTTGTCAGGCTGCAACAACGAAGAATGAAGAACTACTGCCAGGCTAATCTCCTCACACTGGCCTAGATCGAGAACCTTACCACACTTCTGCTACACCATACAACAACGGATCCACAAAGTGATCCATAAATAAAATGATCCATGAAAAACAGCAGCCACACCAACAGCTCTCCACGCTCAGCCTCCGATCTGTGCATGAATATGAAAATATGTTTGTAAAGGATTTATGGCTTTTCAAAGGTGCTCACAAACAACATTTGTATACTCTGCAGTCCCAGATGCTGAAGCATTGCAACAGCACTCAAAAGTAACGTTGTTGGATTGGCAAGATTCTCGCCAACATAGGACCAACAGGGACCCCAAAGGTAAATGTACAAACTTCAGGAAGCTTGACCACACCCACATCAAGCAAAGCCATAAGAATTTTATCCTATATATTAGCAAGACTGAGTAAACTTGTTTCACTATCCTGCCAGCCTCTTCAAGTCGGGAATGGGTAACTGGCAGCTCGTCAGCATACACAGCTGCATATCCTAATGCAACCACAAAAATTTGTTCTGCCAATCCTATACGCATTTTTAACTGAAGAACGTGAACCAAGTACTGGGGTTCACAGTCTGTTGCTGGATCGAACAACAACCACACCACCAGACTATCTTGTACGCTCTCAGCAGTCGCCACGTAAGGTTGTGGCACTTCAAATTTAAAAGGCCCATGATATTTAATATTTGACGTAATAGATGAAGGATCGGCCGCCGTAGGCTGAGCAACAACAGGAATTTCTTCGCCAACAATATGTTTTGTTTTACGTTCGCTGGCGACACTACGAATGGAAACGAGTGGACACGAGCAGCCAGAGTGAGGAAATCTTCCCAGCCGTGGCTTCAACTTCATTCCAGTAAAACTCGATCGATGAGCAAGGGATCCCCATTAAACTCAGAACGAAGGAGAAACGCATGAGCCTAACCGCAAAAGGCTGACATCTCTTCTCTTCGTTTAACGAGATTTGATCCCACAGATCACACAACAAATAACTGCACTCACTGTACCATAGTTAGCGCTCCATTGCCATCAAATCCACCACACTCTCCATGTCCTTCAATTCACTGTCATGCGAAAGGCTTCTCGCAACTCTTCACCGATCCGAACGCCGCTAATGGAACTCCTCAACATAACATGACTTCAAACCGAAGTCATGATACCAAAGGCAGGATGTGTAAAGAAGTGGACAATTTAGTATCAACGTTGCGTGGCGCACGTATTTCTACGAGCAAAATTCACAGTGGAATATTCTTATTTGTGCACAGGCTGTGGACTCGTCGGTCACCACCGCACAAACAGATGAGCGACACACCACTATAGAAACAGACACCACCCCCGATCCACAATCCAAAAACCACCGCTGTTGTGGATAGCATAGACATGCATCTAACAAACAACTTGGACCGAGAAAATTCACCGTGGTGGTAGAGGGAATGACCGCCATCAAAAAACAATCGGCCCAAGTCTAGATATAGCACCCAAAAAAAAAAACAAATTGCACAGCACGAAGAAAATCATCACCGTATGACGGAGAAAATCATCTCTGTATGACGGATTCACGATGGGCGCCAAAAAAAAAAAAAAATTGCACAGCACAGATCCTTCGACAAAAGCACATTCAGGTAAGGCTTCTACTTGGCAGCACCAGATTGGTAGCAGTTTACGCAGAGAGCAGGGGTAGCGTACACGTAGATTGAGGTACGTAGGAAACACAAAGCAAGCACTCTTCTCCTCACTCGGTGACAGCGCGTTTAGGTAGGCAGCACTCTGGTGACAATAAAAAATTGTCAATATACGCGAGGCATGAATATGCACACACGCCGCTCCATGCAGGCTCAGCCACCGTGACTTCGATTTCAGATCTGCTCACAGCGTTCTGATCCCGCTCTCCACACACTTGCTAAGCTGCATAGTATGCTCCATAATCTAGACCAGCAGCTCAATGCGACATAATTTGATTCCTTTCGAATCATCTCGTGATGTAAAAACAAAAGACTAAAAAATATACTCTTATTTTCGTCAGCCCAGGAGGGGGCTAAGGTCCAGGCCCAAACGGGCTTCGATACCAACTTAGAAACTGAGCATACAAGCTCTGTCTCATTAATTAAATCAAGTTACATATATACATAAACAATTGTCTCAAGATAGAGAAGCTATCTTAGACGTACAATAATTTAGTTGAGAGAATATCTCAACCTCACACCAAACTAGGAACTAACCTAACAAAAGGAACAGACTCTATACATAGAGAAAATCACAACTGTAGACAAGTAGGAATTACATATTCCAAGAAAACTAACCTAACAATACCGAGGTTAAAATTAGCTAAACTAAACAGCCCAGGAATGTTAAAATTAAATACAATAAGCAATGAAGAGGCACATACAAAGTTCATACAAGGCCGAATTGTTTAAATTAAAAACTGGAGATATATACATACCATTATTGACATAGCGTAGAGATGTCCATTGTAAAAGGTTTCAACAATCCTAAGTAGAACACATAATCAATTCTAATTTTCCTCCAGTAAATTCCAATCAAGCTTCTTCCTCTACACACATTCTTCACACATACAATCAGACTAAGGAACCATAGTAAGATTCCCATGCCCTTTCGGACATGAACCACTTCCCACGCAACATAGTGAAACGAGTACTAGCATGACAATGGCATATATATATATATATATATATATATATATATATATATATAAAAGATGCACCCCGCGCCCACCTCCTCCACGTTGTTGAATGCGACAGGAACTTTTGTAATGACCACCCCCACTCCCACTTTTGAAATCATGAAAAACAATGCTCTCTCAATGAAAAGTGTCTTTCCACTTTTCCAACAGATAGATGCTGTATTGTTCCCACTACTTCCAATGGATATATATTGTATAGGATGGGCTTCCCACTTCGTCCAATGGATAGCATAACCACGATTAGAAAGCTTGAATAAAAAAATTTTGATCATGAATAATTATTACATATTTCACACTCCTCCAATGGATAACATGGCCACGCTTAGAAAGCTTGAATAAAAAGTCTTTTAATCATGTAATAATCTTGTAATTATTACATTTTTACCACCTCGTCCAACCGATATAATAGCCGCGATAATCCTCAATATCTTTATCTTTTTTAGTTATAAAATAAATGTAATCCTCCATACAATCATTCAAAATAGTTTCCATGAAACAATGGCATTAATGTAAATATAGGAATTCTTGAGTAGGAGCATTAAGAGATTTCTTAAGGTTTCATTAATAGCATCCATAATAATTTTTCTAGTAATTTTGCAAGTATTGTCATAAGAAGGGTTGGTAGTTTTGTTAGTCTTGTTATATGACATCTTGATAGAATAAATTCTAATGGTAAGAAACAAGGTTATTGTAAAATTGTGATAGAGGTTATATATCTTATTGTTATAATTTAAGAAGTGTAAATTCTTATTTAAACTATTTAATAAGAAATCTAGTTTACTTTTGTAAAAAAACATGTTCCTTTGACTCACTCTATTCTTTTGCATTTCGGATGTTGTTTTCATGCATGGAAATGTATAGAATTAAGGTTAAATTTTTATGATGAGAGTCTCTCTCATGTTCACTTAAACTGTCAAAATGTACAATTCTGTTGGAAACAAGGATATCACATATCACATGATTTCAATTTTTGAAATTGGAGTTTTTCACCTCCATATAATATCTTGCTTTCCTTTTTCCCTCTTAATCTTTATCGCCTAACAAATTTTCCTTTAAATTAGAAGTAATAATAATATTAATATTATCCTTATTTTATAATATGATCTCCTTTGTGCCCCAATGGGCTATCCAAGCCCATACATCCTTATTTTATTCTTTGGGAATTGTTATGACATTTTCAATGAATTCTTTTGGAATCTTCAATTGAGGTGAAGGTAATGGATTTGTTTGGAGTTAGAAGAAATTTTAAAAAACATCTTGGATTCCATGTTGTGAAAATTATTCTTGTAGATAATATTACTAGTCGTGGCCATGCTTTCAATAGGGAAAATGCTTGCTTCAATCCAGAGGACAGTGTAGGGAGTATTTTCTATAGTATTGAGGATGTAGCTTCTAAAATTCTTTTGGATCTATTCAATATTTCTCCACAACTATTTGGATATTCTACAACCCTACCCCTACCATCCATATAAAATAACGAGTGAAAATAGTCTAAAAGAATATTTTTTTCTTTTATCACACATTCAAGATTTTCTATCTTATAATCATTTTCAATCTCATAGTAAGATTTTGAAACCCCACTTATCCCTTCCTAAACGCTATAATTTTAATTGAGCTTACGGTGGATGTTGATTCCTAGATATTCATATGAAAGAACTTCCTCCAACTATTTCCTACCATAAATGCAACAATTTAGGTGATCTTTTTGTATTTAATTATAATGACATCAGTTTTACCAATATTAACAATCATGTCTATCTTGGAGCACAAATGCAGAAAACTCTTAGTTTCTTTCCAATTTTGAAATGGATCATTGGAGAAAGGAAATACCTTTAGGATAAAGGGTAAGAGATATCACTATTCTAGTGAGCATAGGACCAACAAAGCCTATCAATATATATACCAAAAATGGAATGAGATAAGGGGCACCATTACTTGACTCTATTATTTCATTAAATTTCTTCCAACGAACACTTTTCTAGTGTAAGCTTGGTAATAACATATTTGTACAACAATCTCACAATTATCCTCAACTGAAAAGGAACCATCATCTAAACCATCATCTATTCTAGCCTCCCCCAAGGCTTTGTCTATAGATCAACGTCAAATGATTTTATGGAGTCCAAAAAACAACACAAGACTTTGAAAGAGAAAGCATAATATTCCTCTTCCAAAATAATTTCCTACAAGTTGGGTAATCATTATTATCCTAACGTTAGAAGGAATTTTATCATCCCAACTTTTAAAGATATGAAAATTAACACATTCTGTCCAAATCCTATAGAAGACTCGCTACACTACCAAATTGAAGATTTTTTGTATGTGGGAGATGAGTATAATGCCTCCCATTTTAATTCCTTCAACTTGATAGTTCTCAATATCCTTATCTTTCCTAACCCCAAACTCAATGTCCCCTAAAGTAAATATATCATCCTCTATAGGGGAATTCAATATTGTTTCCATGACACTGGGGTATCATAAACATTTTTAATCTAAATATAAGAATTCTTTAAGGAAATAAAAATATTTTAGTTAGCCTTACATATCATAATTTTCTTTCAATACCTTATACGATTAGATTTGAAAAGGTATAGTAACCAGTCTTTCTATTTATGTAATGTCTTTTCCTAATTTTAATAAGGGATTTATATTTACTCACCTTATCAACTTTAAGGTTTCATTAGGAGTATTCATGATTGATTTTCTCGTAATTTTACAATTATTTAAAACCAAGAATTTGTATCTTTATTAGTCTTTTTTTTATGACACCTCAACAGAGTAAATGTTAATGGTGGTAGAGAATATTGTGGTTAAATTGTAATAGAGTTTATCAATGTTATCCCTCTTAGTAATAGGTGTAAATCCCTATTTATATTCTTTAATACGAGATCCATTTTACTTTTGTACAAAACCATGTACCTTTGGTTCTTGAAATTATTTTGCATGTGGTTGTTCTGTATCGAAATGTTTAGAGGTAAGGTTAAATGAGTATTATGAGAGTCCACGTCATGGTCATTTAAAACGTAAAAATTTAGAATTTGGTTAGAAACAAGGATATCATATATCAATTTGTTTGGAATCAAGGATATAATATTTCACTTAATTTTATTTTTAAAGATTGAATTTGCTTGCCTCCATTTAATGTCTTACTTTCCTTTTCCCTTCTAACTCTTTATTGACCCAAAAATTCTCCTTAAATTTAGAAGTAATAACAATTTTAATATTGTCCTTTTATATAATATGATATCATCCTTTATGTCCCAATGGGATGACCAAGCCTAGGAATCATTATGTCATTCCTCCGGAATCCTTATCTCATTATCTGAGCACCCTAATGAAATCCACACTTGAGATGAAGGTGAGAGTTTTGGCTAGATTTATAATTAATTTTAAGAAATATATTGGCTTGGAAATTGTGTAAATTCTCCTTATACATTATTACCTAGTCATAGCCATGCTTTTAATGGGGGAAATAATTTTTTCGATTCGGAGGATATGGTAGAGAGTATTTTCTATAATTTTTTGGTTGTAGCTTACAAAACTTATTTGGATCTATTCAATATTTCTCCATGATTATTTGGATATACTACAACCTTTCACCTCACATCCATATGAAATAACATGAGCAAAAATAGTTTCAAACAACATTTATTTTATCTCATAAAACATCCAATGATATTTTGACCTATAATTATTTTGAAGCCCATATTCGACTTCAGAACCTGGATTTATCATTTCCCCAATATTATAATTTTAATAGAGCTTATGATGGATTTTGGTTCCTAGATATTCATATCAAGGAAGGACCTCTAGGAAGTTGTTATCGTAAATGGAAGTATTATTGGTGATATTTTTAGATTTTTTTATAATGACTTTAGTTTTTCCAATATTAAAAAACATATCCATATTAGAGAAAAAATGTTAAAATATTCTTTATTTATTTCCGAGATCGTAAAAAAAAATATCATTAGCATAAAGGGGAAGAGTTATGACTATACTAGTGAGAGCATGGGGTCAACAAAAATTGCATCTTGGAATCTTCTAGCTTATCAATGAATATAACAAACAGGGTATGGGATCAGGGACACCCATGCTTGAATCTCTCGTTGTATTTAATTTCTTTGAAACAACCATTAGTGCTTCTAAGCTTGGAAACAACATTTTTGTACAACGTTCTTCCAACTGTACTTAAACAAAAAAGGAATCATTATCTCTTAGGCTCCATCAAGGATTTGTCCTAGTAACAATGTTGAAATATTTTCTAGAATAAAAAGAACAACATAAGAGATAAATTTTATTATTTTTAAATTCATCTAAAATAATTCTAAGGGTAACAATATGCTCCATTGTTGAATGATATGTCATAAACCTAACTTTTCCTTTAGACTATTAGCATGGCTTTCAAGCCAACCCCTAATATTCATCTTCGCAAATAATTCCATAAAACTTGGCTAATATATGTCTAATGAGTATGGTCCTAATATTAGAAGGAATATTTTCATCCCTATTTTTAAAGACAGTAAAAATAATGCTTTGTGTCCAAACATTAGGAAAGCCTAGCTACACTACCCAATTTAAGATTTTTTGTATGTGGAGGATGAGGATTGACCCTCCCATTTTAAAGGTTTTAGCTTTGACAACCCTCAATATCCTTATCTTTCCTAAAACAAAACTCATTATCTCCCAAATAAAAGATATCATCCTCGATAGGGGTATTCAAAATGGTTTCCATGGAACTAGGGTATTCCTAAATTCTTTAAAGGTAAATATAGGAATTACTCAAAGAAATAAAATTATTTTCTTTAGTTTTACATATTGTAAATTTTCTTTCAAAACTTCCTAGGATTATATTTTGAAATATGAAATAACCATTGTTGCTTTGTACTTATATAGTATATTTTCCTCATTTTAATAAAATTTTGGTGTTTGTTGATGTTATCAATACGGAAAATTTTAGGGGATTTTTTTTGCAAATGGGATACTTTTTGGACATTTTCGGAAAAACAAATTCGCCAATTTGGCTAAACATTAGCCTATTTTTAACATATATATGATTAAATTGATGATATTATCCAAAAAAAAACTTATCAAATTTAATAGTAAAATACATGTTTTTTTTATTGAATATAATTTTCCTAAATTTTATGCATATGAATTTTTTAATTAAATAGTCCCCTAAAATACTATATATAGGGAAAATATTAAATCCTTAAAAAATACCCTTATTTATCAACTTTAGTGCTTCACTACAAGCATTTCTATTCAATTTTCCAGCAATTTTAGAGCCATTACCATTCCAATGGTAGGTATTTTTGTTAGTATTTTGTATGAAACCTTGGTAGAGTAATTGCTAATGGTGGAAGGGAGGGATGTAGAAAAATTGTGGTAGAAGATATCAATGTTATACTTTTAATTTAAGAGGTCTAAATCCTTATTTAAATTCCTTTATAAGAAATCCATTTTACTTTCTCCAAAAAACATCTTCCTTTGACTCTTACCATTCTCTTGTGTGGGGTTGTTGTGCATGGAAATTTTTAGAATTAAGGTTAAAGGTGTTTAATAAAATACTAACTCATGGTGACTTAAATTGTGAAAACTTATAACTCTTTTGGAAAGAAGAATATCATATATCACATAGTCGATGAGGCTACTACCTAACTTATGAGTACAAGTCATTTGGTTGGAGTTTGGCCACTTAATTATGCCATTGAAGATTATAAGTTTGTTTAGAACTCAATACCAAGTAAATTGTTGGCAAGGTCTTCATTTAAATTTTCCATCCAAACGAAAGTCCTTATCTAGCTAAAAATAATAAATATTTAATTCAATGATTAAAAAAAAACTTATCTAGTTATGCTTCTCATATTAAGGTCTCTTAACAAAAAGATATTACATTCATTTATCATTTTAATATTCCATATTTACGCCGTAATTATGCCTTAAGGCGTTCTTATTTGAAAACAACTTTTCTAGGTGCCAATGTGTCCATGTGTGATCCATTGGATTAAATGTTAGACGATTAAAATGTTGTAGGCCATTAAATCCACAAGTAAATAGTTTTTTATATATTTTTTTATAATGTTAGTATTTTTTTTTCCTTTTTTTTTAATAAGTTATATTGATTTTAGGTGTATAATAGAAATGTTGTAATGTCATGTTTAACATTTTGACTATGTCAAATTACAAAAGAATAAAAATAAAAGTAAATTAAATAAAAAAAGAAAATAATAATAAACTGTAAAAACAGCCCATGGTATTGATCTTATTTGAAAACAACTTCCCTAGCTGCCAATGTGTCCATGTCTAGAGCGATTGGATCAAATGCTAGACAATTGAAATGTTTTAGGCCATTAGATCCACAAGTAAATAGTTTTATAATTTTTTTATAATGTTAGTCTTTTTTTTTTAATAAGTTAGATTTATTTTAGGTGTATAATAGAGATGTTGTAATGTCATGTTTAACGCTTTGACTATGTCAAATTACACAAAAAAATAAAAATAAAAGTAAATTAAATAAAACTATTGACATAATTTAATGAACATTTTAACTAGGTCGAAATAAAATAATAATAAACTATAAAAACAACCCATGGTATTCATGTGGAATATAGTTTATTAAATTATTTCACAGGAAATGATTTATCTTGATCAATAATAATGAATGTTCATAATTATCATTTCTTAAATAACTCTCAATTTACCTTTAATTACTTAATTGTAATAGTTTGTAACTACATACATAATTTATCCCATTTTCTTTTTGTTAATGAATATCAAAGTTCTTCTATTAAAAAAAACTATATACATTTCTTTAGTTACCTAATTGTAGCTAAAAAATATTACATGTTTTTCACTTTATAATCATAAACAAATTTCATATTATATGATGTCAAACTTACTTAACTTTTTATTCTGAAATGTTTTTTACTACATAATTATAGCTTTTATAATTTAGGGTTATGTTAACTTACTAGTGCTAATTTTGTAAAACTATAATGTACAATAAAGACTAAGTGGGTTTTTTCTTTTGTAAGTTTTGTTTGAATTGAAAAATAAAAAAAATGTGAATAAGAATAATAAACATTAGGTATTTTAAAAGGTATTTGAAAAGTAATGAGGAAGATACACGAGGGCCATGGTAATTAATGTGATTATTTTTATTATTTTTATTTAAAATAGTAATTTTTATTTGTGTTTTTTAAAATGAATATTGTTAAATGTGTTTTGAGCAGAGAAAGCTGAGAAACGAAGGCAGCAGGATGCGAATGACAACGAAGGAGGGAGGGAGTTACATCAAGAAGTAATGCTGAGGCCTACGAACGACGGGCATCAAGGTGTGAGGCAGAGACAATAATGTTAACTTGAGGTGAGAAACTAGTGCATTTAAGGGCTACGGGATAGGGCCCATGTGTGGCCATGTGGCTAGGCCATGTGCCACACAGTGGAGCTGCCACCTCCTGTATCGAATTAGGCACCCGCATCCGAGCGTATACCAAGACTATTGTTATTCATATACAATATAAAATTTATGACAAGCATGAAATTAACGCTCGAATATGTAGATGAACTTGGAGTAAACTCTATTTCTGTTAAACATTTCATGTTTGTTTCAGAGAATTATTAATCACCAAAGGATTTTCACCCCCAATTTCCTATTTCAATATCTATAACAAAAATTTTATATATGTGAACATATTATGTTGGTTTATATATATGTTTTCACCCGCAATTGCCTATTTCAATATCTATAACAAAATTTTCTGGTTGATAACTCTTATCATCAATACCTTTGAAACCTCCACGACCTGCTTTCATGGAAGCAAAAAATGCCTTTCATTCCTTTAAAATGGCTCCTTCTCTCCAACAACTTATTTCTTCTAGGCTACTCTTTCTTATGCTATTTCCTTACCACGTTTCTTTTACAACATGTGGTGCAATTGCTAGTTATAATATTGTTAATACTTCTAATAAGTAATATTATAAGATTAAGTAAGAATAGTTGAATTTTATTATTATCATTCATGGCTAAAGTTATAATCATTAAAATCAATAAATATATATGTGTTCGTATTCTTATAAATTTTTATTCTTGTTGAAACAAATACATTTAATGGAGGAATCAATATTGAGTGAGTTTTGATTCAAAATTTATTTATACCATTTCAAGTTAATCTTGATATATCATTTCTTATTTTTAAATAATTATATTATTAAAAAAAAAATATTAAACAAATTATTGAATTCGGTGGATCCAAGTGAAATAGTGGTCAATGGAAACAATCAAGCTCCCATGAATAGGCCATTGATTTCGAGGTATCAACAAGCCCCACGATAGACCTCCCTACCAATCCTCTCCAGGAAATAGTTATGGTGGCATAATGATGCAACACACATTCGCTCGGATGCAAGCACTACATATCCCCCGACCTCTCTCAAGTGCCCACCCTGAAGATGGCTTGTTGCATCGTCTAGAATATTGTTGCTCTGGTTTGTATGTGCACAGGTAAAATGGTGAGGGAATGAGGTAGATTACGAAGGGCTAGTAGCTGCCGGGGCTACCACCTCTCCCGCCCTGTCATAGCCAGGATGATGATCGCTTTGATGCCAACATACCAAGACGTTACATGCAAATGGTAGCCGATACCATATTTTATTCTCACGGTTTTCATGTCGATAGTGACTGCACTCCTACAGAAGATCCCGTGATCACATCAAACACGTTTATGCACTCTTAACTGATACTTTTATGCATTTGAACATCGTTTCTTAAAGTCTGACGATAAGTAACGCTTCCTCATAGTCGTAGTCTAATTAAACTGTTTTTTTGCTCTGAAAATCATGGAAATTTCGGTAAGATTTTAAGAAAACTTTGCAGGGATTTTTGTAAATCCACGTTATAACTATCAAAATTTCATATTTTGGGTGCTTTAGAGGTTTTTGATGGTGCTGAATTCATTTCCACCATCAAAATCATGATTCAAACACTGTTACTGTAAGATTTTTAAATTTTTTTGGCTTGAATTTCATCCAATTTTGCCCATCCGGGCAATTCCTCCGTCTCGTTAGACAACTCTGTTCGTCATATCTTTCTGCCTTTATTTTAAAATGAAAATTGACCATTAATCTCATTGTAGTCAGCGTATTTGGGAAATCGAAATTACCAACACCGTTAATTTCTCTCGATTTCTCTCATTTTAATATTTGAAAATAATGAATTTTTTCATGAGGTTTTTCATCAATTTTAAACTAGCAATTGTCTCAAAAGATGTAAAGTGTAGCCCATAAATTTGTTAATTTGGAAAAGTTGTATGAGAAAGATATTTATAGATATATATGTAATATGTTTTGCATTTTCAAAATTAGCAATATCAACTTTTGAAAATGAAAGGTCATACATGAGATTCCAACTTTTATTAAAACTAGCTATTACCCACACCATAATTGGAAACTATAAAAATATATTTATGTTTGTTTTAATGTTTATGCACTTTAATTTTAAATAAAATTAATGTTTGCTGGTGTTATAAATTATTCTATCATGTGTAAAATAGTATACCTTCATTTTATTTTTCCACCTTCTAACTTTCATCATAGAATTTAATTTTTAGACTATAATAAATATAACATGTATTTTCAAAAGTTCACTTAAATATTATTTTCCTAAAAAAATTTAGCTGACCTTTATCAAATTTATTATTATTATAATAATTAACTAATTAGCATAATTTATAATTACTATTTAAGTTGTATAGCAAAAATATTATTAAATACATTTTGGTTATTGTTTAAACATGATTCCACATGAATAAAAATTGGACGATAGAGTAACTATTTTTTTTTTAATTAAATTTCATTAAGATATGCAACTCTCTTCTATTGCATATTATTTCTTGCTTCTCATGATGCTAATAAAGATTGATTCATTGAAACTAGTTATCATAATTTTCTTACAAGTTGAGCTCTTTACTAAAAATTATAGTTTAAAAAATATATATGTAAATCGTGATTACAAGCTTAGCACTTTACTAAAATGTTTAAAAAAATAGTAAATGTTTCTTCTTAAAAAAATTATATGTATAGGTGAAAATTTAAAGGAGAATTATCTACATTTATATATATATTTTAGTAAATCACTGCATTATATTGTATATTAAAAAAAGAGAGTAAGAGTTTGTCTTAAAAAAATTATATGTATAGGTGCAAATTTAAAGGAGAATTGTATATATATTATAGTAAATTACTGCATTAACACAGATATTAAATCAGTGCATATTTTAGTAAATTATTTCTTTAAAATAGATTAAATCACTGGGTTAACAAATTCTAGCCTTCCTATATATATGAATTAGTAGGAGCTTCTCAACTTGCTCTTCTCTAGAGTGCTTGTGAACAAAAATACTCACAAGCTCACTAAAGGATAATGGCAGAAAAATTTGACTATAAAGCTCTTTCTCCCTGAACATAAAAGATCTCACTGCTCTATTTTAATTATTAACCTCTTTTTATTTTATTATAAAAAATAATTATGTTGAATAGATTCCAATAATTATATACTCCTTACAAATTAAAGTTTTTTTTAAATTTGATGAAGTTATACATTATTTATTTTGTTTGAGATTAAGGTAATACAATTAGAATAGCGAACTACCTATATAATATAAATTATATTTTTATTATTATCAATATCAAAATATTTAATTTATAATAGAAAATTAAATTAAAAAATTATAATATACAATTATCTAAATAATTCCATAATTAGATGTTCTAATAATAATATTATTACTCCTTTAACCTATTGCATTTATATGTGAATGCTTGATTACAAAGAATATGTAACTGCTGTTAAATGCAATAAAATAAATGATATAGTCCAAAACTTCCCCAAAGGGTGGGCTTTTACATTACTACATACAAACACCCTTCTTGTCAAAATAGATTTTCTTATGACGGTTCCCTATGAAGGTGATTTAATTTTCTCTGTTGTTGTTGTTCAAACACCTATTGAAGTGTGTTACTAGTGCATCCAATTTCAATTTCGTGATGTCACTATAATGGCCATAATTTGTCTTGTATATTAGCAATTACTCACCTTCAAAATTCTTAATTGCTATATAGAAAAAATACATATGAAAATTTTAAATACTTAATTGCGATCTACAAATAATACAGATGAAAATTTTAAAATGTCGAATTATATATGTCAAGTTAAATTACTGCATATTATTTAATCGCAATATACGAAAATACAATCGAAATATGTAGAGTTATATATGTCAAATTAAATTAGTGCATATTATTTCAATTAATAAAATAGATACTGAGCAAATTATTGGAAACACATTCAACAAAAAGGAAATTTGTTCCTTATTTTCATAATATTATTCAATCTATGTATTGATGTTTTTGAGGAAGCATATCTATTAGGATATGAATATGGATAAAAGAAAATTGTTGGTGAATATAATTAGCACAAAATTACATGAATGATCCGTATTTTGTTTATTAATATCAATATTTTTTTATTAATCTTTGTGGAAGGTAAGGATTAGAGTTATTGATTTTGTATTATTTAATTTTTTGTTATAATTAGTTTTCAAAATGCATTTGGGCATTATAAAAAGGTCATGCTCTAGACTCAGACTTAGAGTCAAACTCGCACTAAGGGTATTGCCAAAAGCAATATTCTAACTAGACTACCTTTTTGCTCTAAAAATCATTGAAATTCAAGTAAGATTTTAAGAAAATCTTGCAGAGATTTTTGTAAATCCAGATTATAGCTATCAAACTTCAATAGGATGGGTGCTCTACAGGATTTCGATGGTGCTAAATCGATTTCCACCTTAAAAAACATGATTCAAACACTCCTATTGCGATATTTCTTAAAAAAAAATTACCTGTATTCTGACCAATTTTGGCCCGTCCGGGCAATTCCTCTGGCTATATAGACAACTCCTTGCCAAAATATTCAATGCATATATATTATGTGAGGTTAAATTTTCAATTCAAGTATATAGTGGATGTAAGAATCAATCTTTTCTCAATGAATTTGGAAATTTTGTTATTTAATAAAATTTTATTTAAAGTACGAAATTAGTCATTGTAAAATAATGACTAGTTTGACTCGGGTAAGAACCATAATTAAAAATTATTTAATAGTCGTTATATTATTTATTTATTCATTTTATTTATTTAATATTTTATGAAAAACTTAAATGTAATATAATTTAATATTTATATTTTGAATTTTATTATTATTTATTTATTTTCTTTATTTTTTTTTTAATTTTTATTTATTTATTTGAATTTTCAACAAATAAATAAAGTAAAATAAAAATAAAATGAAATAAATGAAATTATATATATATATATATATATATATATAAGAATTAAAAAAAATAAAAAGACCTAAGGGAGAACAACAATTAAGAGTGAACGACAACTAAGAGTGAAGGGCAAAAATCCAGCATCTGCTAACACTCCACCCATCATCTATTTTAAGGTTAACAGGCCATTTTTTGATTTCCAAAGCTTCCCTCAACTTGCGGTGGTGGAAATGGTCAATCCTCACAATAACCTCAGCCTCCTCAATGCAAATGTGATGTTTAATTTTTTCAGAATGCTCTGCTAAGGCAGAGGATCGCGATCAACTATGTTTAAGTTCAGTGATATGTTCCTAAATTATTTGGTTAATTGATCGACATGTTTCACTTGATTTCTTGCTCTTGTGGGGCACTTTTCATCTGTGAAACTGGTCGATTAATTAATCAAATAATTTAGGAACATATCACTAACCTTAAACATAGTCGATCACACTCCTCTAACCTAGCAGAGCATGCTAAAAAGACTAAACATCACATTTGCATTGAGGAGGCTAAGGTTATTGCAAGGATTGACCATTTCCATGACCGAAAATTGAGGGAAGCTTTGGAAATCAAAAAGAAGTCTGCTAACCTTAATAGGAATGATGGGTAGAGCCTTAACAGATGCTAGATTTCTGCCCTTCACTCTTATTTGTCATCATCCCTTGAGTCTTTTCCTCTACTTTGACTCTCATTTTTTCTTTCTTTTATCTTTTATTTATTATTATTATCATTATTTTATATATATATATATCATTTTATTTTATTTTATTTTTATTTTATTGATTTATTTATTTATTAAAAAGATTCAAATAAAAAAATAATAACAAAAATTAAAAATAAAAATAAAAAAAATAAATAAATAATAATATTAAATTATATTAAATTTAATTTTTTCATAAAATATTATATAAATAAAATGAATAAATAAATAATATAGCTATTATTAAATAATTTTTAATTATGCTTCTTACCTGAGTTAAACTAGTCGTTATTTTACAACAACTAGTTAGAGTCTCTTTATCTACTTAAATGGTTTTCTTGATCATATTTCTCATCTTGTCATCATGATGAACCACACTCTTGTTCGAAATGCATTGACGAAATTTTCTTTGATATGATTTTCACCGAAAAATTCTCTGTAAAATTTTAGGTTTTATATTATTAATTATCAAATATAATATAATATAACTTTATTTTTATATTTTTTAAAAATATTTTACACTTAAATATTTTAAAATAAAATTTTGAAATATAATATAAAATTTTCAAATATAATATAGAATTTTGTGTTTTAAAATTTAAATTTTAAATTTTAAAATACACGTTTTAATTATATTTTAAATTTTAAAATTTAATTTATTAAGTTTGTATTTAAAAAAGAAAAACAATTAATATTAAAACTAAAAATTAACATTAATTTTTTTTTAACTTAGAAAAAAATCTAAATTTTAACATTGGTTAAATATTGATGTTTTTTTTTTCCTAAATATAAAAAATAAAGTTATGTTTCAAATTAATTTTTATTTCTTTAATTTCTTTTTTTTTTATTTCCTTTCTGACTTTTGAAAAACTTAATTTTAACATTGGTTAAACATTAATTTTTTATTTTTTTTTTAATTGTAAAAAAATAAGTTGTGTTTCAAATCAATTTTATTTATTTATTAACTTTTAAAAGAAAAACTTAATTTTAAGATTGGTTAAGCATTATTTTTTTTTGTGTTTTTTCTAATATAAAAATAAAGTTAAATTTTAAATTAATTTTTATTTATTTTTATTTCTTTTAAACCAAAAAAAATAATTTTAACATTTGTTAAACATTAAATTATTATTTATTTATTTTTAAATATAAAAAATAATGTTAAGTTTCAATTTTTTTTTAAATAGTTTTATAAAATTTAAAACAAATTTTGTTTTATTTATAAAATGTATTATCTATATATTTATATGAAAAAATTATATAGTTTGTTTTATTTGTTTATTTTCAATTTATATAGTTTTACAAATAATTTTTATTTTTTTAATTTATTTTATATACATTATTTTTCGATATATTTGAAATTTATATTGGAAAACTTAATTATAAAAAATTGATTAATTACGTTATGTTATATATATATATATATATATATATATATATATATATATATATATATATATATATATATATATATGAGGAAAATGGCATCAAGAAAGATTTTTGTGAATGTTTTTAGACCTAGGGCAACAACTCCCAAATATAAAGTTGTAGTTGGATGTGCTATGGATACTCCTGGATGCAATAAGGACATTGTTGCACACACTATGCATACTGTTGAAGAATAAAAAATTGAAAGACGTAATAAAAGTCAAGAAAGTGGCCCACTAAGTTCATTAAAGCTGATTGCTGAATGGAATAACACAGAGGGAATAAATAAAACTGATTTTTCATGGTATCTTAAAGACAATGAAATAGAGAATGATATACATATCTATCTGATTTGTGGTATGATTGACTTACATGAATCATATCAAGTGATGGGCAGAGTATAAGACATATGTATGGTGCCGAATACAAACACTATTTATATTCTTGCAAGGATGCCTAATAAATGTGACAAGGTTAGATTTTGTCTATCAAAGGTCAAGTATGACACAAATGAAACATCTACAAAGTTTTGTGCAGAAATCTAAAGCAACATTGTAAATAACACTGAAAGTATGCTTATTTATATTTCTACTATGCATTATGGTAAGGTTCATTCAATTTTTTTATAAATGATTGATCATTGACATGTTTTATTGTTTTTCATAGGATTTTTTTGCGGATATTTCAAAAATGTTTGAAGGTATTTATTATATGGAGCCAAATGTTATGACTATGATCAACACTTTCCACAAAGGAAAAGAAGAGGAAAGGAGAATTAAGCAAAGATCAATAGCTCGTGACATTGCAATAGTACAAAGAGGGGATCAACCAAGAGTCACTAAGGTGGGTCAATCTAGTACACCTAAACATGTTTATTTTGAATATGTGGAACACGAAAGTGAAAATTATGAGAGAATTAGTGAGGAGGAGATTAGGACTGTTGTGCAAAAGGGGAAAACAAATCAGACACCAAAAAGAAAAATGGCCAAAGATGTCTCTCTTTTACCTGATGATGAAGAGCTTGTTTATAAAAAAAAAAATGATATTTTAACCAATAAGAAGAAGAAATCAACTCTTGGTCAACGTAAAAGTCACGGGCAGTAGTGAAGAACAAAATGAAAGCTCTAAAGGAAGCAGAGAAATCATAACACCAGGTGTTGAGTTAGAGGATGTCATTATTAAAACAAAACAACACGACATTCTATATGAGTTGAGGAAGAATAAATTAAGTTATGGTGGTCAAATATTCGAGCTTAATGTCATCCTATTTTATAGGCCAAATGAAGGACAATCTGAATATCAAATTAGAAAGGCCCATCACCTACATGTACATAATCTAAAAACATTGTTCAGGTTCAATCCATATGCGCATGTGGTGGATTATGTGGTTCTTGTTGATCCACGTCAAATTCCCAACAAACAGCCATTTGAAAGGACAAAATTTTTTTATTATAAATATTATATAACTGGAGGGAACCATTCCCTAGAGGCTAAAAGACAATTGATTGAGTAATATCCTAATAACTATCTTTTTCAAACAATGAAATGCATCATTTACATTGGTTTAATAGAAACAAAATCAAATTTATTGGTGTGGGATCATAACGAAGATAAAAAGTACAGAATGAAAATGAATTTGATCCAAAGGGTCAGATTTATTCATAATCAAATCATAGAAAAATGTGGTGGGGATAAGGCAGAAGTTATTCTAACACTTCAAAAGGAATGTTTAACGGAAAAATGTTATCAAATTGATGAAAATATCAAAGAAAAATATGGAAAAATTCATTCAAATATATTAAGAAGCATGGATAATATTTTATAGTTGGTGTTTAGAACTAGGTAGATATGGGATTTGATTGATGAGATTTTTGAGTGGTGGGAGAATATTTCCATAAAAAATCAGAAGGTTAAAAAGAGTAAACCCATAATATGTACCAACAGTAAGACAAGTCCTGAAATGAAGCAACTTCTAGAGGATATGACTATCACACCTTGGAGAACAACGCAAGGAGCGAAGGATGAGAAACTAGTCAAATCAGTACTATCCCGTGTGAAGTCGGGTGAATTATTAATGGATGAATTGTGCACAGAATTTCAAAAGTAAGTTTCTTGAATTTTTCCTTATTTTCCTTTCATTATAATTTTCTTTAAATAAAACATAATGTTGTTGGTACAATTTGTTATACATGTCACTATATTAACAACTTTAACTTTATTTATTCAGTGAGAAGATTTATATGAAAATACAAGAACATATGGTTAAAATGTTGAATGAAGACAATTGGGATAATGTTGTGCGCCACTAACCAGAATCAAGTTCTACAACAACACTTAAAGATTTTTATTTTGCATTCAATGAGGTATGTTGATTTATACATTCACTTTATTCATATTTAAACTATTTCTATTTTATTACTTATACATATATATTTTTTATGTCATTAAAGATGTTGAAGAAGGATGGAAATTGAGTACCAGATACTTTCAAAAGATTTATTGAAAAAATTAAGTTGGAAAAGATGAGAAAGAAACATATTATGAATGTTGAACTTGATCCCGCTCTTAATCATTTCATTTGGAATGGGCTCGACAGTATCTAATATCAAATAATACAATGTGACTGTGAAGACATTGCAAAACTAATACCTAAAAGGGAATATTCCCTAGTTATTGCAAATTTTCCTCATTGTTTCAATTTCCTAGTCATTGAATATGATGGTGAACCATATACTTATCAATATTTTATTAAAGTGGTTACAGGTTTTCAAGAAGTCATAACATAACCACTTTGGAGATTTTTGACATTTCATTCAGAAACACAGTGTGCCATTTTATTAACAACCTTCAAGGGAAAAAAAACTCAAGGATGCAACTTACATGGTAAGACTTTGAAATTGTATGTTCGATTACTATTAATTTTTTGTATTTATGTATAATTTAAATAAACTTTTACTATGTTATGTTATAGGTAGAAGTAAAATATTGTTTTTTATGAAGATCAACATATTATAAACGATTGTGAGTTCATCCATGTTGAATTTTGGATAAAAGAGGATAGCTAGAAGCATATTCTTATGAATCGAGTAGATGGGAGGAGTCATAGACAAGTATTATTTCATGATGCAGTTGCAAGAAAAATAACATATGAGGATAAAGATGCAAAAGCTGATATAGTTAACATTTATCAGAAACCACAAGCATTGATTAAATATCTTATATATCTATGTTAAAATGCAGGAGATTGGGTTTTGGATTTATTCTCAGATCCAGGTAAGTTTTATTATACAAATTTGAATCTAAATATTTTTATTTTTTTTTATGTGTTCATACTAATTTTCTTATTTATTTCTTTTGTGCTTGATGATTATGTACAACACTAGCATGTTTCCTACAAAAAGGAAGAAATTGCATTTCCATTAAGAAAGACCCTATGCAATGCAAATTTATTCAACAAAGAATTAACGCTCTTTAATTTCTTCCAGATGCGAAGAAAGAGGTTGGTTTGAGGAAAGGAGATTTTAGTGAATAACATCTGGCAAAAAACACAAAGGAACCTCAACCACCATTATATGGAATGATTGGAAAAAGACACTTTGGAAGACTTACAGACATGAAAGATCTATTAGAAGATGACAATGACCAAAATGAAGCAGAAAATGTTGCAGAAGAAGACATTAACGATGCTCTAGAATATGTTGAACACGGATTAGTTGACATCCTTGATGATGTTTAAGTTATGCTTGCAAACAAAGCTCAGTTTTGAGATCTATTAATCAGTTTTACTTGTAATGTTTAGAATTTGATATTTTACGAGAAGAATCCTTATTTTTTATGAAAAACCTATTATTGCTATTATTTTTTGACATAAAATTCATAAAAAAATGTTATCTTCTTAAGTTTTTTTTGTTAATATTTTCCCAAAAAATTAGTTTATTTAACATGTTTTTTATTACAAAAAGTCTTTAAAAGTGTATTTTTTTGCGTTCTATTTATACTGAAAATGTGTATTTTTTTATCTTATGGTTCAAAATATTGGTTTTTTACCAACAATTATTTGATGTGCATTGAAATATTAATTAACAATACATAAAAATTTAGAAAATATAAAATTTTATAATATTGACCCTTTTTAAATTTTTTTATCTGTGTGAAAAAATGAAGATTTCATTATAATTTTTTTTTTTTAAAAAATATTATTTTCTTTCTAAAACACAATTACATAAATGCACTTAAAAATAAACATCTCAGGGAAGAAGAAGACATTAGAAAATGTATGGTGTCAAAATCAATCCTTTAAAAAAAGTGGGTGATGATACACCACCACTATTCAAAATTGACATGAAAATCATCACATAAAAAAGTAAAAAAATAAAAAAAATTAAAGTGCCAAAAACATGCTAAAAAAAGGGTGATTTTCATCCCCACATTTTACAATCGAGTGTCGTTTTTTCTAACTCAAAAAATTAGGTGCAATTTTAGTTACCTACTTGATCGGTAACTATGTTTTTGTCCAAAATATAAAACATGAAGGACCATAGATATTATGATTTTAACTCCATATTATAGATTATGAATTCAAATCCCATCTTCTAACTGTTTGTAACCATTTTTCCTCTTTGTCTGTACTTCATAAAAAAAAAAAAAAACCAAAAAAAAAATAATAATAATCAGAACATAACTTCAATACCTTTCAGGTCAGAGCAAGCCAATAATGGTTTGAAGCCATACAATTATGTAGAGGGCTATACATAGCCTTTGTCTGGAACTTGTCTTAGAATTTAAACATGGATAACAAAGCACCCATAGTTTCCAGAATGACTGCTAAGGTCTCATTGATTGCATAGTAAGCAAAAAAAACATTAGAAGGATATACAATCAATGTTTATGAATAATGATCATAGAAGGAGAAGAATGTTGCATATTTTAACCTATAGAATGACATGTAGATAGAATAGAAGCTCTGATCTTGTCAAGGAGCTTTCCTTCTTCCATCCTTGGACATTCGGATTTGAGAAATCCCATGGATGCACACATGAGGAATCTATGCACCTTCTAAGACGTAAGCAGTGATTTTTGTAGAAATATTTGAAGTGTTAGTGTTGCAAAGGAAATTATCAAACCTACTTAGGCACAAAGTGCTCAACTTGTTGATATATAACGGACTTCTAGGTGCAAGGACCGACCCCAACAAGCGCGACAACATAACAGAAGGCGTAATAAGAAGAGGGAGGGATAAATATCTAGAATGGTATTTGGATAGATGGCATAGTCATATGATGTACAGATGTCGAGTTTAAACTGAAAATTTAGATTAAAATTCAAGGTCGGCCTAATAAAAACTATGACATAACAACTACAACTCTACAATTTAATAATTAATGTATATTTGAATAAGATTTTATAATATCTATTTTTATTTAAAAGATTATTTTTGGTCCTATTATAATTTATTAAAAATTTCAAAATTAGTATATATTAAATTAATTTTTCTAGTTTATCTTCTAAAATGGTAGAATGTTTAAATTTTTTAATGTAATTGTGTTTTAAAATTAAAAAAAAAAAAAAAAAAAAAAAATCCATTTCCCTTTTGAAAAGTTGTATTCTTTAATATTTTCTATGTGTCTTTAAATACTCATTTTTAAGGGTTATTAAATACTAGTACATTATTTTCAATTTGTTTTTTATAATTCTATTATATTTTGGATTCATGAAATCTTTAGTATAAAATATTTTTTTAGTACTAGTTATATTTGATTAAAATTTTGTAGTTATTTATGTTATGATAATTATTGATATTAAGTTATAGGAAAGAGGGAAAATTTTGTAATACAATTATTTATAATCATTTCATGTTACATTAATAATCAAATTTGTTATGTTATGTCTTATAATTATTATTTATGGATATCATAAGAGAGAAAGGAAGGAGAGCATATGTAAATGGGAGGTAGGAGAAGTGAAGGAGGTCGAGAGAGGGACAAAGAGAGGTTAGCATGGGAGCGAAATGGGTTGGGAGGCAGATTGGATAGATGGAGACGGAGAGGCATAGCTAGTGAGGGAGAAGAGGTGTGTGAGAGAGGAGAAGACCACTAGAGGGAGAGAGGTAAAAAGGGAGAGGGATGGAGAGATAAATGGGGGCATTATATGCGTGTGGGGGGCGGGGGAAACGGTTGGAGAGAGAAATAGGGGAGTTACACATACAAACATAGAGAGAGAGAGAGATGGGGAAATACAAAGAAGAGAGAAAGGGAGTTATAGAGAGAGAGAAATAAAAAGAGAAAGAGGTCAATAGAAAGGGGTGTGGGGGAGATGGAATTGCATTGTAAATATATGGAGGGAAGCGGGGCTATATATAGATAGAAAGAGAGAGAGAGATGGGAAAAAAGAGTGCTACAGTGAGAGACGGTGAGTGGGATAGTGGTATAAAGGGACATAGAGACTAAATGAGGGAAAAGTATGTGGAAAATACAAAGTGATAGTATCATAGTCAAAGGGAGCGAGAGAGAGAGAGAGAGAGAGAGAGAGAGAGAGAGAGATTGCAAATTGAACAAGGGTGAATTATCTATAGAGAAATAAGGAGGGGGTGAGAGACAGGGGGGTTGAGGGATTAATGCATGGAGCGAGAGAGGGAGTGAGGGAGAGGGAGGGAGTGGATGATAAAGTATGAGGGAGAGATATGGAGGGGGAGAGAGATGGAATGAGAGAGGAGGGGGGAAGGTACAAAGGGTGAGAGAGAGGAGGGGTAGAGGATAAAAGAGAGGGAGGGAAAAAGTGTGAGGGATATAGAGAGGGAACAAGGTATAGAGAGAGAAATAGAAGGAAATACATTGCAAGAGAGAGAGAGAGAGAGAGAGAGAGAGAATGGAAAATGGAGAAGTGAACTGTTTCACTTGATTTCGTGCTCTTGTGGGGCACCTTTCAATGGTGAAACTGGTCGATCAATTAATCAAATAATTTAGGAACATATGACTAACCTTAAACATAGTCGATCACGCTCCTCTACACTAGCAGAGCATGCTAAAAATACTAAACATCACATTTTCATTGAGGAGGCTGAGGTTATTGCAAGGATTGACTATTTCCACAACCGAAAATTGAGGGAAGATTTGGAAATCAAAAAGAAGCTTGCTAACCTTAATAGGGATGATGGGTAGAGCATTAACAGATGCTGGATTCCAACCCTTCACTCTTAGTTTTCATTCTCTCTTGGGTCTTTTCCTCTACTTTGACTCTCATTTTTTCTTTCTTTTTTCTTTTATTTATTATTATTATTATTATATATATATATATATATATATATATATATATATATATATTTCATTTTATTTTATTTTATTTGATTTATATATTAAAAAGATTCAAATAAAAATAAAAATAATAAAAAATTTTAAAAAAAATAAGAAAATAAAAAAATAAATAATAATATTAAATTATATTGCATTTAATTTTTTCATAAAATATTAAATAAATAATATAGCTATTATTAAATAATTTTTAATTATTCGTCCTACCCGAGTTAAACTAGTCATTATTTTACAACGACTAGTTGGAGTCTCCTTATCTACTTAAATGGTTTTCTTGATCATATTTCTCATCTTGTCCTCATGATGAACCACATTGACTGGTTCGAAACACATTGACAAAATTTGCTTTGATGTGATTTTCACTGAAAAATTCTCTGTAAAATTTTAGGTTTTATATTATTAATTATCAAATATAATATAATATAACTTTATTTTTTTAATTTTTTATAAAAATTTTATATTTAAATATTTTAAAATAAAATTTTCAAATATAATATAGAATTTTGTGTTTTAAAATTTAAATTTTAAATTTTAAAATACACGTTTTAATTATATTTTAAATTTTAAATTTTAATTTATTAAGTTTATATTTAAAAAAGCAAAACAATTAATATTAAAACAAAAAATTAACATTAATTTTTTTTTTACTTACAAAAAAAATCTTAATTTTAACATTGCTTAAATATTAATGTTTTTTTTTTCCTAAATATACAAAATAAATTTATGTTTCAAATTAATTTTTATTTCTTTAATTTTATTTTTTTATTTCCTTTTCAACTTTTGAAAAAAATTAATTTTAACATTGGTTAAACATTAATTTTTTTTTTTTTTTAATTGTAAAAAATAAGTTGTGTTTCAAATTAATTTTATTTTCTTATTTTCTTATTAGCTTTTAAAAGAAAAAATTAATTTTAACATTGATTTATGAATAGTTTTTTTGTTTTTTTTAATATAAAAAATAAGTTAAATTTTAAATTTTTTTTTTTTTAACCCAAAAAAACTTAATTTTAACATTTGTTAAACATTAATTTTTTTTTTTGTTTTTTTATTTTAAATATAAAAAATAAAGTTAAGTTTCATTTTTTTTTTTTTAAATAATTTTATAAAATTTAGAACAAATTTTGTTTTATTTATAAAATGTATTACCTATATATTTATATGAAAAAATTATATAGTTCGTTTTATTTTTTTATTTTCAATTTATATAGTTTTACAAATAAATTTATTTTTTTTTATTTATTTTATAGACATTATTTTTTGATATGTTTGAAATTTATATTGGCAAACTTAATTAGAAAAAATTGATTAATTAAGTTATGTGTTTTATCATATATATATATATATATATATATATATATATATATATATATATATATATCTTTTTATGAGGAAAATGACATCAATAAATATTTTTGTGAATGTTTTTAGACCTAGGGCAGCAACTCCCAAATCTAAAGGTGTAGTTGGATGCACTATGGATACTCCTGAATGCAATAAGGACATTGTTGCACACACTATGCATATTGTTGAAGAATAAAAAATTGAAAGACGTAATAAAATTCAAGCAAGTGGCCCACCATGTTCATTAAAGCTGATTTCTAAATGGAATAATGTAGAGGGAATAAATAAAACTTATTTTTCATGGTATCTTGAAGATAATGAAATAACGACTGATATACATATCTATCTAATTTGTGGTATGATTGACTTACATGAATCATATCAAGTGATGGGCAGAGTATGAGACATATGTATGATTCTGATAGAAACACTATTTATGTTCTTGCAAGGATGCCTAATAAATGTGACAAGGTTAGCTTTCATCTATCAAAGGTCAAGTATGACACAAATGAAACATCTACAAAGTTGTCTGAAAAAATCTCAAGCAACATTGCAAATAACATTGTAAGTATGCTTATTTATATTTCTGCTATGCATTATGGTAAGGTTCATTCAAATTTTTTTATAAATGATTGATCATTGACATGTTTTATTTTTTTTCACAGGATTTTTTTGCGGATCTTTCAAAAATGTTTGAAGGTATTTATTATATGGAGCCAAATGTTATGACTATGATCAACACTTTCCACAAAGACAAAGAAGAGGAAAGGAGAATTAAGCAAAGATCAATAGCTCATGACATTGCAATAGTACAAAGAGGGGATCAACCAAGAGTCACTAAGGTGGGTCAATCTAGTACACCTAAACATATTTATTTTGAATATGTGGAACACGAAAGTGAAAATTATGAGAGAATTAGTGAGGAGGATATTAGGACTGTTGTGCAAAAGGAGAAAACAAATCAGACACCAAAAAGAAAAATGGCCAAAGATATCTCTCTTTTACCTGATGATGAAGAGCTTGTTTATAAAAAAAATGATATTTTAACCAATAGGAAGAATAAATCAACTCTTGGTCAACCTAAAAGTCATGGGCAATAGTGAAGAAAAAATTGAAAGCTCTAAAGGAAGCAGAGAAATCATAACACCAGGTGTTGAGTTAGAGGATGTCATTATTAAAACAAAAAAAAATGCCATTCGATATGAGTTGAGGAAGAATAAATTAATTTATGGTGGTCAAATATTTGAGCTTAATGTCATCCTATTTTATAGTCCAAACGAAGGACAATCTCAATATCAAATTAGAAAGGCCCATCACCTACATGTACATAATCCAAAAACATTGTTCAGGTTCAATCTATATGCGCATGTGGTGGATTATGTGGTTCTTGTTGATCCACGTCAAGTTCCCAACAAACAGGCATTTGAAAGGACAACATGTTTTGATTATAAATATTATATAATTGGAGGGAACCATTCGGTAAAGGCTAAAAGAAAATTGATTGAGTAATATCCTAATAACTATCTTTTTCAAATAATGAAATGCATCATTTAATTGTTTTAATAGAAGCAAAATCAAATTTATTGGCGTGGGATCATAACGAAGATAAAAAGTACAGAATGAAAATGAATTTCATCCAAAGGGTCAGATTTATTCATAATCAACTCATAGACAAATGTGGTGGGGATAAGCTAGAATTTATTCTAACATTTCAAAAGGAATGTTTAAGGGAAAGAAGTTATCAAATTGATGAAAATATCAAAGAAAAATATGGAAAAATGCATTCAAATATATTAAGAAGAATGGATAATATTTTTTAGTTGGTGTTTAGAACTAGGTAGATATGGGATTTGATTGATGAGATTTTTGAGTGGTGGGAGAATATTTCCATAAAAAATCAGAAGGTTAAAAAGAGTAAAGCCATAATATGTACCAACAGTAAGACAAGTCCTAAAATGAAGCAACTTCCAGGGGATATGACTATCAGACCTTGGAGAACAATGCAAGGAGTGAAGGTTGAGAAACTAGTCAAATCAATACTATCCCCTGTGAAGTTAGGTGAATTATTAATGGATGAAATGTGCACATAATTTCAAAAGTAAGTTTCTTGAATTTTTCCTTATTTTCCTTTCATTATAATTTTCTCTAAATAAAACATAATGTTGTTGGTAGAATTTGTTATACATGTCACTATATTAACAACTTTAACTTTATTTATTCAGTGAGAAGATTTATATGAAAATACAAGAACATATGGTTAAAATGTTGAATGAAGACAATTGGGATAATGTTGTGCGCCACTAACCAGAATCAAGTTCTACAACAACACTTAAAGATTTTTATGTTGCATTCAATGAGGTATGTTGATTTATACATTCATTTTATTCATATTTAAACTATTTCTATTTTATTACTTATACATATATATTTTTTATGTCATTAAAGATGTTGAAGAAGGATGGAAATTGAGTACCAGATACTTTCAAGAGCTTTATTGAAAAAATTAAGTTGGAAAAGATGAGAAAGAAACATCTTATGAATGTTGAACTTGATCCTGCTCTTAATCATTTCATTTGGAATGGGATCGACAGTATCTAGTATCAAATAATACAATGTGACTGCGAAGACATTGAAAAACTAATACCTAAAAGGGAATATGCCCTAGTTATCACAGATTTTCCTCATGTTTTCAATTTCCTAGTCATTGAATATGATAGTGAACCATATACTTATCAATATTTTATTAAAGTGGTTACAGGTTTTCAAGAAGTCATAACATCACCACTTTGGAGATTTCTGACATTTCATTCAGACACACAGTTTGCAATGTTATTAACAAGCTTAAAGGGAAAAAAAAAACTCAAGGATGCAACTTACATGGTAAGACTTTGAAATTTTATGTTCGATTACTGTTAATTTTTTGTATTTATGTACAGTTTAATTGAACTTTTACTATGTTATGTTATAGGTAGAAGTCAATTATTTTTTTTTCTAAAGATCAACCTATTATAAATGATTGTGAGTTCATCCATGTTGAATGTTGGATAAAAGAAGATAGCTAGAAGTGTATTCTTATGAATCGAGAAGATGGGAGGAGTCATAGTCAAGTATTGGTTCATGATGCAGTTGCAAGAAAACTAACATATAAGGATAAAGATGCAAAAGGTGATATAGTTAACATTTATCAGAAACCACAAGCATTGATTAACTATCTTATATATCTGTGTTCAAATCAAGGAGATTTGGTTTTGGATTTATTCTCAAATCCAGGTAAGTTTTATTATACAAATTTGAATCTAAATATTTATTTTTTATTTTTTATGTGTTCATACTAATTTTATTATTTATTTCTTTTGTGCTTGATGATTATGTACAACACTAGCATGTTTCCTACAGAAAGGAATAAATTTCATTTCCATTGAGAAAGACCCTGTGCAATGCGAATTTATTCAACAAAGAATTAACGCTCTTCAATTTCTTCCAGATGCGAAGAAATAAGTTGGTTTGAGGAAAGGAGATTTTAATGAATCACATGTGGAAAAAAAAACAAAATAACCTCAACCACCATTATATGGAATGATTGGAAAAAGACACTTTGGAAGACTTACAGACATGAAAGATCTATTAGAAGATGACAATGACCAAAATGAAGCAGAAAATGTTGCAGGAGAAGACATTAATGATGCTCTAGAAGATGTTGAACATGGATTAGTTGACATCCTTGATGATGTTTAAGTTATGCTTGCAAACAAAGCTCAGTTTTGAGATCTATTAATTAGTTTTACTTGTAATGTTTAGACTTTGATATTTTACGAGAAGAATCCTTATTTTTTACGAAAAACCTATTATTGCTATTATTTTTTGACATAAAATTCATAAAAAATGTTATTTTCTTAAGTTTTTTTGTTAATATTTTCCCAAAAAATTAGTTTATTTAACATGTTTTTTTTTTACAAAAAGTCTTTAAAAGTGTTTTTTTTTGCAGTCTATTTATATTGAAAATGTGTATTTTTTTATCTTATGGTTCAAAATATTGGTTTTTTACCAAAAACTATTTGATTTGCATTGAAATATTAATTAACAATACATAAACATATAGAAAATATAAAATTTTATAATCTTGACCCTTTTTTAATTTTTTTATCTATGTGAAAAAATGAAGATTTCATTATAATTTTTTATTTAAAAAAAATATTATTTTATTTCTAAAACACAATTAGATAAATGCACTTAAAAATAAACATCTTAGGGAAGAAGAAGACATTAGAAAATGTATGGTGTCAAAATCAATCCTTTAAAGAAAGTGGGTGATGATACACCACCACTATTCAAAATTGACATGAAAATCATCACATAAAAAAATAAAAAAATAAAAAAAATTAAAGTTCCAAACACATGCTAAAAGAAGGGTGATTTTCATCACCACTTTTTACAATCGAGTGTCTTTTTTTCTAACTCAAAAAAGTAGGTGCAATTTCAGCTACCTATTTGATCGGTAACTATGTTTTTGTCTAAAGTATGAAACATGAAGGACCATAGAGATTATGAGTTTAAATCCATATTATATATTATGAATTCAAATCCCATATTCTAACTGTCTGTAACCATTTTTCATCTTTGTCTGTACTTCATAAAAATAAAAAAAAACCATAAAAGAAAAAACTAATAATCAGAACATAGCTTCAATACCTTTCAGGTCAGAGCAAGCCAATAATGGTTTGAAGCCATACAATTATGTAGAGGGCTAGACATAGCCTTTGTCTGGAACTTGCCTTAGAATTTAAACATGGATAATAAAGCACCCATAGTTTCCAGAATGACTGCTAAGGTCTCATTGATTGCATAGTAAGAAAAAAAACATTAGAAGGATATACAATCAATGTTTATGAATAATGATCATAGAAGGAGAAGAATGTTGCATATTTTAACCTATATAATGACATGTAGATAGAATAGAAGCTCTGATCTTGTCAAGGAGCCTTTCTTTCTTCCAGCTTTGGACATTTGGATATGAGAAATCCCATGGATGCACACATGAGGAATCTATGCACCTTCTTAGATGTACGCAGTGATTTTTGTAGAAATATTTGAAGTGTTAGTGTTGCAAATGAAATTATCAAACCTACTTAGGCACAAAGCGCTCAACTTGTTGATACATAACGTACTTCTAGGTGCAAGGACCGACCCCAACAAGCGCGACAACATAACAGAAGGCATAATAAGAAGAGGGAGGGATAAATATCCAGAATGGTATTTATATAGATGGCATAGTCATATGATGTACATATGTCGATTTTAAACTGAAAATGTAGATTAAAATTCAAGGTCGACTGATTAAAAAAAAAAAGCCTATCGGCCTAATAAAAACTATGAGATAACAACTACAACTTTACAATTTAATAATTAATGTATATTTGAATAAGATTTTATAATATCTATTTTTATTTAAAAGATTATTTTTGGTCCTATTATAATTTCTTAGAAATTTCAAAATTAGTGTATATTAAATTAATCAAAATTAGTGTATATTAAATTAATTTTTCTAGTTTATCTTCTAAAATGGTAAAATATTTAAAATTTTTAGTGTAATTGTATTTTTATAAAAATTATAAAAATAAAAAAAAATATCCATTTCCCTTTTGAAAAGTTGTATTCTTTAATATTTTCTATGTGTCTTTAAATACTCATTTTTAAGGGTTAGTAAATACTAGTACATTATTTTCAATTTGTTTTTTATAATTCTATTATATTTCGGATTCATGAAATCTTTAGTATAAAATATTTTTTTAGTACTAGTTATATTTGATTAAAATTTTGCAGTTATTTATGTTATGATAATTATTGACATTAAGTTATAAGAAAGAGGAAAAAATTTTTAATACCATTATTTATAATCATTTGATGTTGCATTAATAATTAAATTTGTTATGTTATGTCTTATAATTATTATTTATGGATATCATAAGAGAGAAAGGAAGGAGAGCATATGTAAATGGGAGGTAGAAGAAGTGAAGGAGGTTGAGAGAGGGACAAAGAGAGGTTAGCATCAGAGAGAAATGGGTTGGGAGGAAGATTGGATAGATGGAGATGGAGAGGTATAGCTAGTGAGGGAGAAGAGGTGTGTGAGAGAGGAGAAGACCACTAGAGGGAAAGAGGTAAAAAGGGAGAGGAATGGAGAGAGAAATGGGGGCATTATATGCGTGTGTTGGGGGGGGGGGGGGACGGTTGGAGATAGAAATAGGGGAGTTACACATAGACACACACACATAGAGAGAGAGAGAGAGAGAGAGAGAGAGAGAGAGAGAGAGAGAGAGAGGGAGAGATGGGGGAAATACAAAGAAGAGAGAAATGGAGTTATAGAGAGAGAGAAAGAAATAGAGAAAGAGGTCAATAGACAGGGGTGGGGTGAGATGGAATGGCATTGTGAATATATGGAGGGAAGCGGGGCTATATATAGATAGAAAGAGAGAGAGAGATGGGAAAAAAGAGTGCTACAGTGAGAGATGGTGAGTGGGATAGAGGTATAAAGGGACATAGAGACATAAACTAAATGAGGGAAAAGTATGTGGAAAATAGAAAGTGATAGTATCATAGTCAAAGGGAGCGAGAGAGAGAGAGAGAGAGGTTACAAATTGAACGAGGGTGAATTAGCTATAGAGAAATAAGGAGGGGGTGAGATACAGGGGGGTCGAGGGAGTAATGGATGGAGTGAGAGAGGAAGTGAGGGAGAGGGAGGGAGTGGATGATAAAGTATGAGGGAGAGATATGGAGGGGGAGAGAGATGGAACGAGAGAAGAGGGGGGAAGGTACAAAGGGTGAGAGAGAGGCGGGGTAGAGGATAAAAGAGAGGGACAAAGTGTGAGGGATATAGAGAGGGAACGAGGTATAGAGAGAGAAAGAAAAGGAAATACATTGCAAGAGAGAGAGAGAGAGAGAGAGAGAGAGAGAGAATGGAAAATGGCGAAGTGAGATAGATGGAGGGATGGAGAAGAATAAGATGAAAGGTTGAAGTGGAATAATATAGTTAGAGGCGCAAGAAATGGTCGAGAGGGGAGGGGGGAAATAGGGATGGAGTGAGGGAGTGAGGGATGTGCATGAAATGGTGGAGTCTCCCTCTCTGTTTCCCTCTCCCTCTTCGGATGTAACGTTCCCCAACTCTCACACATGCCCAAAATTTTTTTTTTCCAAGACTAAGCTCTCCTCTCATTTTACAATTTTCCTGAGAATTGATGAGCCTCAATATTGTCTACTTCCGATTACATAGGGATTTAGACCTACCCTTTCAAATTTAATTTCATATACTTTTATTAAACATAATTGTATGTTTAATATATTTTCCGTTGTATATAGATTTCACAAGTGTAAAACATATAAAGTTTAGGTATAAACCTCTTTGTTACATTAATCGTTATGATTCATCTCTTAAAATCTTTACTTCTATTCCATATATATATATCGTAGAGATATATATAATGCCCAACACATAAACAATATAAACTCCATCACATGTAAACTCCACAAGACATAATACATCACACATGTATATACCTATACTTTCCCACATATATCGAATTCATCATATATATATATGATGAAGAGTTTTCATTCGATTTGGGGATTTCGTTTAATGAAATTTAACTATGTAAGTTCCAATTATATGCTTCGTATTCGTGACCATATGGCATTGATTCAACTAATTATATATGGTTCTTTATACAGGCTTTAGCCTTCCTTATTACAGTGTCAGTGTATACGACTTAATCATTCCCTTGTTTATTTGCTATGGAGTACATCTCATTACTTTATCGAGTACTGGTTGATGGTTTCGTATCCCATCGCTTTAACCACTCCTACTCATCGTACATTTAAATTTGATACGGGGATTTGTTCGTATCCGCTAACTCAGAGTGAAAATATAATTTATAGCATTATTTGGTTACTATTCTGAATGCACATTAATTTTCTTATGGTACTTGTATGCTTGAATTTTATTGAACTCAATTGTCCAGATCGTCATCGATACCGGTGAAAGTCTACCGATTTGTGCCACTTGTATGGCTCGATTTTATTAGGGTTATCGTTTACGATTTCTATAAAAGTGGAACACTAAACCCTTGTTCGCTTCTCTTATTCGCACCGCCGTTTCTGCAATCATTCTTTGTTGTTATCACTTTGGTATCTCTGCTCGAGTTCTGAGAGTAAATGGTGCAATACGCCGGCCTTCGTCGTGCTCCTTCGGCCATACACAGAGGTAACCTATGTTCTCCCACATCGTTGGTTTTAATATGAGAGAAATGTAGTATGTGTTTATTCGTTATGATTTTATTTTCCTACTATCAGTTTCAGGCCCTTACCAAGATTTTTCTCTAGATTATAAAATTAAGAACGATAGTCTGAATGAATTCTATATTCTTGGAATTCGTTCTGGGCGGGTTTTGTCTAGACTCTTATCTCTTTCTTGCGCTCAATTTTATTGACATATTTCCAAGTTTGTGGTATCGTTTTATAATTTCACTGCTTATACGATTCTCAGTCCATTTCATAAATTGAAGTTCTGGTTTCGTAGAGTAACTTGACTGATATAAATTATCGCCTCATCTTATGTATGACAAGTGTAGATATGCGAGGTCTTACCAATACGAGACGAGGGTTTTCATTCTCAGAAATCTTCGATTCCCAACTGATTTCTGCGACGACTAAGGACGATGACAATGCACTCCTCTCAGAGATTGGGATTTGTCCAGGTACGATTTCTCTTCAGCGTATAGAGAATTCGCAGTTCATAAAATTCCGCCTATGCGTTTTAGTTAAAATGCCAAATCCTCTAATCCATTCCGGTTTCTCGTTTATGTTTTTAACTCAGATTAATACGGTCGAAGTCATTCATTTCTCAGGTAATAATTTATTTAACCATTTTTTTTGTTATTGTTTAGCTGATACAATTTCCCTATCTTCGTTTACCGTCCCTAATATCGTTCACAAAATGATGTTTGCTTACAGGTAATTCTTTATTACTTGCTCCGTATGAGTACTTCCCGAGAGCTCTTTGCCTATTTCGTTGAAGAATTGTGACAATTTTCTCTCTGACACAGGTCGGTACTCATGAGCACTTCTGTTGTGGGTAAACTCATTGCCTATACAACGACTTGTTTAGCGTTTGATTTAGATCAGCTCCTGGATGATATCGTTGACTCCAAGGAGAGTCATTCCATTGTTTACATAATAATTTTTTATTTATTTATTGTTTACCCTGGACTTTATATATATTGACTTGGGTTAATTTTCCCATGTCAGGATGACATAAGTTGCACTGAAAATTTTTCATATACTCTACTTCCGCGTTGTACCTCTTGTACATGAGAGACTATTTTCACCGGCTCATGGTCTTTCCTATTTGAAATATTTTGTTTTCTATATACTGTCAGCTATGCGAGTTTATTTTAATTCCTCTAGTTCATTCCAAGTAGCACTTGTATTAAGCCAGAACTCTATCCCTTTACTGCATGATTTTAAAATACTCAGAAATTATATATAAAATTTGATGTAATAAATGGGAACTCTCTCTCTCGTTTCAAAGCTGAAATCTCCAGTACATAATTAGTTTTCTAGTAACATGTTGTCCTTTCAATCTAAGATTATAGTTACTACTTAACCATTTCCTGCAATACTTCGCTCATTCCTTTTTAGTATTGGTGTAACTCCAGATTTCTTTAAAATACTATGATGGCAATAACTTTATAGGGTTTTGGTACTCATCTCGTTAGAATTTGTATTTAATTTTCTCTTTGTATAGAGTTGTGTAACTATCATTGGTTCTCATGACTAACATGCCATGTTAATCAATATTGTTAGCACCTATTTATCATAAGCCTTTGATTTCAGTATAGATAACTGTGTAGTGTACTAAATACACATATGTTTGTAATTTTGGAATTAGTTTAACTCTTCTACTAACACAGAAGTATATCTGTCAATTACTTTAGGTTTTTCCAATTTACTGAATGCAATATACTATAACTAGTGATTCATGGCATTTGTACCAATTGTATATTCTATGTTTCTTCCTATTTGATTTACTGCTAATTTCAATGAAATATACCTTGTGTCTAGTTTCCTTCCTCTAAAAGGCATGTAAGGGTACTAGACTTCCTTTTTATATAATTCGAATTTAGTTCATAATATAGAAGCAGATTAAAGTTAAACTTTAAATCATCTTTGAGAAATATGTATTCTCAGATTTAAACCAGTTATGGTTTAGAGATTCTGATGAATTCCTTCTCATAGATGTGATTCCTACAACTGTACAGAAATTTAAGGCTAATTCTGCTAAGATTTATGTTAAATGTATGGAATATTGTCACACACAGCATGCATATATAATACTTTCATATTCCATACAACATAAAATTTATACCTACACATTATAGCAAAAAAATATAATTGAACTGTGCATACCACTTAATTAAATGACCAATCCACCCAACCTTAGAATTCGTTTCTCTCCAGAATTCACCCCCGAGCTGAGATCCCTCCTATAACAGATCAACCTCTGATCTGTTCAGGAATAGCTTATTTAAGCTTTTGCTCCCCAAAGCCTGTTTCTAATTCTGCGTCTAGAATAGCAGGATGCTTTTCTTCCTGTTTGCCTAGGCTTCCCTATTTAGGGACTTTTAAAGCTGCTTTCTGTTTTTCCCAGCTTTTTACCTCTTCCAACTACTCTCCACATCATTGGGGCAACTAGATTTTCCTCAAATCTAAATTGGAAATAAATTCTTTCAAGGATTTTTGAAAGATTTTTGGGGAAAGTATTCTCATTTATCCATCCTCATGGATTTAGCAAGTGATCTCATAATTCTCATTTCGGTCAATCTGCACAGAATTATTTTATTCATTTTCTTTTTTAAATTTTAATTATTTAATTACATCCATAGAGTACTTATCCCTTTGGGGTCCACTCCCCTTAGGATTTAAAGTTCAAATGTCTAGCTTTAAAAGAAAACATAAACTAGGGGTGTTACATATTCCCCCTCTGAAAGCGAACACCGTCCTTGGTGTTAATATCTAATTGCTAGAGTTCATTTTTCAAACAAAAATGGATATTTTTCCATCATTTCAGCTTCTCTTTCCCAGGTAGCTTCTTCAGCAGTAAAGTGCTTCCATTGCACCTTTACTCTTGCTACCGTTCGATTCCTCAATTCAATTTCTTCCCGCTCCAATATTCGAAGCGGTTCTTGAAGGGACTCCCCTTCTGGTTCCACCTATATCACATTCCAATCAACTATGTGAGAAGCATCATGTGCATATATTTTTAATAATGAAACATGAAACACATCATGAACTCTAACATGGGGTGGTAAGGCCATCTTGTAAGCCACTGACCACAATATCTAGGAGCCTGTTTTGCACAACTTCCAGCATACAGTGTGCTCTTTTTGGGTTTAATACGCAAATACACATGTTCCCCCACTTTAAATTCTCGATGTACCCTTTTCTTATCATCATATTTTTTCTGGCGATCTTGTGCTGTTTTGATGTTTCTTTGTATCTGTTTAACAACTCTTTCCATCTCTTATAAGGCATCTGGTCCCAACATTAGTTTATCCTCTGGCTGGCTCCAACTCAAGGGAGTACGGAATTTTCTTCCATAAAGTGCCTTAAACGGACTCATTTTGATGGAGGATTGATAGCTGTTATTATAAGAAAATTCAGCTAAATGCAAGTAATCTTCCCACTTTGATGGCCTATCCATCACATACATTCTCAACATATCCTCCAAAATCTGATTATTTCTCTCTGTTTGACCGTCGGTCTGAGGGTGATAGGCAGTACTAAAATTCAACTTAGTGCCCATACCTCCAAATAGACCCTTCCAAAAAGCTGCTGTGAACTTAGCATCTCTATCTGAATCAATCACCTTTGGGACCCCATGTAATCTTACTATCTCTTTTAGAAACACATCTGCTACTTGGGCTGTCCCAAAAGTAGACTTTACAGGTATGAAGTGTGCAGCTTTTGTTAAAGTGTCTACTACTGAATCGTGTTGGTATTTAGTTTTGGGTAGCCCTGTTATAAAATCTATAGAAACTGTGTCCCATTTCCATTCTGCAATCGACAAGGAGTTTAAAAGACCAGCAGGATGCTGATGTTCAACTTTAACTAGTTGACACTCCATGCATCTAGCTAAATATTTTGCTACATCTCTTTTCATTCCTGGCCAAAAAAACTTATTTTTCAAAGCTGTTAACATTTTCTGATATCTAGGATGCCCTGCATATGGCTGTTTGTGATATTCATCTAGAATCTCTCTTTCCAAGGACTCCACATTGTGGATATATAATCTATTTTTGTAGCAGATCAGCCCTTTTTGGTTTTGAGTGTAATCAGTCTTCTCCTTCTTTAGTAGTTTCCCCAATAGTGTTTCATAATTTGGATCCTGGTCTGCTGCCTTTTTCACTAAATATTCTACATCAACCTGGGCACTACTTCCAATGCTATTTATATTTTGACAAGCATTTCTGCTCAATGCATCAGCAATTTTATTCTCTTTTCCCCTGATATGTTTTATGTCCATATCAAATTCACTTAGAAAAGACAGCCATCTGGCCTGTCTATCATTCAAATATGTTTGGGAAAAGAAATATTTAAGACTAATGTGATCAGTCATCAATGTAAATTTCTTTCCAAGAAGATAGTGTCGCCGCATCTTCAAGGCATGAATAACAGCAGCTAACTCCAAATCATAAGCACTATAGTTTTGTTCATGTGTCTTTAGTTTCCGAGACTCATATGCAATCATTGAATTTTCCTGCAAAAGAACTCCTCCCAACCCCTCTCTACAAGCATCTGTACACAAAAAAAATTCTTTATCAGGATCTGCAATCTTCAGTATAGGGGCTGTAGTGAGTTTTAGTTTTAATTGGTCAAAACTATGTTGGCATTTTTCAGTCCACTCAAATTTGACACCCTTCCTTTGTAGTGATGTTATGGGATATGCTATAGCAGAAAATCTTTCCACAAATCTGCGATAATACCCTGTAATCCCCATGAATGATCTCACTGCTAAAACATCAGGTTGTACAGGCCATTCTTTAATAGCCTTTATCTTTTCAGGGTCAACAGCCAACCCTTGTTCAGAAATAATATGACCTAAGTACTGGATCTTTTCCTTATAAAATTCACATTTGCTGAACTTGGCATATAACTGGTTTTCTTTCAGATTTTGCAACACTATTCTCAAGTGCTCTTTGTGTTCTTCCTCACTTTTTGAGTAAAATAAAATATCGTCTATGAACACAAGCACAAACTTATCCAAATACTTGTTTAACACACTATTCATTAAGCACATAAAGGTGGTAGGGGCATTTGTCAAACCAAAAGGTAGGACTACAAATTCGTAGTGACCATACCTGGTTCGAAAGGCTGTTTTACTGATGTCTTCTTCTTTAATTCTGAGCTACTGATAACCAGTCCTTAAGTCAATCTTCGAAAAAACTGAAGCCCCTTTCACTTGGTCAAAAATATCATCAATTATGGGCAAGGGGTATCTGTTTTTAATGGTCAACTTATTCAGTTGACGATAATCAATGCACATCCTAAAGGTTCCATCTTTCTTTTTCATGAACAGCACCAGTGCTCCCCAAGGAGACACACTCGGTCTGATATACCCTTTATCTAACAATTCTTGCAATTGCATTTTTATTTCCATGAGTTCAAGGGGACTCATTCGATAAGGGGCTCGGGAAACAGGTGTTGCTCCCGGCACCAAATCGATTGAAAAGTCAATCTCTCTTTTGGGGGGAAGATGAGGGATTTCATCTGGAAAAACTTCTTTAAACTCCCTCACTACTGGCAAAGCATCCAGTAGATTTTCTTCAGTTTTCTGTTCTATTTCTTCCACATGTACTGCATAAACTTGATATCCTTTCCTAGCCGTTATTTTTAATTGTAGCGCTGATATTTGTCTTACAAAAAAGGGTTTTGGTTTTCCTTTGAGGATAAAAGGTTTCCCTTCTTCATCTACACAATGCAGGGTCTTATCCCAACAGTTCATCATGGCCTTCTTATTTTCCAGCCAGTACATTCCTATCAACAAGTCATATGAACCTAATGGCAAAATGTTCAAATTTACTTCTGTTTGAAAATCATTTAACTTAATTGCTGTTCGGGGAAATTTATGTGTTACCTTCGTCTTGGTTCCAGTGGCCAGCTGAACCAACCATGACTGCTGAAATTTTTCATTTTTAAGATTACATTTTTCTACAATTTTTTGACTAATGTAACTCAAAGAAGCACCCGGATCAATCAGAACAGTAACAGATTGGTCAGAAATCTTACCCTCCATTTCAACCATGGTAGTTTGGTGTTCTGCTTGCCGGTTCTCCAAGGCTGCACTGATGGTGGGTATATTTCATGCTATGTCATTTACTGTGGTAGCTTCTCGCTCCCTCATTGTCATCTGAATGTTTCGGTGGGGACAATCCCTCAATAGATGGGGTTCTCCACATCCCCAACATTTCAAAGGTTCCCTCATTTTAACTGTGCCCTCTTTCTTACTGTCTCCATCTATTTGTTTTGAAGCCACTTGTGACTGAGCAGTTTGACTTTCTTTGGGTTTATTAAATTTCTTTCGCTGATGATCCCTGCCAAAATTTTTCGAATAAGCTGGTTTTTGTTTCCTTCCTTTGAAATCACCCTTGTTTAGCCAACCTTTTCCATGCTCAGCCTTTCCTTTAAACTGATGATAGCATAATCTAGCCTTCCTCACTGCTTCGTCCATAGTTTTTGGGTTATCAAACTCGATCTTCTCTTTCTACACAACAGGCAAACAATTCAGAAACCTTTGCACCTTTGCCTTCTCTTCCCTAATATAAGGGACATATCTCAGAAGCTTTGTAAACTTGGTGACAAACTCATCAATTGTGAGCTGTCCCAATCTAAGTTCATGAAATTCCTTTGCTTTATCATCATAGTACCATTCATTTAAATAGCGGTTTTTGAACTTCACCTGAAAATCTTCCCAAGTAACTGTCTTTTCATCAATGGCGTGAACCATTTTCGTCTCCTCCCACCACAAGGTAGCCTTACCTTGCAGCTGGTAAACAGCTAATCTAGCTTTCAGATTACTTTCATATTCATAGACCTGAAAGTATTTAATCATGTTCAACAACCAGGCTTCAGCATCTTCCTCCTTCTCCCCATCATAGGAGGGAGGTTTGATCTTTAGGAATTCCCCTTGTAATTCCTTTTTCTGCTTATACTGATGCTTAACATCATCATCTTCCTCAGACTCATCAGTCTTCCTCTTTCCAGAACCTTCACCTTCTTGGTTGTTCCGTGAAGTTAGTTCTCTGATGAGCCTTTCCTGCTCCTCACTGACTAATGACAACCTGTCAATTTGGCTTCTTAGCTCAGCCATTTATCGTTGCAAACTATGCAACATAGCCATCACTGGAGCGTTGGGATCTGGTGTATTCTCTTCATCACACAGATCAACATAAATTTCATCATTTCCAGCCATTGAAAATGTTTGTCTCAGCACCACACTGTACACTAAACAACACAGATCAGAAATAAATAAAAAAAATATTATGAATAACAATTAAAATGAGCACATAACAACAGTGAGCACAACAAAAATAGCCCAGTGTTATGTAACATAAGCTCTAATACCATTTGTAACGTTCCCCAACTCTCACACATGCCCAAAAAAGTTTTTTTTTCCAAGACTAAGCTCTCCTCTCATTTTACAATTTTCCTGAGAATTGATGAGCCTCAATATTGTCTATTTACGATTACATAGGGATTTAGAGCTACCCTTTCAAATTTAATTTCATATACTTTTATTAAACATAATTGTATGTTTAATCTATTTTCCATTGTATATAGATTTCACAAGTGTAAAACATATAAATTTTAGGTATAAACCTCTTTGTTACATTAATAGTTATGATTCATCTCTTAAAATATTTACTTCTGTTCCATATATATATATCGTATAGATATATATAATTCCCAACACATAAACAATATAAACTCCATCACATGTAAACTCCACAAGACATAATACATCACACATGTATATACCTATACTTTCCCACATATATCGAATTCATCATATATATATATATATATATGATGATGATGAGTTTTCATTCGATTTGGGGATTTAGTTTAATGAAATTTAACTATGTAAGTTCCAATTCTATGCTTCGTATTCGTGACAATATGGCACTGATTCAACTAATTATATATGGTTCTTTATACAGGCTTTAGCCTTCCTTATTACAGTGTCAGTGTATACGACTTAATCGTTCCCTTGTTTATTTGCTATGGAGTACATCTCATTACTTTATCGAGTACTGGTTGATGGTTTCGTATCCCATCGCTTTAACCACTCCTGCTCATTGTACATTTAAATTTGATACGGGGATTTGTTCGTATCCGCTAACTCAGAGTGAAAATATAATTTATAGCGTTATTTGGTTAATATTCTGAATGCACATTAATTTCCTTATGATACCTGTATGCTTGACTTTTATTGAACTCAATCGTCCAGATCGTCGTCGATCCCGGTGAAAATCTACCGATTTGTGCCACTTGTATGGCTCGATTTTATTAGGGTTATCGTTTACGATTTCTATAAAAGTGGAACACTAAACCCTTGTTCGCTTCTCTTATTCGCACCGCCGTTTCTGCAATCATTCTTTGTTGTTATCACTTTGGTATCTCTGCTCGAGTTCTGAGAGTAAATGGTGCAATACGCCGGCCTTCGTCGCGCTCATTCGGCCATATGCAGAGGTAACCTATGTTCTCCCACATTGTTGGTTTTAATATGAGAGAAATGTAGTATGTGTTCAGTCGTTATGATTTTATTTTCCTACTATCAGTTTCAGGCCCTTACCAAGATTTTTCTCCGGATTATAAAATTCGGAACGATAGTCTGAATGAATTCTATTTTCTTGGCATTCGTTCTGGGCGGGTTTTGTCTAGACTTTTATCTCTTTCTTGCGCTCAATTTTATTGACATATTTCCAAGTTTGTGGTATCGTTTTATAATTTCAATGCCTATACAATTTTCAGTCCATTTCATAAATTGACGTTCTAGTTTCGTAGAGTAACTTGACTGATATAAATTATCGCCTCATCTTATGTATGGCAAGTGTAGATATGCGATGTCTTACCAATATGAGACGAGGGTTTTCGTTCTCAGAAATCTTCGATTCCCAACTGATTTCTGCGACGACTAAGGACGCTGACAATGCACTTCTCTCAGAGATTGGGATTTTTCCAGGTACAATTTATCTTCAGCGTATAGAGAATTCGCAGTTCATAAAATTCCGCGTATGCGTTTTAGTTAAAATGCCAAATCCTCTGATCGATTCTGGTTTCTCATCTATGTTTTTAACTCAGATTAATATGGTCGAAGTCATTCATTTCCCAGGTAATAATTTATTTAACCTTTTTTTTTGTTATTGTTTAGCTGATACAGTTTCCCTATCTTCGTTTACTGTCCCTAATATCGTTCACAGAATGATGTTTGCTTACAGGTAATTCTTTATTACTTGCTTCGTATGAGTACTTCCCGAGAGCTCTTTGCCTATTTCGTTGAAGAATTGTGACAATTTGCTCTCTGACATAGGTCGATACTCATGAGCACTTCTGCTGTGGGTAAACTCGTTGCCTATACAACGACTTGTTTAGCGTTTGATTTAGATCAGCTCCTGGATGATATCGTTGACTCTAAGGAGAGTCGTTCCATTGTTTACATAATAATATTTTTTTTATTTATTGTTTACCCCGGACATTATATATATTGACTTGGGTTAATTTTCCCATGTCAGGATGACATAAGTTGCACTGAAAATTTTTCATATACTCTACTTCCGTGTTGTACCTCCTGTACATGAGAGACTATTTTCACTGGCTCATGGTCTTTCCTATTTGAAATATTTTGTTTTCTATATACTGTCAGCTATGCGAGTTTATTTTAATTCCTCTAGTTCATTCCATGTAGCACTTGTATTAAGCCAGAACTCTTTCCATTTACTGCATGATTTTAAAATACTCAGAAGTTATATATAAAATTTGATGTAATAAATGGGAACTCTCTCTCTCGTTTCAAAACTGAAATCTCCAGTACATAATTAGTTTTCTAGTAACATGTTGTCCTTTCAATCTAAGATTATAGTTACTACTTAACCATTTCCTGCAATACTTCGCTCATTCCTTTTTAGTATTGGTGTAACTCCAGATTTCTTTAAAATACTATGATGGCAATAACTTTATAGTGTTTTGGTACTCATCTCGTTAGACTTTGTATTTAATTTTCTCTTTGTATAGAGTTGTGTAACTATCATTGGTTCTCATGACTAACATGCCATGTTAATCAATATTGTTAGCGCCTATTTATCATAAGCCTTTGATTTCAGTATAGATAACTGTGTGGTGTACTAAATACACATCTGTTTGTAATTTTGGAATTAGTTTAACTCTACTGCTAACACAGAAGTATATATGTCAATTACTTCAAGTTTTCCCAATTTACTGAATGCAGTATACTATAACTAGTGATTCTGGCATTTGTACCAATTGTATATTCTATGTTTCTTCCTATTTGATTTACTGCTAATTTCAATGAAATATACCTTGTGTCTAGTTTCCTTCCTCTAAAAGGCATGTAAGGGTACTAGAATTCCTTCTTATATAATTCGAATTTAGTTCATAATACAGAAGCAGATTAAAGTTAAAATTTAAATCACCTTTGAGAAATATGTATTCTCAGATTTAAACCAGTTATGGTTTAGAGATTCTGATGAATTCCTTCTCATAGATGTGATTCCTACAACTGTACAGAAATTTAAGGCTAATTCTGCTAAGATTTCTGTTAAATGTATGGAATATTGTCACACACAGCATGCATATATAATAATTCATATTCCATACAACATAAAATTTATACCTACACATTATAGCAAAAAAATATAATTGAACTGTGCATACCACTTAATTAAATGACCAATCCACCCAACCTTAGAATTCGTTTCTCTCCAGAATTCACCCTCGAGCTGAGATCCCTCCTAGAACAGATCAACCTCTGATCTGTTCAGGAATAGCTTATTTAAGCTTTTGCTCCCCAAAGCCTGTTTCTAATTCTGTGTCCAGAATAGTAGGATGCTTTTCTTCCTGTTTGCCAAGGCTTCCCTATTTAGGGAATTTTAAAGCTGCTTTCTGCTTTTCCCAGCTTTTTACCTCTTCCCAACTACTCTACACATCATTGGGGCAACTAGATTTTCCTCAAATCTAATTTGGAAATAAATTCTTTCAAGGATTTTTGAAAGATTTTTGGGGAAAGTATTTGCATTTATCCATCCTCATGGATTTAGCAAGTGATCTCATAATTCTCATTTTGGTCAATCTGCACAGAATTATTTTATTCATTTTTTTTTCAAATTTTAATTATTTAATTACATCCATAGATTACTTATCCCTTTGGGGTCCACTCCCCTTAGGATTTAAAGTTCAAATGTCTAGCTTTAAAAGAAAACATAAACTAGGGGTGTTACATCAGAACTCCCTCTCTATATATTTCTCTCTCTTAGATATATATATATATATATATATATATACCACTCTCCCTCTTTACCTATTTTCCATTTCTCTCTCTCTCTCTCTCTCTCTCTCTCTCTCTCTCTCTCTATCTAATCAGAAACTAAATTGGGGGCAAAAATTTGCTAAGAATTCAAAGTGCCCAGAATCAATCTAATCCAGAACAACCGGATAGGTCTCATTTTTAGGAATCTGATGCACTTTGTTTCATTGAAAACCTACTCCGTATGAGAAAGATAGAGCGTGTTTTTCTTTTTCCTAAACAACTAAATTTTTTGCAGAAATGACAAAATGATGACATGGAAGCATAGTAAAAAAAAATAACATTCTTGGAATATTCCTTCAATTCGCCCAATGACACTATAACAAGTTTCAAATGGTGGTTGGCCCAAATTTCTGGTTCGTTGGCACAATATGGTTCGTTTTTGAAGAACCAATGGGATGTTGACAAGTGTCTAGCCTGGAGGTAGCCACGTGCCTCCATAAAGGCTAAAATATTGTTGAGTCTTAGTCAAATTTCATTATATATGGTTTGGTAAAATTTTAGGGGGCGGAGGTCGGGCTTGACCCCGTGACCTCCCCCACGCTACACACAAGCCTTACCACTATACATTTGCCATAGGTCTTAATATATATGAATTACAACTTATATTTAAATTTTATATAATGTAATGGTGGATGGATATGAGGACTTGCCGCAATGCATACAAACACATGTTGGTAACCGTAGTGGAGCTAAAATGCTATTGGCGAGCTAGAACATTAAAATGCTTTTATTAACCACTAAACTATTGTTTATGCGCTAATCCTTTCTTTAATACATAATTATGATAAGTGCGCTTAACTGCGCCTTAAAAATGCTTAACACTAATTAATATCTAGTTTAACTTAATTGTAGATTAACACTAATTGGCGGAATCTTCCAATTTTGGCATTGAACTCCAAATGTGGCAAGGTTAGTTGGAGTTGCTCTAGATTTGGAGGATTTTTTATATGAAATACTAAAGAAGCCACAACTTTGGCATATTTCAACCAAATTAGGTCCAGAAAGAGTAAATCCTAGATGATTTGGATGCTCTGAGCATGATGGTGTTGGTTGCATATGCATAGGAGCATTTTTGTTAGTTATTTTTCCACTTTGAATATTAAATATGCCTAGGGTCACGAGGAGAGGAGGCCATGTCTAGTTCACCTGAAGACCATTTGCATAGTGAGAAGAGGCTACTTGGGGGTTTTAGGGTTTCTGAATCTAATGGAGCAGGTTGCAGATCCATTGGAGAAATGTAGGTGTATGTAATCATAGAATTAAGAATTAATCCAAAGAGAGCAAAGACATTTAAGCAAACCCATGAAGATGTAGCCCAGGAGGGGTGAGTTATGTTATCAACTCTGTGTTATGTGTTTTTTGTGTATTGTATAATCTGCAATTTACTTTCTCTTATGATTTTTTAAAGATAATTTACCTAATGAATTCCTGATAAAGGACACATAAATTTGACACATAAACCCTCTCATAACATGTTATTTGAGACGACGCTTAAGGACACTTTTATTTAATAATGATGAGGAAGCTAGCACAACAACACCACTTTGTCCATATTTAGATCAACTTGGTATGAGAGCACAGTTTAGCTCATTTTAGCCCTGAGATATTTTGTTAAGGTTATCTAGAGAATTAGCTATTGGTTTTGTATTTGTGTAAGGAGAATTTAACTATGTGCAAGTTTATGTGTATCTCCTCTCTTCAGGAGAAGGTCAATTTTGAGGACTCAGCTCTCAAATCACAACAAAGAATATTTTTATGCATTATTAGTTTGATGGCAGCTTCATCCAACATTTTTTCTAATCCATCTTTCTTAGCAAGAATATTTGATAAAGAGATGTTTCAGAAGCTCTAGATCATGAGAGATATGGTGCAAGAGATGTATGAAGATAAGAAGGAGAGAACTATACTTCAAGAGAAGTTGATTTCCATGAACGAGGAGAAGCAAGAGCTTCTTGAAACTATGCATGAGATGGAGACTGAACTCCATGATGCCAAGGAAACCTTAGCCAAGTATGTGCATTAAAATTAGGTATGAAAATCAATTTCATGTTCAATTTCCTCTCAATAGGAATGTTTTGGTGTTTTTGAAAGACACGCTAGAGGAATAGGGTCCAAATTATTGATGAAGGTAGGCTATGAAGGTAAAGGATTGGGAAACCATGCACAAGGCATAGTTGAGCCAATTTTTGTTGAGGAAAGGCCTAGGTATTTTGGTCTTGGTTATGGAAAACGTGATGGAGAATGCTCCAAAGCCAAGGAGGCACATGACGGTGTTTCAAGAAGGACTTTCATTACCTGTTCATTACCTCAAGCTTGTGAAGTTTTTTTTCACGAGGAATGCAAAATTTTTTCACCCACTTTGCAAGAAGATGTTGATTTTAGGGTGAAAACATGAAGTTGGGAAACACTTTTTCCCTTTTTTGACAATTATAATTTTATATTTTTTTCAACTTCAACTCCACTAAACTCATATTTTCAATGAAAATTATGCTTTGACATGAAAAAAAGATTTGTAGACAATTGTCTTACCTCCATACTCATATTTTAAATTAAAAAAAAATTATAGACATATAGAGGGGTAAATTTGTTGTTTACTAACTGCATATACTTTTTTTAAATAGTCACTTTTTGAACCCTAACATTTTTTAGGGAAGGTTATTAATTTTTTGGAAATAAACCATATCACCATAATCTACATAGATTGCACTAGTGAAATGACTACTTTTCAGTAATTTTCAGATTACATCACTATTTTTTATTATTTTTTGAAATGGATGGAGGCAAAAAAACGGTGATGTTTCAGTACATTTTATGAGCCCTAGATTTTCTTTTCAATGTGATCGTCAATAAGAAAAATGAGAATACCCTTTTGAAGAAGATAGGGAGAGGAATTGCAATATGATTTTTCTGATTTTTTTGGTGTTGCCATTTTAAAGTTATTGAATTTTCATTCACTACAATTTTCAAAACAATGAAAGTCCATAGTGACACAGCTTAGTATAAAATTAATAACAAAATGATTTTTTAATGAAACTCCACAAATATTACATCATTAGAAACTATATTCATAGATTAATCTAATGGTACTAGGTTCGAATGATTTAAAAAAAAAAAAATGTAGGTGTTCTGCCCCTCCAAAGTTGCAGGTTTCGAAAAACTGCAGAATTTTCTGGGTTTTTCGTTGACCGGAAACTCTCGGCCGAGATAATTTCTTGGGCGAGACATTTATTAAACTCTTGGCCGAGAAATTTTAAACTCTCGACCGAGAGTTTAAACCAGCACAGGTTAAATTTAACCGTGCGGCTAAACTCTCGTCTGAAAGTTGTACAAACTCTCAGCCGAGAGTTTGTGCCCGAGAGTTTACCCAAGGCAGACTCTCAAACGAGAGTTTTATAACTCTCGTCTAAGAGGTTACTTAACTCTGGGGTGAGATTTTAATAAACTCTAGGATGATATTTTATTAAACTTCAATTGAAACATTTGATTTTCGGCTGACGAAATCTTGTGAAGATTCATCGTATCATCACAATGTTTCGGGCGAGAGTTCTATATAAATACTCTCAGTTGAAAGATTAATTCCACACACCATTCTAAACCAGCGAAAGTGCGAAGGTGCGAGGGTCTGATTTTTTTTCCTACGAAGGTGCGAATTTTCTCTAGGTGCAAAATTCTTTTTGGCAATTTTTTTTTTTAAGTTTTTTTGGATGCAAAAAAAATTTTGGAAGTTTTTCTGGGTGCAAAAAAAATTTGGCGAATTTTTTTTTTATTTTTTTTTGGGTGCATGAAGGCATGAATTATTTTTTCAAAATGTCTATATGAAGGCATGAAGTATTTTTGGAAAATGTCTTTATCAATTTAATTATTTATTTAATTTTCTCTCTTATTGAAAGCATGAAGTAATTATTTTGAACTCTTTATGTTTTCTTTTGGGTATTTGGTCCAAATAGAATTGGATTTTAAGTTTCCAATTTTGTGAACATGGGAAACAAAAGGAATTTCCTATCAAGGCATGATTGAAAAAGAACTAATTCAGTGGAAAAGAATGAGAGATTACAAAAAAAAAAAAGGTGAGAGGAAAGGGAAAGATTAAGCCATGAAATAAATGTGGAGGTAGAGCATCGTGAAAGAGATGTAGAGGTGCATGACAATAACAAGGAAATGAGAAATGTTTAGGAACTTGTAAACGAGAATATTGAAAACACAAATGTCGAAGAGAATGTTGAGGAACTTGTCAATGAGAATATTGAAAACACAAATGTCCAAGACAATATTGATATCGATCTCACTGGTGAGTCAATAGTTTCTTCAATTTGAATTTTTTATTTTTTTTTTAAAAACATTGTAGTTCAAGATAGTTTTAAAATTAAAAATATGTATATGTCAATTTCAAATTAGAATTTAATATTATTTTTTATGTAGGGACAATATCAGAACCACAATAAGATACTACCACACCTCGAATTTCACTACAATTAATTGGAAGTTCCAAGAACGTTGTATAGGACTACAACTTTATAGATAATATGGATCCAACTAAAATTGAAGAATTGGTACCACCAATGCCTAAAAGGATAGTTAAAGATAAAATAAATTGGGGGTTGAAACATCTTTTTGAAGGTAAATCTATCATAGCACAAGCTCAAATGTTACGTAGATTTTTAAAGCACAAATCTCTCAGAAATGTTGTGGAATTATTGGGCATTAAAAGTGAGAAAGAGGTTTTAGAAAATGAAATGGTATCAAGAAATGTGACGTCGGTGCTCGCCACACTGGCCAAAAAGCGATCTCAAGTTGAAAAGAATGCTCGTAGAGCACTTTCAACATGTGTACTCGTGAAACAAACTGCATCAAGTCGGTTGATGTCAACAACTTCAAAATTGTTTAAAACATCAAGAAAAAGTTTATGGAGGCATACAAAATTTAGAATTCAATTAGATGAGAATGATGAATTTTCATATTGGGCTAATATCTATAGGCATCCATATCATGATATACTTTCTGATGGTGTGAGGGATAGGGTAAAAGAGTTTTTTGATTTGAATTCTCTTGTTTCGCCAAATGAAAAGGATGTTGTGCAATGTCGTATATCTAAGGGAGTTTATAAATCTCATGCCAACCATATAACACAGGTCAGTCAAGTAAAATTATTCCAAAACTTTATGGATATTAATACTGATGTGAAGGTTTCCCTCAGCACATTTGTGAATATTAAACCATGGTATGTCAGGCCTATCACTTTTTGAGACACATGTTGTCATCGATACCATGTAGAATTCCAATTATTTTATGAGAAATTTGTAAATTTTGGCATAAAATATTGGTCAAATGACCCCCCTCCTTCAAGTGTTCAAGAATTTTTATCGAAGATATTATGTGCATGAGAGAATAATAAATTATTTTATAAAAAAGAATGTGTTGGTGGAAGAAAATGCCCAAAATGTTCTCATTTGGAACTCTACGATACAAAGTACCCCATTGATCCTAATGATCCCATACTGTCAAATCTCAGTCTGAATTGGAAGCGATATGAAAATGTTACTTACACTCGTGTTGCAGATTCAAGCACAACATCAAAAAAGATCACTTTACTTGACGACGAAATTTCAGTGACATTTTATCGAGAAGTTCAGGGTGCAAATATACAAATATATTAGGCACTATCATATAGCACGATGGTAGGATTTACAGTTCAAAAAATCACGTGATGTGTTCCCAAAAGGAACAATATTATCAGTGGTTTATTTTGCTAATAATTACACATTTAGTCCACGAAAGGAGATACAAAGTGAGTATTATCATTCAAACCAAGTATCTATATTTGTGCATATTTTGTATAGACATGTAGATCTTGATCTCGATGGTTTTTATAGAGATGAAAATAATCGTGAGGTGATTAAGGAGTACCATTTCTACATCAGTGATGATCGAACACATGATACATGTTTTGTTTAGCATTTTTTTAATGTTATTTATAATGAATTTTTGAAACGAAGGGTCACTTTTAAAGAACATTGGGTATGGTCAGATGGTTGTGCTGGTTAATTTAAATTAGCAATATCATTCTTTGGTTGTCTCGTCTTCATAAGAGAACCAAAATTCAACATACATGGAATTTCTTTGAGATAGGGCTTGGAAAAGGAGAGCATGATGGTGCTGAGGCATGTGTAAAACGTGAACTTAGGAGGCATCAATTAAATCACTCCGCTTCCTGACATGAAAATTATTTAGATGCTGTTAATTGGTGCAAATACAATCTAAGTCATGTATCGAACCCAAGGATGGCTGATGTGAACAGGTAAGTGTACAGATTTACCTAAAAATATATTATACATGTCTAGAGATATATGTGTATACATGTGTGTGTATTTTGTTATCAAAAAAATATAAAATATTGTTCAAAATTTGACTCATACATGTGTGTGATTTTCTCAAGCAGGTACTTTTGGAATATTTCAATGGGTGATGTTGATAGATCATAGCCATTTAATTTCCTTGGAATCCCTCAGACAAGAAGTTTACACTCAATTAGGAGTAAGAACATGACAAATATACATTGATTGAGAAACAATTCCTACTTTCAATATAATATGATCTTTACATCTCTTTACTTCAAGATTACCAGCCAGAGTTTATTTATGCCCAATATAGTCACTTGCTCATAGCAACTTGGTTGCAGTTGAAGCAAGTGAAGAATAGAAAAAAACAATGACAATGGAGGTTATCGATAGATGATCATGATGCCATTCTGAAAAATTTTCCACTAGCACATTTTATATGAGTGGAACACATTCTTCAAGATGAAAAATGAACCTTGATTCTAGGGTTAGAACATATAATTGCTACAATGCATTGGACTTTATATAGTCTAAGACTATATTGTTGATTGCTTTCAAATAAATGGACATGTGGATAGTTAGATGTGTGTTGGTACGAACAATATATTATGATCTATTGGACAAGTGTGCTTTGCTAGATAATTAAGTTATGGTGATTTAATGTGTCCATGATGTTTACTCCTAGATGATCTTAACTCGCCCCTTTTTTGCGTGGATATGATGGTGATGAATTAATATTTAATTACATATATATTGTTTATTGTTAGTTTAGTTTTGATACCAAATGTCATCATATGTGCATCTCTTCATTAGTTTATATTAGTTTACATTTGATGTGGCTAATCTCTTCATTTTTGTCTCTTTTCATGATGGAGGTCTCCTAGTTTTATTTTCCATCTCCTTGTACTAAGGAAAATATGTTTTTGAATGTTTATGGATTATGTGATTTTTAATGAAAGAAATGAAATTGAACTTTGGATGATGTGGATCGTTGAAGTAATTGACCTAAGAAAGAACATCTTAACCAGAAAATTAACACTTACCCTTGGTAAATTTCAACTTTTCTCTTAATATTATTTCGATTGTCTAATTCGTTGATATTTGTGGTATGGAAATTTCCATTGGAAATAATTTTATCATCCTTATCTTCTTCTTTTTTGAGAAGTGGTGGATTATGTTGTTTACCTCTAACTGTCAATATTTCTCTCTCTCAATCATAGAAACATGTCAAATGTTTAAACCTTCAAAATCATTTTCAAATGTCAAATGTTTCTATGTTCATTTGACATGTTTCTATTTTCCATGTGCTTGGAAAATATTGTTCACAGCATGGAATATATCCTACAAAGGAACATTCAAGAATACAAAACTCTTCATAAAGGTTTGTTTATCTATGAATTAATTCTTATGTTAGAAAGTTTCTTTAGTAATGGATTTCACACTTTATATTAAGAGATAGATATCCCACCCCCTGTAGCAATAAATCCAAAATTTTTTAGATGATATTATTATTTCCAAAGGAAAACAACTCAACTCTCATCAATGTTTCAATATATATGAAGAGAAATGGTTTGGTAAATTTCAAATTTAATGATAAAAATTATTCAAACTAGTTTATAGAGCATATTGATAGCTTCAGCAAAGTATCCTACAAATGTCAAATATCAAATGTTTCTATGTTCATTTCACATTTTTATATTTTCCATGTTCTTGGAAAATATTGTTCACAACATAGAATAGACGCTACAAAGGAACATTCAAGAATAAAAAACTATTCATAAAGGTGTGTTTAGCTATGAATTAATTCTTATGTTAGAAAGTTTCGCTAGTAATGGATTTCACACTTTTATATTAAGAGATAAATATCTCAACCCTTGTAGCAATAAATCCAAAAGTGTTTAGATGAAATTATTATTTCGAAAGGAAAACAACTCAACTATCATCAATGTTTCAATATAGATGAAGATAAATGGTTTGGTAAATTTCAAATTTAAGGAGAAAATTTAATCAAACTAGTTTATAGAGAATATTGATAGTTGTAATAAAGTATCCTAATTTTTAAAATTGGAAGAAGGATTAGCTTTATTCTTTTACATTTTATTGATGGAGCATAAAATTGGAATCCTAGGGTGGCATGTGTGTGTGAGGGGGGGTGGTCATTATTGTCCTGAGAGAGGAAATAGAAGGCTTATTCACTTAGGGATTGGGCATCACTTCCAATAACAAATAGAGGCATGTGCACTTTCAAAAGGGTTTAAAATCACTAAAGGAATAAGAATGAATTCAATCATTATGATTAATGACTCTAGGATCATTATCATTCATATAATTAAACAAACATTACCCATAGGAAACTTTTTAGCCTCAATTCCAGATTGATGTAGACAACAATAAGGAATATTCACCAAAATTCAATACTACCATGTCTTGCAAGAACATAATCAAGAGGAAAATTGATGAGAAAATTCAGATTTAGAATAAAATTAGGGGGAAGTTAAGGTTAATGGTGTATTATTCCACCAATTTATCCCCTAATTATTCTATATTTAAAACATATTTTGTTGGTATTGTAACATATGGTTTAAAATCAGTAAAGGAATAAGAATAAATTTAATGTGAAATATGAAATGTTTCTATGTTTAAATCATAGAAACATGTCATATGCGTTGAAAGAATTTGGTCTCAACCATTAAATAGAATGTCATTCCTATGCAACATTTTTTAGGGAGTGCGCTAAAAGATGATTCAAAAAGTATTATAAACCATAAAAAATGCATTGTCTGATGTGGTGGGGGACTTCTCCCATTCTGTAGTGATATTTTTCTTGATACCAAGATGTGTTTGGGTGAGACAACTTCCCCAGGAATAGTAGCGTAAAATCAACTGACCAAAGCATGGGACCATTTTAGAGGTGATTTTATGTCAAAGGCAAAAATGTTAATGAAATTGATGATAGAGAGAGTAATGGATGTTTCTTTCGAATGGTAATTTTTGGGTTCAAAACAATCTCAGAGACTGAGATGTGCACAGTCACACTTCTATATCACGGTTTGATTAGGCCACACTTCCGAAACATGACTTGGACAATCATCATCTTTCTTTTCCATATTTGTGAATATATCACTCTCTCAACACTACATGTCACAAAATCACATCTTAGAGTCTTAGACAAGTGACCAGAAAATGCAACCTCCATTGGAATGTGACTATGCGACCTCCACAAGTCATAATATCTTCCACCAATCACAATATCTCCCAGGAAATGAAAAATCTAATTTTAGAGTCTTAGGTAAGCAACTAGAAGATGTGATCTATGATACAATGTTACTATGTTACCATCCTAAGATTGCAAGTCACACAATCACACTAATTCCAAAAATGTGAACTGCCTAGAGACTTTATATGCAACAAGATTGTCATAAAGCACATAGTTCTATGTATCAACAAAGACAAAGAATTGAAGTCTGTTATATTAGTAAGGAACACATGAATTCATTGTAAAGGTGATAAAGTGAAGTAAACAACAAGTGTTGAAGGGGTGGAATTAAGAATAATTATTGAGACCTCATTCAAGAGTTGTGTTGAATGCCCATAGAAATAAATACTATAAGAAAAACAATGTATACACTAACGTGCAAGTAACATGTTGCAAGGGGTCAACATGAGACAATGAAAATGAACTGGATAGACTGATCAAACACACAATGAGAAGTTTATACATTCATCCCATAAATGATACAAGTTACCCTAACTCACAGAGACTATTGATCAAAGGCGACATTGAAGGTAGCATTGGGAAATTTAAGCCTTGGGCTGCAATACGTATCTACAAAAAATAGAAGAAAAAACTACATGCAGTAAGCCTAATGTAATAAAGGACACAAAACCTTGTTGCAAGTTATATTAAGTGCATGAAGGGTATATCATTGTTGCAAAGGTCATTAGTAGTGCTAAGTGCAACACAAGAAGAAACCCAACACACATGTATATTTTACATATATGTGTATGGACCTTCACCCTTACTTCATTTGAATCTCAAGGTATGGACATGATCTTTAGAGAACCTTGTTTTCTACTAGTGTTTGATTCATCATTTCTATATTCCTAATGCGAAGGGTTAAATAAAAGTTAGAATTAAATTTAAAGAAAAATATCAATAACCAAGGATACTGATAAGCAACAAAACATTTAAACCAACATTTTCCAGAACAGATCACTTGCCTCTTATGAAATATTAGATCATTGATTGGAATATATATAGGTTGGTAGAGATATATTACAAAATTAAATTTCATAAGTGCTAGAATAATACTTGAAATTACTCTCTTGATGACAAACATAAGACTCATATTTTGAAATTTATTTCAACTCTGGAAAATAGACTCCATCCTAGCTTCCAGAAAAATAGTAAATAATTGTAAGTTTGGTGCCAAGGTCAAATAAAGTAGTCATGTTGAACCTAAAAGATATTTGATAGCATGTGGACATGGAGTATACACAATGCATGCAAGAATACTTGACTATGTAAATCTCTCTGACTGTAGGAAAATGAAGTTTTCCCTCCATCGGTGGCATATCATAGGTCACTTAAAATGTTAAATATGAGAGGTAAAATTTGATTGTTTGGTCATCCTCATCATCTTCCAGCCAATAAGTTTCAAGAATATTTACTGCCTTCTCATAAATTTCATTATTGTCATGACTTTGTAGGTTCTCAATCTTCTCAAGTCCTTCAGCATCATCAATATACTGTGCATAGAGATTTATTCATAAAAATAGTTGCCCAGATCCTTCTCTGCTTCCCCAACTTTCAAAATATTCTCTAGCCCTTCAAGACAAACAATTACAATTCTTGGGTCTAGACAAACTAGAAGATCACATAGAGGCTTACTACATCCTTGATTCACAAGATATCTCCAACCAAAAGCAAGAATCAATAGTTTGTTTCACTGTATCAACTGACACAAATTCTTGAACATCTGTACACCACACTGACTATTATCAGCAAACACATCTCATTACATTACATCTTGTAAGTTAAACCCTTTATTCATTACTAGACAACCCATTTTAGCAATATGCTTGTGTTGATCATATATATATTCACTAAATACATACTTGATTTGATCATGTGTACCAGTAGAAGTAGCATTAGATATAGCCCATGATGCTTCTTTCTTGATATCAAAATCAACTTCTTGCAGCAATTGTACAAGAGGAGGAATAATGTTTGCGTAAATCATAGCCTATAAACAAATCCAAACTCAGGATATATGAACTTAAACAACATTTTACAAGGAATAAGACATTCAATGAAGTGTCATTCTTAATCTATAAAGAAGTATAGCTAAGGAACCTGTATTTGATCTTTTTTTCCTAGAGATATGTTTGAGATGGTCCAACATGCTTCCTTCTTGATACTTTTCTTATGATTATGGGTCAACAGTGCCAAGAGGCAGGGAAGTGCCTGATTGTTGATAATGTACTGAGGCAACACACATCCCCACAAAATTACTTGAGAACATAATCTAGCAAATAAAACAGAAGTATTCACTCTATCCCAAAGAACTCACTGAAAAATTTAATTTATGTGTGATTGTATAAATTATAGAAGACTAATTAAATCTCCACTTGGATGTGTACACCATAAATTGACTTGCAATATTTCAAGTTTCAAACCAGATGCCAATAGAGACTAGATATACCTGAGTCTTTACATCGTCTCCAGTTACAATATTTCCCACAGTCCGGAGAGAAATGATAGCAACAGATGGAGATGGATGACTGTAGAGACAAAACATGTAGAATTGAAATTTTCAAATTCATTTAGCAAAAGAATAGATCTATTCAATCTCTAACCTTTATCTAAAAACATAAATATGGAACTAATAGAACAAATTCTTAACCATAACATTAATATCCTTGCATGAAATACAACTACCTACAACATTAATAATAGGTAGAAGCTCAAAAATGTTGATCAAATTTTTTGTATTTATGCTTACAGTAGAAGCTCAACCAATCTTCGACAAACACTAGCCTCAATCACAGCTTGAATTTTATCATTTGTTCCATCAGAAAGATAAGACAGAGGCCAACAATAATCTGTTAAGACTTCTTCATCATTCGAATGAATAAGACACTTGAGTGCTGGTAGAGTTGGCTTTAATTGCAAGAAAAAATTTCATGAAAATTTCAGCCCTGCAAAATGTATTTCTATGTCCAAGGATGACAAATTGACAGAAATAACCAGGAAAAGTTATTTAAAAAATCAACAGCATAAATTCCCTACATGGTCAAATGTAGTCTGTGGCTTGCCTCGACAGAAATTAGACAAGGTCTAAGTGGAATTTCTCAACATAGAAAGATTAGTGTGCTCATTCAGTTGAGCATGGAGTGGCATCAGGGCACCATGGCTGAGAAATAGATCTCTACATCTGGGCATGTCACTGGCCATAACTGCTATGGGAGGGATTAATTATTTCACAGGGAACAGAAGCACAATGTGGGTTTGTTATCTGGTGCCAAACAAAATGTGGATGTTGAGGCTAGAGGTGTTACGGGGGTCAAGGAACAGAAGAAGGGTTGGTTCAACTAGGGTAAGTGTAATGGGAAGAAAGAAAACGGAAATATAGTGCCGCCTAGGATTTCTTTGAGTGTATATGGAAAAGTTAGTGATCTGCTCGATGAATCAGATTTTAAGGTTCCAAGGAAGGCTAGAATATACTCACCTAAGCTTGGAAAAAGTTCTGTTGATGCAAGGCCTACTGATTACAGGGTAGATGATTTTAGGAAGGGAAAGGAGAAAAATGGTAGGAAGTCAATAAGTATAGAAACCACTCACAGTCGTAAGCTCACGGGAAATGATGGTAGCCATGAAATTGAGTACAAGAAAGGATTGAGGCCAGTCCTGTGGCTCACATCCCATTTTATTCTCCAGACTAATGAGCTATTACCACTACTATACATTTTTTCAAACAAGGTTAAGGCCATTTGTCGCTTAAGGGAATCGCTTACTACGAAGCTTCCACCTGGTACATTTCCTGTCAAGGTTGCTATTCCATTTGTTCCTACTGTTAGAGTGATTGTTACATTTACTAAATTTGAAGAACTGTAGCCATATGAAGATTTTTCTACCCCAACTTTGATTCCTAGGAATTTGCAAGGTATGAAGGTAAAAGAATATAATGTTGCACGAAAATCTTCAAACTCATGGTTGCAGTGGATCAAAGGTCCATATAGTCATGGTTTTGGAGTGCCTCTAAGCCAAGAAGGTTTCCTAGAAGAATTTCAAGATCCATTTGTTATTCTGAGTGATTATACATGGACATCTATGGATGCTAAAAAGCAACAGAAAATAAAGAAAATAAACCCAAGACCAAAAATGGAAAATGATCAAATTTAATAGATGGGATGGAGAACAAAGCCGAGAACTAAATATCAATCTTCCCAGGGGTTGCATGGTAATAGAATGGGCTGCCATAGTTCATGTCATGGACAATGAAAATAAGAATTTGTTGTGAAAACTTGTGCCCAGATTGAGCATATAGTGTTTAAGTATTGGCATGAAGGATTAAGTCCTTAATGAGATCACAACTTTTTCATTATGAATAAACCTTCAAGTCGGTTGAACTTCACTGAAATATTCTCATTGAAATTCATTATGCAAGTGTACCTAACTCTACACCGGGAAATTTTGATCATTCCTCTTGGAGGATAGTCAGTATGTGGACAGAATGGATCTTTCTTTGATTTTTTCTAAATTAGTAAGTTTTTATTTGGGCTGAAAAGTATAGGATTCTAGTTGATTCTGACATACGAAGGAGGCATGCATTAGTATATCGGTTTGTTGTTCTGATAAATATTTATAATGAATGATGTGTTAGCTAATTTCTTTCCTTCCAATCCATTTTGACTAGGTCCAAGTGGATAGAATGGAATCTCCACTCATGCCCATAATGGGTTTAATAACATAAATCCTAACTCCATTTACTAGTTTAGACACCTCATCCACAATCCAGTTTTCCAAATACTTTAACTACAGCAAAATAGAATGCCATTGCCTAGCTGATGAATATAAAATAGGGGAGTTAGGATTCGAGGATTGGAACAATAGAATAGATGGTGGGAACTCCAATCTACAATTAAGGATAATGTCACTAAGGCCACTTAGATAGAAGCTTTCACTGAGAGTTGAAGAATATATTTTTCTTTAAGTAAGGAGAGCTAAGCCACAAACCTTAGATCATGCCATGTTCTTGCCTATAAAATAGAAAAAATCCATGTCTTGGCTTTGAATTTTTACACTTTCATACTACATCCAAACCCTAGCTAGATAGAACCATACTCCTAATAATTAAAACATTGTAATCATCCAAGCTCCTAGACCTAATCATCCAAATGTGCAGAATCCTACAAAGAATTACTAGGATAGAAAAGTGGTACAAACCAATGTGAATTGAATTCAAGACTTTTATGAATGTTGGCAGTATTTTTTTCTTCACGTGGCAAAATTTATAGTTGTCACGAAGTTTGAATAGGAAACTTTTCCACTATTCCCATTGCTTTCCATCCTCCCTCCTATTAAATCCCTCTCTAGTCGTTTTTATAGATACTTCATGACCACACTTAGTGTAATAATGATACAATAAAAGAAACTTTCTCCTTTCCAAATCAAATAGAGCTACTGTTTTTTTTCCGAGGAAAACCTCATGGGGAAACCCAAGAGATGCTTCCGTACGTTCCTGTACAACTGTTAAGTCCCTATATTAATAGTGTAGTCCCTTATTATGTTAGTGTATCCCCCCTTATTGTTATTGTTGTACCCTTTTAACCCCCATATTGTTATTATTATGCCCTTACATTATTATTGTTAGGTCGGCTAAGGTTACATTGTGGGCCCACTAGGATTACATTGTGGCCCCATGGACTCCTATATATAGACAGAAGGTTTTGTCATTTGTATCATCCAAGAATTTTTCATTTATGTAATGTGTTGGAGGTTTCCCCATCAAAGTGGCTTATTTATAAGGCGTTGATCTCTCTTTTCTTCTATTTTTGGAGCCGGTTTCACAACATTTGGTATCAGAGCTTTGGATTCTAGGGTTTCACTGTTCCAAACAGGTCATCGTGGAATTTACTCTGTAAAATTTTTTCTACAAAGGTTTAGAAGCTAAAATTCTAGAGTGAGAAGCCAAAATATGGAGGAACATTGTCGCAAAATATTAGATCTTGGTTCGCAATATTTTCAGAGATATGATATGTGGAAGTTAGGTCTTGTTCAGGCTCCCAAATTTCATCTCAAAGAGGTGATCGGGGGAAAATATTCATAACTCTCTCTTTGAGCATCAGATTGTAATTATGTAAAAATTGGATGGAATTACATGGATTTTGGTTTTCTCTTTATCAAATTCAGAGTGAAATGAGTAAACAGTGACACATGGCAAGTTGTACAAGTTCGCTCTACTGAACTAATCCATAATTAGGTCATTGGGGGAGATTGGACATAAATTTTCTTTGAAGAATCCAAATCAGGTTAGACCTTTGGCATTCGAAAGAGAATTCATAGGGCTAACATATGACTAAATTTTAGATATTCAAGATCTAAAATCACAAATATAATTCAGTTTCAATATCGAGCTCCTCAAAAGCAAGAAAAAGGTGTGTATTTGGTTTTTTAAAATTGCATAACATTTTTTTGAAAAAACAGGTTGAAGTGATTCCAAGGGCATATTTTATAATTTTTATCAATATTGGGTTCTATAAATCATCCAAGAATTGTTCATTCATGTAATTTATTGAAGTTTTCCTCCTTGAAGTGGCTTATTTCTAAGGCGTTGATATCTCTTTTCTTCTATTTTTGGAGCTATTTTCACAACATTATGCCCTAAGAAATGGTAAAACAACTTATTTTCATTTGGTTTCTAAAAAAATTTCACTCACCCAACTCAATGGGTTGGATCAAAATATGAACAAGTGACATTTTCTTGTAGCAGCGTGGCTAGATCTATGCCAGAGAACAACAATGGATGTGCCAATCAAACTGTGGATGGCAGATGAGGATCCTGTAAAATAAATACTATGGAAAGCATTTTAGGTCCATATTTAGATGTAATCCCATGTTATTCATAGTGGTATGATTTCCACCTTTTCATTACAGCTCTTGGATAGCACACCATTGATACCAACCTAAATATTCATGATACTAGTGCAACAATTCTTATTGTTAGACATGTAGAATAACCAGTCATACCCAGGGCTAGTGTAGGTGATGTGGGTCCATATTTTAGAGGTTTATCTATGTTTGGTCAATCAGAAGCTCCCCATAGAGCTATTTGAGCAAGACACAACCCTCCACATCAATAGGAATAAAGTTTACGTCAAATATGGGCATCTAGAAATGTTCGAAGGTATATACTTGACTTGTAGCCAAATTCTTCACATTATAGGAAACTAATTTATGTGAAAATTTCAATGATAAATGTAGCCTTGGCCTAATTTATAAATACAAAGAACCACAAAATCCAAATAATTTCATTGTATAAGGTCATATAATTGCAATATTTACATCATATTACACCTACAATGGTACCTATCCTACTTGCCTAATATATTAGTTTCATTATCTTTGTAGAAGACATAATTTTATCTTGTATATTTCCATAGGTTTAATATTACCTATATTTCATTTTATTATATTAATATATTAAGCATAAGTATCCCTTATTCACCATGCCTATATTTGTTATTTTTTTCCGAATGAAAACTTCACAGTGAAATTCAAGGGATTCTTCCCCACATTTGAGAATGACACCCCTAGTAAACTAATTGGTATACAAAATAACCAAGTGCCTAGAAACCTTGTTGATAGGTGGTTGAGAGAATCCCTTGGGCTAGCAGCTGCATCAATTCCTCTATAGGAGGACTACGCTTTGTCAAAAAAACAAAACCAATGGTCAACTGCCTAATGGACAAAACAAACACAAATAAAATGGAAGTTCATTGAAAATTAATACATCATATTTGATGTAAATACCAATTGAAAGAAACTTTCAGAATTGGGTAGTTGCTTCAAGTTGCAGTTTAGGTTCATCAGACCATACTCCTCGAACCATAACAGGAAGACTCTCCAACTGCAAAAACAAAAAAAAATAAAATAAAAGTAATCAAAAAAGGAAACAAATGTCAAATAAGGTCATCATAGATGCCACAACATAGTTTTACATATTCCTCTAAGCCAAATGAAGAACCTATAGTGTCAGTAACCTAGTGAATTGACTATGGCTCAAAGTTTTTACTGAAAATTAAAAATTAGTTTTAGAATTCACTAGATACATAAAGGAACCTCTCAACTATCTATAAATAGGTGGATCTACCAAATTTGAAATTCAATCTGCTGATAAGTTCATATTTGATATCATAGGAGTAACCATGGGCTTACAATCCATCCTCTGAAATCTCATATGATTGCATACTTACATTGTCTAAGGAAAGCCTTCTCTAGAGCCTAGGCTCAAGAAATAATGCATAAAGTTGATGTCCTTCATATTGAATTGAGGTGCGAGCTATGTCTGGCACAATGCATGTTGCATGTCAGAAAAATCCCCGGGAGACAACCATGCATCGTACTAGAGATTTAAAATTACAGATGGTGCCAAATATCATCTAAATAACATCTTCAGGCAGGAAATCAAACAAATTTGGTTATGTGTTTTCCATCTTCATTGTACTTCTACAGGTCATTCAATAAAATGTAAGTGAGGTAATCAATCAAATCTTGCAAAAAAACCTTAAAAATATACATTCTGAATTGTTTAAGTTGAACATCAAACTACCACTTTAAAGGCTTAGGCAAAGATACACACATACCCGATGCTATAAATTATAAAGAGGGAAAAAATAGGTAAAATTTGAAAGCCTATAAAAGTAAATCAATAACTTTCCAGCTTGCAAGACCATCTTAATCATATTCTTCAGCATTATTGCAAACCGATGCATCATCTTCATCTCTACCAACAACAAATATTTTTTGAGGTCCAACCTACATAACAAACAAAAAAAATTAACCTTTGGCAACAAAAGTAAATTCATACTATTTATTCTTTTATATCTTGATTATAATGTGGCAATGATACCAACGAAGAAATGGTAAGACGTTACCATGGTTTAATGTAGACTCTCTGACCTAAAGCCTACACAATCTCCTTGGGGCTCAGTTTGCATTATCTCAATATTATCTGTAGCCTGAAAATTAGAAACCAAAGTTAATAGAAAAGTCTGCGAAAAGAAATATAATAAACATAATAAATATGTATAAGAAAATTATCGATACCTATGTCACAACTGGAACTTGAGAAGTAATAATCTCTTCAGGCAATGCTTCATGTGTATCACATACCTGAAAATTCAATAATGTTAATAGCCACACCATATAAAATTATGTTCATCTTAAATTCACTTGTAATTTAACTCAAAAGTCTAGATAGATAATACGTGTCAGACCACTAGAACATATGAAGATATCATGTCTTCAGGAAGCCCTTCATGTGTAGCGCTAACCTAAAAATTCCATAATGTTAAGACTCATACCATATGAAATTATGTGACATAAATTCATTTTCAATTTGACATACAAAAATATAGATAGAGAGTCATGAATCTGGCACATGTACATGATTATGTCCATGATCTACAGAATGAGGATCGGGGGCAAAGCAATGTTGTTCTAAGAATGTTGTAAGTTGCATAAGTTAAATAAATATATTGGCGTAAGTTTTTGGAGACTAAATGTGTATACAAAAAAAAAAACATGTTACATGCACTCTAGCTCATCTTATAAATGTGTATTTTAAAATAGATCAAAACATGCTTGTACATACCTCACCCATGGTGTGCATTTGTTGTCTAATGGCTCACTCATAGTGGTCTGTACAAGAGGATGCATACTCCAGAAGCTCATCTCGCTCCATATCCCTCAACACGTCATCTGGAATACTCACAAATGAACGAACTCCTGCACTAGATGAAGGTTGGATTGTCCCTAAGCCGACTTCCACCCCTCCTAAAGCAGCTGCAATATCTTCTTGTATCTTCTCCCTCATTTGTGATGCAGCATTGGAGATAAGGGCTAACTACTCTGGAGGTGTAACTACCCTAGGTGGTTGAGGTGCTAAACGAGGTGCTCGAGGCCTAAACCCAACATCTCACATAGCATTAGGTCATTCATATTTATGACCTTTTCCAGCTCCATAGAATTTCAAGCCCGTATCTATATAGTTAGGGTCCATGCTCTTGGAATTGAGCATACAGCATCCTAATAAAATATTTCAGCACCTCATCATTATTTGGGAAGTTCCCGTTTGCATACAAGAACTCTCATATATATAAGGTGCAATATTGGGATCATTGAATCTTGCAATATTCATATTTTTTTTTCTTTAGGCCACAAGTCAAATAGTGACAAGGCCATTTCTTTAGTGACCCTATTTTTACCTTGATTGTAGGAGTGGATACCAATCACTGACACTCTCCTCCTACGCATCATGTAAAAAAAACTTGGGTTGATGGTCCAACCCCAAGATAGGTCTCTATCAAACTCTCCAAATTGTGCAAAAAATTTTGGAGACAATCTCGACTAGGGGCAAAGAGATTGCAACTTTGTAATTCATTGCACAATCTCGTGGAATGCTTCGTCATTCCATCAATAGTAAGTAAGGAGATGGTATCTTCCCAAGGCATCTCCTCAAAAATATCACTAGGATGGGTGTAAAGGGGATCATAGCTCGGATTTTGAGCAAAATCATGAACCCTATGACCTCTCCCCCTAGGAGGGTGATGAAAACAACTTGTAACATGTTAAATTATTGCACATACTAAAAATTAAATAATTTATAAGGAGATTTTGTATTTAAAAAACTTGTGTGGTCATTTGAAAATACCTTGTGGAAAAACTATCTCATCCTCTTCACTCATAGTAGGATTGTTCCCTTCTGAGGAATGAAGGTATCTACTAGCCATTGTAAAAAACATTAAATTGTTTTATAGCACAAGTACATGAGACACACAATAAGTTTTACATTAAAAATACATCAAACAATAAATTTTCCTTTAGATTTTTACCTGAACGAGAACTATCCAAGTGTGGGATGGATGCCACAAGCTAAGACATTGTTCTCCTTTGTCCATCACTAGCAATAGGGCCAACCACAACCCCTACATTTGCACCTATGGAGCATAATTTTTTCACATTAAACACATGTCATTTGAAAAAATCAATTCACCTGTTCAACATTGAATATAACGTAAACTTGAACATTTTAACTAGAAATTGATCTAATGTGTACCTATACCATATATAATACACCCCTCAGAATGGGATCTATGAAATTGGGGATGAATGGGAATATGTCTATGGGGCTCCTCTTGTTCGATTTGGTGTCTGGGCGAATGAGTCATATGAGTGCGTCCACCCCTGCAAGACAAAAAAAATTCATATTAATCATTTTTTTACAATGAACAATAAATATAACCTACTTGAAAACATGACATAAATAAACAACCTATGTACTTGATAATCCTCCTCTCATGGAGGGGTCTCTGGAGGGCTCATCTGATACTATTGTTGCTATAGCATCAAATCAATTTTTTTCCCCTCATAAACAAATTAGAAAATAAATTATCAATCGACAATCATGTCATCAACCAATGGATAAGAAGTAATATAGCTCCTTGACATACAAGGGCTCGACAATAGTACATGGCATAGTATCTCGTGGCACTAACTAAGGTGGGTCAATCGTTCCTCCAGTAGTACAACTTGACTCTGATTTCTAATGACTCTCACATGTGAAATCAATCTTAACATTTCTATTGAGAATATTATAAAAAGTGTTTACACTATGAGATAAGAGAGAATATGAGGAAAGTAAAGATGATTATTTTGAATCCTAAATGATTTGTTTCCAATGTTGTTGCAAAATTAGGGAGGATTTCATGAGATGATGAATATATTTTTTATGTTCATTTGTTTTATTGAATGTAAATTTTCTTTCTACTACATTTTTCATCAAGTAGTGAGTTTTAAGACCAATATCGACATTCCCCAACTTGGTAGATGTAATTCCTTGGTAATCTATATGGAGTCGTTATATGACAATTGATCTCAACCCTTGTAGAATGTGTGGCAATTTTCTTTGTGCCTTATTTGCATTAAATTGATCATACAACCAACTTGTGATGTTGTGCCTTTGGTATTGCTAAATTGTCCTAGAAGCATGTACGAAGATAATGTCCTGGCTTGTGGAAACCCTAGTTTCACAGCCTTCATGCTAAACCCTTAGCTAGCATTGATGCCCCATAAGATTATTATCTTGGTAGAGATGCATTGCAAGGAACTTTTTTTGTTAGTTGGCAATCATAGCTTGATGCTTTCAACTTGATCCCATTCTCCTCCACATAGGTTAACATTCTCGCTCCCTCTCTTCTTCTCGCAAAAAAATTACTTTGATCATACATATTTGTAGCCAAAGGATAATATTAGAAACATAACATATGGAATGAAAGAGAGATACTACAGTGGACCCCTATATAATCCCTTTATGCACCACAATATTGTCATTTTATGTTGTTTGTGTAGGATCATTATGAGTAGAAATGGATATAGTTATATTCCACGATGAAGCACTGAAGGCTACATTTCTTGACTATGACCAATGGTTTAGGCATTAATTTGGGTCCAAATTGATGAATACACTTGAACACATTTTACATGCATACCATAAAATAAGGTTTTCAATCTACCTATGGGCATGATACAAAAAAACTATGTGCATGTTTCTCTGCTAGTATGTTGAGCCACTCTTAGTTCTTGAAATTCTATTTCAAATATGTGATTTACCATATACATGCATATTAGTCCTATATTTATTCTGATGTTCACCTTCTTGTGACATTTTTTTTATCTAAGAAAATGTTGGTATGGGTTATGTCATATCCTTTGTGATCCATACCAACATATGTCATGAAAATTTTGGGTTTTTTTTTTCCCTCAAGTTTTTCCTTTAGGTACTAATAGGTGAAATCTATAGTTTTTTTCGTGAGTATGAGTACCAGAATCTACCATACCACCTGTTCTAGGGTTTATTACTACCTAATTAATATTGATTCCCCTTGGATTTCCTCCAAGACATTTCCATGATGCATTCAAAATTTTCACTGTGATCACACAAGCCCTGTTTGATATTTCAATAAAGATAATTCCTCCTTGGGGGAATGAATTTTAATGGGCTCACAGTCCTTGATTGATCCAATTTCATGTTGTTCCATTTTTCAATTGAGAAGGTAATAATTTCAAAATTTAACTTTACATGCCTCATATTTCATAGAGATGGTTTTTGGTTCTTAGACCACTTTCAATTATAAACACTTAATAACACAATCCTCCATTTCTTATCATAGAGGCTTAACCTTTAGATATTTCAACCCTGGAAATAGGAATTTGAATTATACTATTATTTTTTGGTCATCTTTTCCAAATGAATCAAAAATTGGTTATTTTGAGGTGTACCTATGAGCCTCGCAATTTTTAACTGAGTCAAAGAGAAACTCTTTGACTTACCAGTTATTGACCTCTGTATTTTTCAAAATGGATTATTGACATGAGTGTTGAGAGCAACTCAATGAAATAATTATTGTCATATTTATTTCTTTCCATGTACTTCAGTTTTTGTCATGATATTAAATATTATACCATGTTAATATATGCTACACAATTCAATAGCATAGTTCAAGGAATTACAAAAGAGAATGAAGATGATGGGGGCATCTATTCAAGACATGGAAAACAACAAGTACTAATGGTTATTACAAAAGGAAGAAAGAATGAATCAAACCAAACAATCAAGGAAAAATAGGAGTATTGGATGCTAAACAGATACAATTATATCATTGATTCATCACATGATATAAGGATTGTTGGGATTATGGAAAAGGACAACAAGTGTTGTCAACAGAAGGGGAGAAGAAGAAGTATGAAACAAGTATCTCTCATGAGAATGAATTTTAACTTCATTTCAAATCAAGAGATATGAATCGGGTACTTGTGTTGAGAGAGACTACAATGGACAACAATAGGGATAAGCATACAATTAATCTCCTAACCAACTGTAAGGAACTTGATGCTGAAATGAATAGCAAAGAGTTGGTTTGGGAAGGTGGTCATGAGGAGGATGGAGAAGATGAAGAGAAACACTTAGATGAATTTATCTTAATTTTTATGAAAACATAAAGTTGTTTATGGAACTGAAATCCTTGTGGGAGAGTTCGGTAAGCCAAATGGTGCATATTCAACATGCCAAATGGGAATTGGAGGAAGGTAACACCCACAAATTTTAGTCAAAGAAAATTTTGGATAATGAGATTGATGAGATGGATGCAGATGAGAATAGTTCTTAAAAAGATTCATAATAAAGTGAAGAAGGAAGGAAGTGACAAGATTCAATTGACTATGCAAGTTTATATCATCAATGCTAGTGGGGCACTATAGCATAAAGTCTGGGAGCCTAGAAGACTATTGACATCAATGGAACAATGACATAGAATGAATAATGGACAACAATAGAATCAATTATGGCATCATGGAGGAATAAAATAATTAAAGGTTCATGGCTAGAAGGTGATGCAAAATTCAAACTTGGAGAGTCTCATTTAAGAGAATCAATCCCTAGATTGTCCATTTTCTTAAAAAGGTCAAAATATTTTCCAAAAGGAGAGGTGTTTTCCAATAATAAATGATATAAAATTAGAAATAGAAGAATTTTAATGTAAATAAAAATGTCCCCATTCTAGAAAGAATCTACATTATTATTCTCTCGGTATATTTTGGACAAGTTGGTAATTTTTTCAAATGGGCTTGTGTAACACCCACAAGTGTCTGACTAATGTGTTGCGAAGTTTTTCAAGTGTTGGGAGAGATGTCCCAATTGATTATTTTTTGTAGGATTATTCCCCTTGCCAATAGAAGGATATGTAAGTATGCACAGTCAAAGTTTAGAGACAGATAATTTGTAATAGAGAAGAGGATTAATATTAAAGAAAATAGAGCTTAAGAGGAGCATGAGAGCTTGAAAATGGAATCATGTAAAATTTTATGTAAATACTTCATGAGGCAAAATTAATTGAATTGTGCCTTCATGGAGCACCTATGTTAAATGTGAATTAAAATTTGTTGAATCACCTCTATTTATGTTTATGAATTAATAATGTATGTTTATGAATTAATAATGTGTCGAGTGTAACCAGAGGACCTTCCCTTAGTTAAATTGTGTATTTAGGAACATAGGTGTTATATGGGGTGTACAGACTTCTTATAAATTTGTATGAGTATGAGGCTTCAAAATTTTCATTGAAGGTTGGCAAGTATAAATTTTTTTCTAGTACTGATGGTTTCAATTGGGGCGAGGTTGAACAAGGATAGTGTAGTAGGAACACTCTGAAAAAGACCCATTTTCCCGAGTGAAATATTGTCAATCGGTCATCGTATTAGAATTCCATATGATAGAGACTTATGTCGTTCAACCAGATGATCATAGTCATCCATATGCATAGGACCCCATGCTAATAGCTAGTTCCAATTACAGAATATGAGGAAAAGTATGGTATGTTATAATGAGCCATTTTTTAGTTGGGGAGCAACATGCAAGTTTGAGTGTCAATATCTTAGTCTTGTGAAGCCTTGAACCCATTAAAGGAGCGAGCCTTAAAATACCCAAGTGCCCTTGGCTAAGCCAATGGATCACAAGGTCGAGTGGAAATATGAGCATAGTTCGGGGGATTTTCCCCAGAGATGAGTCAAGGCTTAGTATAGTTAAGATGAACTAGAGTTATTCAATGAGCAGTCAGGTCAAGCCCTATATGTGAGGATAATTTTGGCATGATATATGAAAATTAAAATATTGGCCACTAAACATTGTTTATGTGTATTTGGTGTGAGCACTCGATAATGTCCTTGCGGGGGTTTTGAACGAAACCATGAGTAAATAGAGGAGACAAGGGTACTTACTAGCCTGAAATCACTTCAAAGTGTTCCGAAAACCTCGCCTCAACTGAAAATTCCAACGAGAAATTCTTTTTTTTTATTCCAATTTGTTGTTGGTGCTCACTATAGCTCAAAACGATAGTGCTCCAGAGGTTTTCAGAATTTCGGGATGGTGTCTCGAAAATGACAATGGTACAGAGGTTTGTAGAGTGTCGGGACGGTGGCTCGAAAACGACAATGAGGTTTTCTAGGACGGTGGCTCAAAAACAACTGTGAGGTTTGCAGAATGACGGGGGAGAAAGGATTTTGGGTTTTTAATAAGAATAAAACTCTCGAACAAGAGTTAAAACAACGCTAGGCCAAGAGTTTTACAAATCTCATCCGAGAGTTTACTCGAGAGTTTATGTCAATAAAACTCTCGGATGAGAACATACTTAACTCTCATTCAAGAATGTTTTAATTCCGGTCAAGCCCAATCTAACTCTTAGGTGAAACATTAAAAATCTCTCAAACGAGAGTTCTAAAAACTCTTGGTCGAGAAATTTACTTGACTATTTTCTCAAACGAGAAATTAAAAATTTCACCCAAATTTTGGACATTCGCGAGAAAGTGTTTCCCAACTTCGGGATTTCACTGAAGAATGCAACTTATGGAAATGGAAAAAAAGAGGATGTTGAAAGCTCTAATCTCATTTAAGCCATTGCTGGTATTCCGAAGAGAGCCGATACCTCATCAAATTCGCCTCCTCAATAATGCAATAAAGGTGAATGTACAAGGTATAGATCTTCCTCTAATGAAGTTTATTTTGATTATGATAAACATGGTAAATATTAATTTTCTAATATTTGGAGAAATTTTACATGTTCCTTTTATGTTTTGAATAACCATAATGTATCGAGGTGTTGGAATAAGATAGCCATACAGAGGAAACTTTCAAAAAAAAGGAAATAGAAAGCTGAAGGTCCATCAGATAATGAAAAGCATGTTGAAAATAATATGAAATTAATTTTCACTCATTTCCATAAGCAGGGTCATCTTGTAGACAATTGTTGGAATTTGTATCCAATAAGCCATCCATGACATTTGAAAAAGGTGGAAAGAGATATTGAAAAGAATGGAAAAGAGGATTCCATAATTGATGTGGGTCACGATGATGCACATGATGAAGTCTGACTAAAGGAAGCACCAGTGAAGTGGTTTGGAAATAGGTGGTTATATTTATTAACCAATTAAGGACTTGCATTTATTTTGATGATTGATGCAAGTCTTGCCTTATTGATGCATTTATTTTCCAATTGAGTGCATTTATTTTTCTCAAGAATGCATGTTGCATGTTTATGCCAGGAAGGTGTTTGAAAGTGGAGTATGTTGATAAAATTTACTGCAACGATACCAAAGGTCGAATGGGGTATAAATTTATTCATTTCATCTCTTTAAGTACTCGTACATACCAATGGGATTCTTGTACTTTTGATTGTACTTGCGAGATATTTGAGCATAATATATATGCATGAGAGTTTTTATGTACGAAAAAAGGAATTTTTCATAGCTTCATTGTGCTAGAACATGCATGAGTGATTGACTTGTGTTGGATGATTGCTTTATTAGCACGTATGTTGTCAACTTGAGAGTCTTGAACATTTGTACATTCATGAGTGTCGACTTATGTTGGTCGATTGATTGTTACATGTATATCATATCGACTTGGAAGAGTTGATTTTATCTCCAAAGATGACAGTGATATGTTGATGAATTGTTTCATGAGATGTGAAATTCTTATTGTTTTGAGAAAAGAATCATCAAGTTGTTGTACATGCTTTTGTCTAACTTGAGAGTCATTTGTTTGAAGAGGCATGTTTTGTTGACCTGCGTTGGTCGATGAGTTTGTACACTAAGATGTAAGAATGCATGGGGATGTTCATAGGATGTGACATTTTTTTCTTTGAAGGAGAAAAATGAAGAGGTCATTAAGTTATGTTTCTTTCATGATGTGTTTGTAAATTTAATGGTTTTTCTTGTGACAAGATGTCTTAGAATTTTAGAAGGTTCACTCTTGAGCGAGAGGCTCATGGTTAACCTTCATTCTAAAATCATGGCATGAGAAACATGTCAATACTAGAGGACGATGGAATCAAGAAGCAGAAAAAGTGGATAAGATTCCAAAAAATTTACAGCCAAAACAACAACCATTGTAGACCATTTGATGTGTTGATGCCAAGAAGCAAAAGATATGGTGAATGAATTCTTTCAGATGTGGAATTTGGAACCATGGAGATAAAAATAATGATCATTTCTTTTCTTGTGATTACTAATATTGGAATTCATTGTTATAGTTCACTCAAATGGGCTTAACTTGGAAAAGTGGTTTCCAAGGAGAAGCTTGCATCGAATGCATGTGTGTGCAAAGGAGGAACAAGATTCTCAATGAGAAGGCCATCAGTCACCTTTCCAAGCACAGAGGGATCACTTTGGTACACCAAGGTTTTTAATCAGTCAACAAGAAGCTCACAAGTGTTGGATTGGGTCAACAGCGAAATGAGGACATTAGTTGAAGTGCCAAGCCATTTGCAAGGCAAGGCATGCCAATGAACCCAAGTGGTTTTCATGGAGATTTTTCAGGTAGAATCAAGTTGATAGAACTTGGAAAAGAGAAGAGTAGTAAACTCCCATTAGATAACTAGCTTTTTGTGGGTCCAAAAGCCTTTGAGTGGGTAGGAGTGATCAGAAAATACATTGGGGGAAAAAATTTGCTAAAAATTCAAAGTTCTCAGAATCACTCCAAACTATAATGACCGGATAGGTCTCATCTCTAGGAATCCGGTGCACTTTGTTTCATCGAAGACCGACTCCGTATGAGGAATATAGAGTATGTTGTTCATTTTCCTAAACAATGATAAATTTTGCAGAAATGACACAATGATGACATGGAAGCCTAGTCACCAAAAAGTAATATTCTTGGAATATTCCTTCAAGCCACCCAATGACACTATGACAAGTTTCTAATGGTGATTGGCCCTGTTTTCTGGTTCGTTGGCACAATTTGGTTGGTTTTTGGAGAACCAATGGGATTATGACATGTGGTTAGCCCAAAGGTTGCCACGTGCCTACCCAAAGGCAAAAATATTGTTAAGTATTGGTTGAATTTCATTATATATAGTTTGGAAAAATTTTAGGTTGAAGGTCGGGCTCAACCCAGTGACCTCCTCCACACTACGCACAAGCCTTACCACTTTACATGTGACATTGATCTTAATATATATGCATTACAACTTATATTTAAGTTTTATACAATGTAATGGCAAAGGGATATGGGGGAAAACCCCATGGGGCCAGCCCAAATGCATAAAACCACACACCCGTGACTGTAGCGGAGCTCCAATGTTAATGGTGGGTTAAAAAATTAAGACGGTTTTATTAACCACTAAACTGTGGTTTATGTGCTAATCCTTTTTTTAATACAAAATTATGATAAGTGCGCTTAACTGCACCTTAATGGTGCTTACCACTAATTAATATCCAGTTTAACTTAATTGTGGAATAACACTAATTGGCATAGTCCTCCAATTTTGGTAGTGAAATCCAAATGTGGCAGGGTTAACTAGAGTCGCTGCAGATTTGTAGGAGTTTTTTTGGGAAATTCTAAAGAAGCCATAAATTTGACATATATCGACCAAAATAGGCTAAAAAAAATCAATCCTAGATGATTTGGATGCTTTGAGAATGATGGTGTAGGTTTCAGAGGCATATGAGAATTTCTATTAGTGATTTTTATACTTTTAAGATTAAATATGCCTAGGGCCACTAAGAGAGGAGGCCATGTCTAGTTCACCTGAAGACCATTTACAAAGCCAGAAGAGAATACTTAGGGGTTTTTGGGTCTTTTGAATCAAATGGAATAGGTTGCAAAGACATTGGATCTAGGTAGGTGCATGTAATAAGATAATTTACCACTATTCCAAAGAGGGCCAAGCCATTGAAGCAGCTCTACACAGATGTAGCCCAGGAGGGGTGAACTACGTTATCAGCTCTGTGTTATGTGTTTGTTGTGTATTGTATTCTCTGTAATTTACTTGTTGTTATGATCTTTTAAAGAAAATTTACATAATGAATTCCTCATAAAAGACAGACAAACCCTCTCATAACTCTCCATCCTCAATCACACTTTTATTCAATATTGATGAGGAATCTAGCACAACAAAACTAATTTGTCCATATTCATATCACTATCTCTCCCCCTATCCCTATACCTCTCCATCTATGGGTCTACCTCTCTTCCAATCTCTCTCTCTTTATTTTTCTGACACTCTCCCTCTCTCTCTCTCGCTCTCTCTCTCTCTCCCTCTTCATCTCTCCCTCTCCCTCTCTCCTGCACTCTTCCTCTCTCTGTCTCCCTCTGCCACTCTCCCTCTCTACCTCTCCCCCACCTCACTCTATCTATCTATCTCCTCTCTCTCTCCCCCTCTCCCTCTACCTCTTCTAGTCTCTCTCTCTCTCTCCCTCTCTCCCTTCCCCTCTCTTTCCCTCTATCCCTCTCCCACTCCCTCTGTCCCTCTCCCACTCCCTTTTCCCATCTCTCTCTCTCTCTCTCTCTCTCTCTCTCTCTCTATAACTCTCCCACTCTCTCTCTCTCTCTCTCTCTCACACACACACACACACACTCCCTCTCCCTCTCTTTTTACCTCTTGCTCTTCTTCTTCTGCACCCTCTCTCCCACCCTCCATCTCTCATTCTCTCTCTATATTTCTCTCCATAAATCTCTCCTTCTATCCATATTTCCACCTCTCCCTCTCGCTCTCCCTCTCTCTCCCACTCTCTCCCACTCTCCCTCTCTCTTTCACTCCCATTCTCTCTCCCCTCTTTCCATGTCCCTCTCTCTCTCTCTCTACATCTCTTTCTATTTACCTCTCCCACTCCCTCTATCTCAAACTCTCTCCCTCTCCCTCTCTCTTTCCATATTACTCTCCTCCTCTCACTCTGTCTCTCCGAATATACCTCCCTCGTTCTCTCTCTATCTTTCTCTCCCTCCAACTCTCCTTCTATCCCTCTCTCCACCTCTCCCTCTGGCTCTCTCTCTCCCTCTCTCTATCTCCCACTCCCTCTCACTCCCACTCCCTCTTACTCTCCCTCTCTCTCTCACTCCCACTCCCTCTCCCCCCTCTACCCATCCCTCTCCATCTACCCCTCTCTCCCCCCCTCTCTCTCTCTCTCCTTATCCCCCCTCTCTCTCTCTCTCCTTATCCCCCCTCTCTCTCTCTCTATTTATCTCTCTCAAAATCTCTCTCTCTCTCCCTCTCTCTCTCTCTATCACTCTCCCTCTCCCTCTCCCTCTCTTTCTCTCGCTATCCCTCTCCCTCTCCCTCTACCTCTTCCTCTCTCTCCCTATCTCTCTTCCTCCCTATCTCTCTCCATATACCTCTCCCTCTCCCTCCCCCACTCTCCCTCTCCCTCTATGAGTCTCCCTCTCTCCATATTTCTCTCTCTTTCCTTGCCTCTCACTCTCCCTCTCCCTCCCTCCCCTTCCCTCTCCCTCTCACTCTCTCCCTCTCTCTCCCTCTCTCTGTCTCCCTCTCCCACTCTCCCTCTCCCCCACGTCTCTCTCTCTCTCTCTCTCTCCCACCTAGTCTCTCTTCCCTCCCCCCTGTCTCTCTCTCTCTCCCACCCAGTCTCTCTTCCCTCCCCCCCCCCCTCTCTCTATCTCTCTCTCATATCCCTCTATATAACACTATTTATATTTATATATTCATATATCTCTCTCCTTTTAATCCATAATTATGTCTCTCTAGAGGAATAGGGTCCAAATTATTGATGAAGATGGGCTATGAAGGTAAAGGATTGGGAAAACATGCACAAGGCATAGTTGAGCCAATTTTTGTTGAGGAAAGGCCTAGGTGTTTGGGTCTTTGTTATGGAAAACAGGATGGAGAATGCTCCAAAACTGAAGGAGGCACATGAAGGTGTTCCAAGAAGGACTTTCATTACATGTTCATTACCTCAAGCTTGTGAATTTTGTGTTCATGAGGAACGCAAAAGTTTTTCACCCACTTTGTAAGAATATGCTCATAAGCATGCAACTTGTGGAAATGGAAAATAAGAGGATCTTGAAAGCTCTAAAGTCATCAAATCTATTTTTTTTATTCTGGAGAGAGCCACTTCCTCATCAAATTCACCTCCTCAAGAATGCAACAAAGGTGAATGTACAAGCTATAAATATTCCTTTAATCAAGTTTCTTTTGATTATGATAAACATGGTAAATATTCACAGAATATTTGGAGAAAGTTTACATGTTCCTTTTGTGATTTGAATAACCATACTATTTCGAGGTGTTGGAAGAAGATAGCCTTACACAAGAAACTTTCAAAACAAAGGAGACAAAAATCTAAAGGTCCATTCGATAATGAAGGTGGAAAGAGATCTTGACAAGAATGGAAAAGAGGATTCCATAATTGATGTGGGTTAGGATGATGCACATGATGATGTGTAGCTGAAAGAAGCACCATTGAAGTGTTTTGGAAAGAGATTGTTAGATTTATTAACCAATTAAGCCCATGCATTTATTTTGATGATTGATGCAAATATTGACTTATTGATGCATTTCTTTGCCAATTGAATCCATTTCTTTTTCTCTAGAATGCATGTTGCATGTTTATGCCAGGAAGGTGTTTGAATGTGGAGTATGTTGAATTGGGTCTAAATTTAGTCATTTCATCTCTTTAAGTACTCGTACATGCCAACAAGATTCTTGTACTTCTGATTGTACCTGCAAGAGAGTTGAGCATAGTATACATGAGTGAGAGTTTGTATGTGTGAACAATGGAATTTTTGATAGTTTCATTGTGCTTTCACATGCATGAGTGATTTAGTTGTGTTGGTTGATTTCTTTTTTAACACCTATGTTGTCAACTTGAGAGTGTTGATCATTTGCATATGCATGAGTGTCGACGTGTGTTGGTCTATTGATTGTTACATGTATATCATATTGAATTGGAAGAGTTTATTTTGTCTCCAAAGATGAAAGGGAGATGTTGACGATTTGTTTCATGAGATGTGAAATTCTTGTTGTTTTGAGAAAAGAATCGTCAAGTTGTTGTAGATGATTTTGTTTGACTTGAGAGTGAGTTGTTTGAAGATGCTTGTTTTGTCAACTTGTATTGTTCAATGAGTTTGTACACCAAGATGTAGGAATGCATGGTGATGTTCACAATATGCGACATTTTTTTCTTTTAAGGAGAAAAAAGAAGAGGTTGACAAGTTGTGTTTCTTGCATGATGTGTTGGTCAAGTTAATGGTTTTTCTTGTGACAAGATGTCTCAGGATTTTGGAAGGTTCACTCTTGAGTGAGACACTCATGATTGGCCTTCATTATCAAATCATGGCATGAGCAACATGTCAATACTGGAGGATGATGGAATCAAGAAGCGTAAAAATTGGACAAGATGCCAAAATTGTGGCCAAAACAACAGCCATTGTATACCATTTGATGTGGTGATGCCAAGAAGCGAAAGATATGGTGAATGCATTATTCCAGATGTGGAATTTGGAACTATGGAGGTAAAAATAATGGTCATTTATTTTCTTCTGATTACTGATATTGGAAATCATTGTTGTATTTCACTCAGATGGGCTTAACTTGGAAAATTGGTTTCCAAGGAGAAGCTTGCATCGAATGCATGTGTGTTCAAAGGAGGAACATGATTGTTAGTGGGAAGGCCATCAGTCAGTTTTCCAAGCACATAGTGATCGCTTTGGTACAACAAGGTTTTTAATCAGTCAACAAGTAGCCAACAAGTGTTGGATTGGGTCAGCAATGAAAGGAGGACATTGGTTAAAGTGTGAAGCTATTTTCAAGGATAGGCACGTCGATGAAACCAAGTGGTTTTCATGGAGGATTTTCAAGTAGAATAAAGTTGATAGAACTTGGAAAAGAGAAGAGTATTAAACTCTCATCAGATAGCCAAATTTTGTGGGTCCAAAATCCTTTCAGTGTGGAGGAGTGATTAGAAACTAAATTGGGGGAAAAAATTTGCTAAAAATTCAATGTGATCAGAATTGCTCCAAACTAGAATGACTGTATAGGTCTCGTTGCCAGGAATCTGGTGCACTTCTTTTCATTGAAAACTGACTCTATATGAGGAATATAGAGCTTGTTGTTCATTTTCCTAAACAACTAAATTTTTTGCACAAATGACAAAATGATGACATGGCAGCCTAGTCAACAAAAAATAATATTCTTGGAATATTCCTTCAATTCACCCAATGACACTATGACATTTTTCGAATGGTGGTTGGCCCGAATTTCTGGTTCGTTGGCACAATTTGGTTGGCTGGAGGCCGACACGTGCCTCCCCAAAGGTTGAAATATTGTTAAGTCTTGGTTAAATTTAATTATATATAGTTTGGAAAAAAATTAGGGTACAGTTCGAGTTCGACCCTCTGACCTCCCCTATAATACACACAAGCCTTACCACTTTACCTATGCCATGGGTCTTAATATATATACATTAGAACTTATATTTATGTTTTATACAATGTAATGGAGGAGGGATATGGGGGAAAACCCTGTGGGGCCATCCCCAATGCATACAACCACACACCCATGACCGTAGTGGGGATCAAACACTAATGGTGGGTTAGAACATCAAAATGGTTTTATTAAACACTAAACCATTGTTCATGCATTAATCCTTTCTTTAATACATAATTATGATAAGTGTACTTAACTGCACCTTAACAATGCTTACCACTAATTAATATCCAGTTTAAATTAATTACAGAATAACACTAATTGGCAAAGTCCCCCAATTTCATCGGTGAACTCCAAATGTGGCAGGGTTAACTACAATTGCTCTAGATTTGGAGGAGTGTGTCTAGGAGATATTTAATAAGCCATACGTTTGGCATATTTCAACCAAATTAGGCTCATAAAAAGTCAATCCTAGATGATTTGGATGCTATGAGCATGATGGTGTAGGTTTCAGAGGAAGAGGAGCACTTTTGTAACTAATTTTTCTACTTTTAAGATTAAAGATGTCTAGGTCCACCAGGAGAGGAGGTCATGTCTAGTTCACCTGAAGACCATTTGTAGAGCAAGAAGAGGATACTTAGGGGTTTTTGGGCCTTTTGATTCTATTGGAATAGGCGGCAAAGCCATTGGATCACTATAGGTGCATGTAATCAGATAATTTACAATTAATCCAAAGAGGGCCAATAAATTGAAGCAGGTCTATGGAGATGTAGCCTAGGAGGGGTGAACTATGTTATTAGCTCAATGCTATGTTTTTTTTGTGTATTTTATTCTCTGTAATTTACTTTCTCTTATGGGATTTTAAAGAAAATTTACCTACTGAATTTCTCATAAAAACCACATAAATTTGACACATAAGCCCTCTCATAACTTTCTATTTGAGGCGATCCTTAAGCACACTTATAGTTAATATTGATGAGGAAGCTAGCACAAAAAAACTAGTTTATCCATATTAATATCACTATCTCTCTCCATATCCATCTCCCTCTCCCTATCCCCATCTCCCTCTCCCTCTCCCTCTCCATATTTGGCTCTAACTCTCTCCCTATTTATCTTTCTTTCTTTGTCTCTCACTCTCCCTCACTCCCCTTCCCCCTCCCTCTTGCTCTCCCTCTCTGTCTCTCCATATCCCTCTCTCCCTCTTTCTTCCTCTCTCTACCTCCCTCTGCTAATCTCCCTCTCTACCTCTCCCCCGCCTCTCTCACTCTCTCCCTCTCTCCTCTCTCTCTCCGTCTCCCTCTCCCTCTTCTTATCTCCCTCTCTCCCCCTCCTTATCTCTCTCTCTCTCTCTCTCTCTCTCTCTCTCTCTCTCTCTCCATATAACCTTTTCTCTCTCTCTCTCTCCCCCTCTTTATCTCATGCTCCCACTCCCTCTCTCCCTCCCTCCCTCTCTCATTATCTCTATATATTTATCTCCCTCCAATTATCTTTCTATCCCTATCTCCACCTCTCCCTCTATCTCCCTCTCTCCCTATCCCTCTCTCCCCCTCACCCCCACTCTCCCTCTATATCTATAATCTTGCAATTAGCCCAAGCTAATGGAAATATACAATTTTGTTTCATTTTCCTGTTGCATAAATAAATGTGTAAAGGAGAACATTAAAAAATCCTAAAAACAATGAATAAATAAATGCCCCATGTGAACAAGGTTAAATATGGGCTATGTAAATAAAACACCCTTTTGTGTGAAAGGGATTGAGCTACTTGGCTAGGTCAACCATGACCAAATCAACAGCACTGTCTAGAAGAATTGATCCTCATTGATGAAGAGCACGGTTTTAGTGGGAGGCTACACATGTGAAAGAAGCCAAATCATTGAGATGGTTTAGGGTTTTGCAAGGTTTCTATCTTATAAAAGGAAGAGGAGGAAAACATGAGAAGGTTGTTGATGAATATATTATTTACTAAGAATTTTTCTTTTTAGACATTTCTTATTCTCTTAGCTATTTAGCAGAGAATAGTGTTGTTTAGCACTAGGTGTTCCTGATCGGTAATCCCACCTCTTCCATTGAGAAGCTCTTGGAGGAGTCTTGAATTTCTTAACCACTATCAGGCATTTAGCCAAGCTCTTCTTCCAATTACAATGCATATCCTGTTGAGGGTTTGGTTTTCTTTTTAAGCTGCAGCAAGTGGAGGCTAGATCTACTCAGATCTAGGCCATTCTAGTGCCTCTATTCAGTGGGAAAGCCTTTTATCCCCCTGGAAAGGGAGTATTGGATGAGGAGAGCTCATTTTCAGATCTTGCCTTGAGACCACACCATCTTCTAGAGCCTAAAATGTAGTCCATATTCCAATACTACGTTATCTGCAAGAGAGAAAGTTGTAAGGTGTTTTGGCATACTTTGGGAGGAAGATATCTAGTGTCGGGAATCTGCCCTTCATTGTGGTGATCCATGGATTACAGATATAATCCATGTTCCATTCAGATCTGATCTAAATATTGATGTATTTTCTTCAGAATTCCTAAATCATTTTGTAGATCTGCTGCATTAGATCTTATATCTACTCCATGTACTTCACTTTTTTCTGAAAAACCCAAGGGGCATTTGAAGAGGAGACTCTATAGTGTACAGATCTGCTATAGATCTATATTTTTGTACACAAATATTCTCTAGATCTGAAGTGTAATCTACAACTCTTTTCAGCTAATAAAATAAGGTTGTCAAGCTTGTGCAGTCATATCATATGGTTGCAACCCCTTAATTTTGAGCATTTCTTCATGTAATGTCTTCTATTTCCTATTCTATAATGTATGGGCTTCAATATAACTCTAACTTACTGATATAAATGACATTATTGAGCCTCCATATTGGCCTCCTACTTTTAATTGGCTGAACTGCGTTATTTTTGAAGCAGTATTGTTTTGTATTGTTGCTTTTTCCCATTTGGGGATATTACAGTGGTATGAGAGAAATCATCTTGGCACAACCTATGTTTTTCTTGAAGAGCCAATATGTCTTCAGAAGAAGAAGAGTCTCTTACTGAGCCTCTTACTGACAAAGAGAAGAGGTACCTAAGAAGAATATAGAAGAAATTTGATTACACCAATGATGATCAAGAGAAGGGTAAAGCCCCTGAATATGGAAGTGATGAAGGTGGGAAGGAGTTTGCAAAGTCACAATATCGCATAGTTGCAAAGTCGCATATTTGCATTGTAGCATACTTGCATAGTCGCATAATCACATAGTCTCAAATTCGCATAGTCGCAAACTCGCATAGTCGTAAAATCGCATAGTCGCAAAGTCACGAATGTCGCAAAGTAGAGACTATCACAAAGTCGTGAAGTTGCAAAGTCGTGAAGTAAAGTCGCATAGGTCGGAAATTTGCATGGGTCAAAGGTTAGTCGCAGAGTCGCATAGGTCACAAGGTCACATATGCCACAAAGTCGCAAAGTCACATAGGCTGCAAAGACACAAAGTTGCATAGGCCGCAAATTCGCATAGGTTGCAAAGCCACATAGGTCACATAGGTCACGAAGTCGCATATGTCATGAAGTCGCATAGATCATGAAGTCAAGTCGCAACATCACAAAATCACCATGCAAGATCTTGCTAGAGAGATAAAAGAGACGAGAAAGGACAGAATCAAAGAATCTCCTAAGATATTTCATCTTGGAGAAAGCTCTGGCATATCTCACCACTGGAATGATCAACCAGTGAATCAACCACAAGTTTCCCAACGCTCTACCATTCCTACGTTTTTGGCTATGGGAAATGAAGGGTTACAAGAGAAAGCATCCCTTGAAGACTACTTTGAGGAATATGAATCTCAAAATCAGAGATTTAAAGACCACTTGATTTTTCAAGAGTTCTGTCACCTGAAGGACAAAAGAATACCAAGGCATCATCATAGAGATGGTGGATTCACTTAGAATTCTTGACATCACTCTATAGGTAGATTCTTCTTACCCAATTTTGATGGTTCATCCAAATGTTTGGCCAAAGCATGGGTAGAAAAGCTTGAAATCTACTTCCAGCTGAACAAAGTCCCTGAAATGGAAGCTATTAAGATTCCAGCAATGCACTTTGAAGGTGAAGCACATGACTAGTGGTTCCATGGCTTGTCTACGTTGGTTCATGCCAATGTGACTGCTTATTATGAGTTCACTAGAAGAGTGGTGGATAGATTTGATAGAAGAGATCTAGAGGCACCTTTCATGAGCCTTGCAAATTTGAAGAAATTAGGTAATACAAAGTCTTACATTTCTGAATTTTTGAGATTATCTGTTATGGTTCCTAACTTGTCTACAGCAAGAAGGGTGTATATGTTCATCGATGGTCTAGATGAACCTCTTCCTGGGTTGGTAAAATATACCAAGCCCACTACCTTGAATAATGCCATTGAGAGGGTTAGAGACATTCATGATGCCTTGCCAAAAGCAAAGGAAAACTCTTAGAACAAGCCCTCTTTCCTTTCTAAAGGGAAGCAAGACAAAGTTGCTCCCTCCAAGGAGAGTTAATTCAAGAAGCCTCTTGATATTGAAGTCTAGAGAGATCTAAGAATAAAGAAGCTATGCTTCACTTTCCAAGAACCATGGGTACCTGGACATAGATGTGTTGCTGGTAAAGCACATTACATAGAGGTCTTCTCAGATTTTGAAGAGGATGAAGATGATGAACCAAGAGCGGGTCACAGTGCTAACAATGTTGAGGAAGATCCAACACCATCAGGAGATGGGAATGGAGTATTTGCTCCTATTGGAGGAACTCTTACATATTTGAGAGGAGTACCCAAGTACTTGACCCTAAGAGTTCAAGGTTCAATCATGACTCAGAGGGTTTTTGTATTGATTGATAGTGGGGCTACCCACAACTTCATTGATGCCCATCTTGTACAAAGGAGGGCCATACCCACTGATACTTTTGAGGGATTCTCTATTTTAGTCCCAGGAGATAGAACAAAGCAATGCATGCATTATGTCCCATCACTTTCAGTCACCTTGGGATCCTACACCTTGGTGGATCATTTCTTTCTAGTTGACATAGCAGACACCAATGTTATCTTGGGTGTTCAATGGTTGATTACATTGGGGAAATAAACCACTGATTGGGAGGATTTGCAAATGGAATGGGTGGACAAGAAGAGTGGTGAACCTCACATGATCAAAGGCATGCATACTTACCCCTCACATAACACTTCCACACAGAAAACAGAGATGGATTTTCACAGTGGAAGCAAGGACCTTATAGTCCCATCTATTATGTTCATGAGATTTCGACATGGGACGGTGCTATCTAGTGGAAAACCACCTGGGAGGCCACCTGATTCAGATTTTGTGGGGAAGACCTCACAATTTTCTGCTCCAAACTTAGATCCATGAGGGATTGGAGCACTTGAAGACAAAGCTACAATGCTGGGAGACTTGGGTAAGCTCATGGAGGAGGGAAATATTTTTCCCTTATCATCATCACCCACTCTCATTTCTGCATCTACGTTGTGGGAGGAGAAGAATGGAAGGAACAACCTTCCAACACACACATTTAACATAGGAGATGTCAAGGAGGAGATCAGGAACATGAAAAACATTTATGTTTATGCATCATCAGTGTTGTCATTATTGAGCAGTGTAGATCCGTATTGGAAATCCCAACTGCTAGTGGGTTACTCCAAATATCTTCACACATGTATGATACTTTATGACCAACTGCATGAGGAGGGCTACTTAGTCCAAGGAGGGGTCATCTATCATCATGGTAGGATCTTCTTGTCTAGAGCTTCTAAGCTCAAGCAGAAGATACTACAAGGAGCATACAAAGAGTTCTGTTTTAGCCACATGCATTCCATGAGGATCTACAACATCATCATGAGGAGCTTTGATTCGGAAGGCTTGAAAGAGGAACTACATCAGCATTTTCAAGAATGCATAAAGTATGTGGAGTTGGGGCAGCCATGGGACTATATGTAAGAGTCATTTCAGCCATCTCTTCCTTCTTTTCAAAGACAAGAAAGATCCATGCACAACTCCATGTGTATGAGAGACATTGTTGGTAAAGGATCTGATCATGTAAAGAAAGTTTTATTTTCTGATTGTACATGTTCTTTTACCATTTTTATGTAGGAAATGACTCCTAAAAGGAGTAATGTATCATGTAAATCTCATGGCAAACATTGGTCCACTAAAATTTCTAAACTTGGCCACTCCCTTGATGTGCAAAGGGAGATTTTCTTTCATGATGGGTGCTTCCCAAAACCACCAAACATATCTCACAATTTCAGCCATAGTGAGATGACATGTGCAGTAAGTAAGTGGTGGGGAAACCACTTACCACACCTTGATCTGATGCGGGCAGGAGATGCACTGCGCTGGTACCATATGTGTGACTATGACCCACCTCTACCTGCTCAAATTTATGTTTGCTTGTATGTAGTTTTTCTTCCATACCTTGATGATATAGTTGTACTTTTTATGGGTATGAATGGAGGAAGGATGGGAGGCATGTATGTACCACATGGGATGGAGACTCTCCATGTATCATATGCTACATGTTTCAGGGAGAGTATTGGTTCAACTATGTTTGTTTCAATTGAGTTCTTGACTCCATGTGGGATGGACTTTTTACATCTCATGATGACTTTGGAGGAAAAATTCATGGAGGGTTGGATTGGTGAACACTTAGCTTATGGAAGAAGATTGATTCATGATGGTGTCACCAACGGAGGAGGAGAGATGTTACAACACTCACCTTATCAATTTCTTGAGGACAAGCAACATTTTGGAGGGGAGGACTGTAATATTCCCAATTAGCCCAAGCTAATGGGAATATAAAATTTTGTTTCATTTTCGTGTTGCATAAATAAATGTGTAAAGGAGGACATTAAAACTCCTAAAAACAGTGAATAATTCAATGCCCCATGTGAACAAGGTTAAATCTGGGCTATGTAAATAAAACACCCTTATGTGTGAAAGGGATTGAGCTACTTGACTGGGTCAACCATGACCAAATCAACAGCGATTTCTAGAAGAATTGATCCTCATTGATGAACAACACAGTTTTAGTGGGAGGCTACACATGTGAATGAAGCTAAATCATTGAGATGGTTATGGGTTTAACAAGGTTTCTATCTTATAAAAGGAAGAGGAGGACATCATGATAAGGTTGTTGATGAACATATTATTTCTGAAGAATTTGTATGTTTAGACATTTCTTATTCTCTTGGATGTTTAGCAGATAATAGTGTTGTTTAGCACTGGGTGTTCTTGATCAAGAATCCCACCTCTTCCATTGAGAAGCTCTTTGAGGAGTCTTGCATTTCTTGACCACTATCAGGAATTTGGACAAGCTATTATTCCAATTACAACGCAGATCTTGTTGAGGGTTTGGTTATATTTGTAAGTTGAAGCAAGTGGAGGCTAGATCTACTCAGATCGTGGTCATTCAGGTGCCTCTTTTCAGTGGGAAAGCCTTCTATCCTCGTGGCAAGAGAGTATTGGATGAGGAGATTTCATTTTCAGATCTTGGCTTGAGGCCACACCATGTTCTAAAGCCTACAGCGCAGTCCATATTCCAATACTACGTTATCTGCAAGATAGAAAGTTTCAGGGTGTTTTGGCATACTTTGGGAGGAAGATCTCTAGTGTCGGGAATTTGCCCTTCACTGTGGTGATCCGTTGATTACAGGTCTAATCCATGTTACATTCAGATGTGATCTGAATACTGATGTATTTGCTTCAGAATTTCTGAATCATTCTGTAGATCTGTTGCATTAGATCTCATATCTACTCCATGTACTTCACTTTTTGCTGAAAACCCCAAGGGTAATTTAAAGAGGAGACCCTTTAGTGTACAGATCTGATATATATCTATCTTTTTGTATACAGATCTTCTCTAGATCTGAAGTGTAATATACATCTCTTTTCAGCTAATAAAATAATGTTTTCAAGCTTGTACAGTCATATCATATCGTTGCAGCCCCTTAATTTTGAGCGTTTCTTCATGTAATGTCTTCTATTTCTTGTTCTATAATGTATGGGCTTCAATATAACTCTGATTCATTGATAAAAATGACATTATTGAGCCTCCATATTGGCCTCCTGCATTTAATTTGATGAACTGCGTTATTTCTGAAGAAATATTGTTTTGTATTGCTACTTGTTCCCATTTGGGGATATTACACTCTCTCACTCCCACTCCCTCTCCCACCCTGTCCCTGTCCTTCTCCTTCTATCTCTCTCTCTCTCTCTCTCTCCCACTCCCTCTCTCTTACACTCTCTCTCCATCACCCTCTCTCTTTCCTTCTTACTCTCATGCCCCCACTCCCTCTCTCCCGCTCTCCCTCTCTCATTCTCTCTCTATATTTCTCTCCCTCCAACTCTCCTATCCATCTCTTCACCTCTCCCTCTCACTATCTCTCTCCCTCTCTCTCTCACTACCACTCCCTCTCCCCTTGTGTTTGTGTCCCTCTCTCTCTCTATCTCTCTCTCTCTAACACTCTCTCTCATGCCCTACCTCTCTCTTGCTACCACTCTCTATCTCTCTCTACCCCTCCATCTGCCTCTCTCTCTATCTCTCTCTCTCTCTCTCTCTCTCCCCTTATGTCACCCCCTCTCTCTTCCCCTCTCCCTCACCCTCTCTCTCTCTCCCCCTCCATCTCCCTTTCCCTCTCTCTCTCTCTCTCTCTCTCTCTCCATCTCCCTCTCCGGCTCTCCTTCCCTTTCTATTTCTATCTCTTTCTCTATCCTTGCCCTCCCTGTCTCGCCCTCCGCCTCCCCTTCCCCCTCCCTCTCTCCCTCTCCCACTCCCGCTTCCTCTCTCTCTCTCTCTCTCTCTCTCTCTCTCTCTCCCTCCCTCCCTCCCTCCCTCCCTCTCCCACTCCCTATTCCCTTATCTCTCTCTCTCTCTCTCTCTCTCTCTCTATATATATATATATATATATATATATATATATATCCCTCTCTCTCTCTCTCTCTCTCTCTCTCTCTCTCTCTCTCTCCATCTCTTGCTACCAATCTCCCTTGTGCCCTCCCTCTCTCGTTACTGCTCTCTCTCTCTCTCTCTCTCGCTCTCCCCCTCAATTTCTCTCTCTCTCTCTGTCTCCGTCTCTCTCCCTCTCTCTCTCTCTCTAATTACATCTCACCCTCTAACCTTCTCTCTCTCTCTCTCTCTCTCTCTCTCTCTCTCTCTCTCTCTCTCTCTCGTTACATCTCACCCTCTAAGTTTTTTTTTTTCTCTCTCTCTCTCTATTTACATCTCACCCTCTAACCTTCTCTCTCTTTCTCTCTCTCTCTCTCTCTCTCTCTCTCTCTATTTACATCTAACCCTCTAACCTTCTCTCTCTTTCTCTCTCTCTCTCTCCCTTACACTATTTCTCTTTATATATTCATGTATCTCACTCCTTTTAATCCATCATTATGTCGCTTTGTATTGCCCCATTTCTCTGTCATCACTCTCCATTTCCCTCTACTTCTACCTAACTCATCATTTCTACCCTTCTCTCTAGCACTCTCTACCTCTCTCACTCACGATTTCTCTCTACCTCTCCCTCCCGACCATTCTCTCTCCCATGCTAGTTCACTCTCTCCCTCCTTTTCTTGCTCTATCTCCACCTCACTTGCTCTCTCTACCCTTCACTTGCATACAAAATCTTTCTCTCCATAAGTAATAATTCTAAGTCATGCAATACCACATTCAATATTAAAATTAAATAGAAGTATAATATATAATTAAAACAATCATATATAAAAGTTTTTTCTCTTTCCTATAACATAATCATACTATTAATTAAATGATTATTTGTACATGTAAGTATTAAAATTAAATAGAAGTATAATATATGATTAAAATAATCATATTTAAAAGATTTTTCTCTTTCCTATAACATAATAATACTATTAATTAAATAACAAGGAAAATTTAATCAATAATAAGAAATTTTGTATTGAAAACTTTGTAACTTTGTTAAATTCAAAATTTTGAATATTAAAAAAATGACAAACTTAAAAATATAACATAATTATTGAAAACATATAAAACATAGAGATGTGTATTTGTGTTTACTAATCCTATAAAATGATTATTTTATTGAATTAAAAAAATAATAATAATAATATAGTAGATATTTTTAATTTTTTTTAAATAATATTCTTATAAACTAGTTGCATTAAATTTTGAATTTTATGAAGGGTTGAACGTTCTACCTTACGAAATTAATTAAATATAAAATAAAAAAATTTAACGGATGATAATATATTTAAAAAGCATATATCTCTTAAAAGAAAATGCTAATTTGAATACCAATTTCAGCATTTTCAATGGTTATAAAAATTGAAGTGAAAGAAATTCATTGCGTTGATGATTTTGATTTAATTTTCGGAGAAGACATTCAAATATGTTGAAGTGATCGTTATTGACGTTCAAGATTCGACATTCAGTTAATAACCGTGAAAATCTTCATTTAAAAGAGCAGAATAAGAGAAGGTTAATGATGAGGTTTCGCTTTTAAAATAAATGCAGAGTGAGATCACGAATATCTACTTACCCGCACCTTCTAAGAAACAAGGTTCCAGTTGATAAAGGAACTGTTAAGACTGTCTGTGCGTGTTTGATGTGATGAAGAATGCAATCACTATCGGCATGATGAAAGCTAACAATAAAATAGATACAAGGTTCCAGTTGATAAAGGAACTGTTAAGACTATATGTGCGTGTTTGATGTGATGAAGAATGCAATCACTATCGGCATGATGAAAGCTGACAATAAAATAGATATTGTATTCACTATGGGATGACTGAATTAGGATAGCCATAGATATTGATATTATTCTTCTATTTACGGTTAATGATATTTATTCAATTTGATTTTGTAAAGGTAATTTATATAGTAATTAATTACGTCTATACGCGTATCTCCCTATTGGAATTGGTATGATTAGTGCTTTTTCTAATTAATTTTTTTTATCCGATGGTCTAGATTGAAATATGCCAGTACGGTCGTCGCCACTAAATCAATGGAGGAAATTCAAACAACTAACTTTCTTGCATATTTAAATCACGTGTTTAATACTTAAATTAATTTTTTACAAAACATGATTAAAAATTTACTATGCCATTTGTTGACCGCCACCTATCAAAATTAACAAGTGATGGTTCAAACTTAATTGCCACCTAACTGATGGTTCAAATTCTCAAATAAACATGAATTCTCAAATAAACGTGCGCGTGCCACCTATCAAATTAGGGTGAACTGGGAAGATGAACATGGGCGGAATGGAGGAGTAAGGTTTGGTATTATGGGCCACGTGTAAGTGTTATCCAACGTGGACGAGAGCGGGCAGGTGAGCGGCTTGTTGATGAAGGCGGATGGAATTGAAGGTTGGTAACCGCTACAAAGAGCATGGTCGAGCTGCATTAATATTCATACTCCCATACACAAACCTTCTTCTATCTATCTGCTTTTCTATGGCTTTGCGTGCAGCTCAGAGGAACCAAGACCTTTAGCTCTGAATCAGTTGGGCAGAATCTTGCTTTCCGATTATGGTACTGAACATAAGTCCATGGAGGCCAGAGGAGGATCTTTGACTCAGAAATTACATCGAAGCTCACGGAGATAACAGGTTTGAGATCATTTCTTTGCAGAGAACAAGCTTGTATTTAGGGTTTCTTGATTCACTAGAATGCTCTATCTGTTGAAAGTGTTAATATATTCTAATTACTTTTTTTAGATAAAGGCTAGTTGGTTGATGTTGACCCTAATTTTTGTTTGGTTTATAACTTTATATTTTATATAGAAAGATTAATAATGAGAATCAATAATAAGATTTTAGTGTTACAAGAATATCCAAACTCAATCACATCTTACCAAAAATATTGATAACAGAGTTAGATTGTCTAAACTAAGTCAAGTTTGGAGCAGAGCTGATCTTCAATATCGTACGATTTCTGATGGAGTCCCACCATACAGCGATCAGTGTCCTATTACTCCGGCTGCATCCCTGGGGAATTTTAATACAGATATCTTCCCTTTGCTTATGGAATTATTTATTGATGAGGGATTGCATTTCTAAGAACCTGCTAAACGTATTTTGGTAGGGCATAGTGTGGAGCTATTTCCATTAACTCAGCTTGAAGCTGCAAACCTAACCGATGACTTATGGTCAAACCCCATTGCAAGTTCGCATTCCCTTCTGTTTCGTTAACAGTGACATTCCATATATATTGACCGTGTTGGTGGTCTGCGTGCACTTTTTACATTAATATTATAGTTCGAATGTTAATATGGTGTTCATCGTGAATCGTGAGACAATTAATTTTCTTGAATTTTGAATTCCAAATTTCTGTTTCCATTAATTCTAATCAAAATTTAAAGAAATTAAAACAAAAATATTCAAAAATTTTCTTAAAGAAAAGGTAAATCCATATTAATACGTTGGATGGTCAGAAATGCCCGTATATTTCGGTGTTTTTATCTCCACGATGCATTGAATTTCCTAGACAAGATTGTTGAAGCACTCTAAATCATAGTCGTGCGAGTGATAAGGCATGAGTTGATTCTCGATTTAGTGGCAACATCTTTAAATTAATTCTTATGAATTCTTATGTACATTAAAATAAAGGCAAACGTATGGGTGAATGTCAAAACAAAATGATCACCAACATAAATTTATGTTCAGAAAAGAATTGGTCAATCTGAAAACGAAACGATCCATGCACCAAAAAAAATTCAATGAAAAAATTTACCAATTAAATTGTCCCCATCAAATTTTATTTTTTTATAATTTTATTTTAGAAAAATCAAAACTAAAAAACAGTAATGTGTCAAAATTATTTATTTATTTTTTAAATGTAATATTTATTTTTTCTTTATTTTATGTTATATATGTTTTATTATTTATGTTATAACATAGTCAGGGTCAGTAGTTGTTTATAATCTTATTTTTATTAATTAATTGCTTATATAAAGAAATTAATTAATTAATTAATGAATTAAATAATAATAATATATATATATATATATATTAATGAAAATAAAGGAATTAATTTGGTTTTAAAATTATATTAAATTTTTCAAGTAATATATAAAATTTTATTGATTTTATTATATTTTCTCATATTTTTATTTTTATTTTTATTTTTACTGTAATGTTCATTTTTATATCGATTCATTTATTAATTCCTTACTATTTTTTATTCCTATATGTTATTAAAAGTAAAAATAAAATTGAAAAATTATTGTTTTATTTATTGATTTATTTTTTGATTTTATTTTTATTTTTATTTGATTTTTTATTTATTTTTTGGTCAAACTAGCTGGTAGTGTTATTGGTTATCTATTTTATTTTTAGTATTTATTTTTTTTTATTTTTTTTTATTTTTTATGTTTTTTTATTTTATTTTTATTTTTATTTTTATATTTTTATAGTTTTATTTTTATTGTTTATGATCAAACTAGCCGTTATTGTACAATGGCTATTAGGAGCATCTTTTTCTATTTAGAGCTGCTTTTTCTATTTGGAGCTTCTTTTTTATTTTATTTGATTTATTTATTTATTGATTTTTTCGAAACTTCTTTTTCTATTTGGAGCTTCTTTTTCTATTTGGAGTTTCTTATTTCTATTTGATTTATTTAATTATTTATTTTTTGTTCAAACTAACTATTATTATTATTGTTTATTTATTTGTGATATTTTTAATTTTATTGATTTATTTCTTTATTAATTTTTTATTTTATTTTTTTAATTGTCAAACTAGCCGTTATGGTACAACGACTATGTGGAGCTTCTTTTTCTATTTAAGCTGCGTCCTTGATCAGATTTCGTATCTTGTCCTGATGATGAACCACACTGGCTGGTTCAAAACACGTCAACACAAAATTCTCCATTGTGATTTTCACCGAAAGATTTGATAATTAATATACAAAACTCTTTATATATATATATATATATATATAGATATATATAGTCGTACGTATTTATTAAATTTGGTTTTTAAAATACTATAAATAATACTACTTTTCCTTATTTTTTAAACCTTATTATAATCCAAATTTAGAATAAATCCATCGGTCTCTAATTAATATTTGAAAGTAAATCCATTCATTTCTTATCCATTTTTAAATTTCACCACACTATAAACATTATGGTTACCAACATGAGATGTTTTAAAGACAATGTCTACATGAGCATACTTTTAAAACCTCAACATTAAATGAATATTCAACATAATAATTACTTTAATTTACCAACTATTACTGTACATGGTTATATAGATAGAGAATTTTGAGACGGGACAGCAAGTTCAATGCAGCTAGCAGAGGCTTGCATGGAACAACCAACACCCAGGGAATACCTCGTACAGAATGAACATACGCATTTTACTGGAAATGGCCAATTAAGTTGGCACGATTTTACGATCGGAGTTGACTCATTCCGTGTTGAATATTCGACATCAATGCACATTGTTTTGGAACAGTATTGTTGGGAATTAACCTTAGAGTTAACACAAAGAAATAAGTGAAGAAATGTGTTAAACTGTAGTTAGAATCACGAGTTAATCAGTGTTCCTTTAGCAGGGGTGGTTTTGTGAAACAATACCACCTTTATCGCGCCGCTTTTGGTCCAGGACAAAACCACTTCAAAAAAATGCGATCCAACATTTTTTGGACAGGTTACCCGGAGAATACCAATTTTATACGTTGAGTTTCGAGTTTTTAAAAAACGCAATATCAACGAGCATCATCCGATTTGGAGAGAGGAAGATCAAACGGCAATCGGGCAGAGACTTGCATGGAGGATAACACAAGGTATGCCGGTGGTTTTAACACTATTGAATAGTTGTTTAACGTAGTGGATGTGTGGGCCTGTGAAACGAAATGAAATATAAAAGGTCGCGTTAATGTTATAAGCCCATGGTTGGAATGTTATAAGCGCTTTCGTATTGTTTTAAAGGCATCGAACCATTGTTATATTATTAAGTGATAAGGTCGGAAGTTTGTAACTGTGTTTCATTATATTACGTTCAAACCTTACAGATTTTTTTAAGAAGGTTGAGCGTCGGGTGGATTACATTTGATACAATATTCAAAGAAGGGGTTCAGTTATGATTCAAGCGCTTTATTAAAAGGAGACCAAGGTTTATAATAAAGTGACATATAGTCTCGGCATGCTATTAAAAAGAAACAAGGGTCATATTATTTGAGAATTATATTACAAAAGACTATAGTATTTCATTTATCAAATATATTAATACACCGCCATGAACTATACTGTGGATATTAACATTTGCATGGCGTTTTTGCCTTTTTTTTTTTAAGTCAATTTGTTGTAATTTTAAGACTCAGTCATGTAATTAGATAATTTGTTTTACATAATTTGTTGTTTAAATATAGTTATTTTTTTTAATGATTTATATATCACTAAATTATTTGGTTGTAAAATTTCAAAATTATTTATAAATTTTAAATATAATTAAATTTCTTATTCAACCATTTATATATAATTATAAAAAAATTAAAATATTATTACAATATAAATTTATTAATCTTTTTATTTTCCTAAATCTTATTATCTAGGTTTTATTTTAATTGTTATGGTTTTCGTTATTATGATTTTGAGTTGTTTACCTATTTCAACTTCTACTTGTAAATATGACTAGCACAATCACATTAATAAATGTGGTCATATATCAATCACATGCACAACCACATTAGTTAACCTAATTACTAGAATAAACATTAATAATACATACTTAATATTAATATTAATATTGTTAAATATATAATAATATTATTATTATTATTATAAAAAATACACTAATATTATTGTATTTCAATTATAATTAATAATACTAATAATAACTGAAATTGTCATAAATGAAATAAATCTATATTAATCATATTAATAATATTAAATAATTAAAAAAAAAATAATATAAAAATAATTAATACAATAAATTATTATTATCATTAGAAATAATAATAGTGATTAATTTATATTATTATAGTTAATTTATTATTATTATTATAATCAACTTAATATTAATTGTTATTATTGCAAATTAATTATTATTAATATTATTATTAATTAATAAATAAATAAATAATAAATATCGATATTGTTAAATATATAATATTAATATTATTATCATTAAAAAATATATTAATAATATTCTATTTCAATTATAATTAATAATAATAATAATAAATGAAATATACATAAATGAATGAAGATGATGATGATGATGGTAGTGGTTAACAGCCACTGAGACCAATCTTTGGTTTATCGGACCTAAAGAAAAGAGTTATTTAGTTTGATTTAAGGTTTTATTCCTATGCTCAAAAAGCTTGGAGAGAAGTCTCCCAAGCTCACTATAATTTTGACATCTTAAAAGGCTAGGAAGGTCAGTATTGAAACAAATATTATGATGTAATAAATTTAATATTAAACTCATAATAATAAATATATAATAAATAAATAATAATAATATTACAAAAATAACTAATTTAATAAATTATTATTATTATTATTATAATTATAAATTATTTATATTATTATTGTTAATTAACAATAATAATAATAATAATAATAATAATAATAATAATAATAATAAAAGTTATGGTATATTATTTAATTCAATATATTATTAATTATTACTATTATTGTTAATTACTTAATAATATTATTAATTGATAATAGCAATAATATTAATTAATAACCATATTTTTAATAATAATAATTATTTAGTAATAATACTTATGAATAAAATTTTTTGGTAATAATCACATACAAAACAATATCATCCACGAGTTTTATAATTCATTTTCGAGATCATATTTTACTCTAATAGTTTCTTTTTAATATTATTTTTATTTAAATTATTAATTTTTAATTGATGAAAATGTTAAATAATTATTAAATAATTAAATAATATTCAATAATTTAATTAAATAATCATAGTTACAATAATACAATTAATAATACTTTTAATTAATTAATAATTTAAACATAATAATAATGATTCAATTTAATGTAGAATAATTAATTTAATTAATTAGTCTAATTTATATATAAAAAAAATCATAATAATATTAAATATAAATTAAAAAAAAATATTAAAAACAACTACTACAATAAAATTATTATTATAAATAAAATTATTATTATCATTTAAAAAAAAAACATGTGTGGCTTTATAAAATATGGTTGTCAATGGATAATCATGGTTGACCAAGATTGATCATGGATAACCAAGGTTGATAATGATTGACCATGTTTGAGTCTATAAAATATGGTTGACCATGCATACACAAGGTTGACCATGATTGACTTTGGTTGACCATGTTGAACTTTATAAAACATGGTTAACAATTTTTGACCATGTGTGACCATGATTGACTGTAACACCCCTACTTTTATGTTTCTTTCAAATTAGACATTTGAACTTTAGATCCAAAGGGGAGTGGACACCAATGGATAAGTGTTTTTTGGATGTATTTAAGTTTTCATTTTGAAAAATAAATAAAATAATTCTGTGCATATTGACCAAATGAGAATTTTGAGATCACTAGCTAAATCCATGAGGTATGGAAAGGGGCTAAGATTTTCCCCAAAAATCTTTCAAAAATCCTTGAAAGAATTTATTTCTAAATTAGATTTTTGAGGAAAAATATAGTTTCCCCAATGAGGTGGAGAGTAGTTGGGAAGAGGTAAAAAGCTGGGAAAAGAAGAAAGCAGCTTTAAAAGTCCCAAAAAAGGAAAGCCTAGGCAAACAGGAAGAAAATCATCCTGTAATTCTGGACGCAGAATTAGAAACAGGCTTTGGGGAGAAAAAGCTTAAATAATCTATTCCTGAACAGATTAGAGGTTGGTCTGTTCTAGGAGATGATCTCAGCTCGGGGGTGAGTTCTTGAGGACAGAAGAACGCTAAGGTTGGGAGGTTGGTCAATTGCAGAAGTGGTATGCACACTATCTTGCTGAGTGATTAAATTTGATATTTTTGGATAGTAGTGAAAAGTATTATGGCAATTATGTTTAGTTAAATTGATGTGTAATGAATTTCCTTACTTTTAACAGAGTTGAGTAGAAGAAATAGTTCTCCTAACTTCTGTATGGTAGTAGGAAAGAATACTAGGGAATACTGTCAACCAGAATCTCTAAACTATTAGATGGTTTAAATCTGGAGAAAGTGTAAATGTTTCCCTAGTATAGTGATGTAACTTTAATCTGCTTCTGAAATTTGAAATAGGAAGTATCATTCAAAACTAGGATCTAATAGGATTTGAAACATTAAATTCTGGAAAAATAATTCAAGGAAGAAAGCAGCAGATTGTGATAAAACAAAGTTAACTGTAACTGATTTCTGCAAACAGAAATATTATTCTGGGAAAAGATAACATTTTATCGAATAATCCTATTAACACAGGCAAAGAAATCTTTTGTTAAGCTAACCGTTAATATTCTTCTTAATTTAATTAGAGCAAGGAAAATTACGAATTTTGAAAAATATGTGTAAATTTCTGCATATAGAAGTAGAATAGATTAGAATTTATCGTAAAGGATCATGCAACTATTAAACTATCTTATGAGTATAAAAGTTCTAATTGGAAGAAATTATAGAAGTATACAGAGGAAATCAATTATGGAAATTATCTCAAACTGCATGATAATAATATTCATTTTCTAAAGTCTTACAAAGAAAAAAAGAAAAAAATTATTTTGGAGAACATTAGTCTTTCAGAAATCTGCGAAGTGATTATTAAATACCTAGGTATTAAGCTTAAGCATTTTTTCTGATAATTCATCTCTATTATAGTTTTTACAAGTATTCAACTTTGGAAAGAATTCTCAATATATTACATTCGGAAATATGTAAATTCTGAACATGGAAAAATTGTGTAGTAAGTAAAAAGAATTTTCGAATGACCTGAGATTTTGGACAAACCAAAATTTCCATACATTTTACAGAAAACAAAAGACTGTTATATATATATATATATATATATATATATATATATATATATATAACCTGACCCGATAAACATATGGTTAAACAAGTAGGTTACTAAACCTTAAAAATCGGGAAATAAATTAATTTAACCCCAGATTGCTATATTCCCAAAGGAACAGAAATAAAATATTGTAACAAAGCACAGTAAAAGAAAAGTTGATTGTGGAATATATATATATATATATATATATATATATATATATATATATATATATATATATATATATATATATATCGCCTAAATTTGATGCAAAATCATTGTCATAAAGACAAATATAACTATACAGCAAAGTTAGCAGAGTCGGGAAAGTCCATTTGAATATGTCTCGAAAAGAAATTTTATACAAACACAAAAGACTCTCGAATGTTCATGAGAGCACTTCTATATTCTAAATACATTGGGAAAAGTGGTAGCAGAGTATGCTAGAATGATAATTTAAAATCAAATTTCGACAAGATCAGGATGATCTTCAGAGTCACCGAGTATGGAAAGAGAGACGTGACCAACCTGTAAATGGAGCCAGAGATTCGTTTAGTTTGAGAATATGATATTGTGGGGGAGTAACAAGAAATGAATGAAAGAGAGTACCTGCAACCATAGCAAAAGTAAGAAAAGTGTTAATGTCAGAGAAAAATAAAACTTGAGATCGGTTAAATTAACTCGAAACAATTAAAAAAAAAATCTCAGCAGTTTACCTATGGGAATAGATGGAGCTGAATCCCATTCTGGTCTCGCGTCATTGAGACAAGAAGGACCAAATATTGGTCTTGCTAATGGACAACGAAAAGCCTTATAGTTAAATTTCGAAGCTCGATAGCCCATAAGTGAAAGAAATACCAAAACGAATATACGAGGGTGTACTGTGATATAAACCTCTATTCGAAAAAACTAAATAGAGTTACGTGACATGAACAGTAGTGACATTGAAACCATTATTAACATGAATAGGAAGGTTGTGAAGGAAGAAATGAACCAACAGGAGAAAACCCATTATAAAACTTTTGGAGATGCGCTATTATATAGGCTAAATCTAGCTGCAAGGAATTCAATCACTTTAAAAGAAAAAATTTTGTGAAGATTGCAACAGATCCAAACTAAATGGATGTAATAAACAAATCGAAATTACCAGTATCATAGCCAAGGCGTCGAACCAGGATAGCGGAGCACGGTGTGCACTATGGATTTGCATCATAGCCATCGTGGTAAGAACAAAGAATGTTACGCTAGAAATAAAAACCCTCGGAGAAGAGTGAAAAGGCAACACTGATGTGTTTAATAGAGATCGATGTTGCAAAACCCTAATCATATCCCACGCTACACCTTGCGACAATCGGTCGACTCTCTTGTAGATCAAGACTGGTTTAAAGTGATGAAGGAAAACCCTAAATTCATTTAATGCTATGGTACCATTGCAGATGGTTGCAATTACAACGAATGACAGTTAGGTGGGAAAAAAAACAATAAACAACAATTTGTTATGGGCTCAAGGAATGGAACCATAGCTTGACAATTATGTATGTGTAAAAATATAAATCAATGCGCCATAACCAAGTAATGTATGTTAGTAGATACGATATCTACACCATGATCCAAATCAAAACGTTAATATTGATTTCCAACGCTAAGGCAATCGACATACGTATGCATATTTCACGATGTGAATGGTATCAAAGCCAACATTCATCCATACGTCATGGATAGCACTATGGGTTTATGGTATGGTAAATACTCTGACTATTAAAATTCGAAGGGTACAATAGCTATCATAATGTATGTCATGATCAACGTGATAATTGAAGAATATCATTAATATTTAATATTAAGTTCAATGTAGGTTACTTAACGTAAACTTAGTTAAGGTGACTAATGATTAAAATGTATAAAATTGAGAATGAAATGTATGTCTATAAAACAAATTTCATTGAAAAGAAATTAAGGGTGGAAATATACTTGTGACTATAATATGAAGACATTTCATACCAATAAAGTTAGTAGTAGAAATGAAGGGTCATGGATTAATATATATATTGATATATATATATATAGTAATCCCATTGTGAAAAGAAATGTGATAAAAAAAATGGTAATTATATATATATCTAAGAGAGGTATTTATACCTTATCCTTTTGCATAATTATTATTAGAACGAAGAATATGGAAAAAAAAAGGGGGTCTTATGGAGAGCAAGAGATGTTACATTGACCATGTTTATCATGTTGAGACAATCTTTGTCATATTGTGACGTTGGACCAAGGTTCAGACGATGATTGATTTCCATATTGAGACAATATTTATCACAATGCGACGTTTGACCATGGTTGACCACAATTGATTTGATAAAATATGGTTGACCATGGTTGAATAATATTAAACCCAAAAAACTAGTATTATAAAGAAAAAGTATATAAACCCTAAGATAAATATTATAAACAATAAAATAAACCCAATGGTTGATATGAAAATCAGCCATGGCCAACCATGGTCATAGTTGGTCCAGCGTCGCATTGTCACAATAATTGTCTTATTGTTTAAATCAATTCCCTTGAGTTCACCAATTCCTTTGGTTTATAAAATTAAACCCTTGGGTTTATTAGTTCTTTTGGTTTATAATATGAATAATCGATCAATTTCATCCATGATCAAATGTCATATTCTGAAAAATATTGTCTCAATATCATTGTGACAACAATTATCTCAATGTTTAAATCAATTCCCTTGGGTTCACCAATTCATTTGCTTTATAATTTGTTGGGCAATGGTTTTCCCTTCGGTTCACCAACTCCTTTGGCTTATAAAATTAAACCCTTGGGTTTATTAGTTCTCTTGGTTTATAATATGAATAATCGATCAATGTCATCCATGATCAAATGTCACATTCTGACAAATATTGTCTCAATATCATTGTGACAACAATTATCTCAATGTTTAAATCAATTCCCTTGGGTACACTAATTCCTTTGGTTTATAATTTGTTGGGTAATTATTTTCCATTGGGTTTATCAATTCCTTTGGTTTATAATATTAAACCCTTTAGTGTACTAGTTCCTTTGGTTTATAATATGAATAATCGATCAATGTCATCCATGATCAAATGTCAAATTCTGACAAATATTGTCTCAATATGAAAATCACCCATGGCCAACCATGCTCATAGTTGGTCCAATGTCGCATTGTGACAAAAATTGTCTCGATGTTTAAATCAATTTCCTTGGGTTCACCAATTCCTTTGGTTTATAATTTGTTGGGTAATGGTTTTCCCTTGGGTTCACCAATTCCTTTGGTTTATAATATTGAACCCTTGGGTTTATTAGTTCTTTTGGTTTATAATATGAATAATCGATCAACGTCATCCATGATCATATGTTACATTCTAACAAATATTGTCTCAATATGAAAATAACCCATGGCCAACGATGGTCATAGTTGGTCCAATGTCGCATTGTGACAACAATTGTCTCAATGTTTAAATCAATTCCCTTGGGTTCACCAATTCCTTTGGTTTAAAATATTAAACCCTTGGGTTTATTAGTACTTTTGGTTTATAATATGAATAATCGATCAATGTCATCCATGATCAAATGTCACATTCTGAAAAATATTGTCTCAATATGAAAATCACCCATGGCCAACCATGGTCATAGTTGGTCCAACGTTGCATTGTCACAAAAATTGTCTCGATGTTTAAATCAATTCCCTTGGGTTCACCAATTCCTTTGGTTTATAATTTTTGGGGTAATGGTTTTCCCTTGGGTTCACCAATTCCTTTGGTTTATAATATTAAACCCTTGGGTTTATTAGTTCTTTCGGTTTATAATACGAATAATCGATCAACGTCATCCATGATCATATGTCACATTCTGACAAATATTATCTCAATATGGAAATCCCCCATGGCCAACCATGGTCATAGTTGGTCCAACATCGCATTGTGACAACAATTTTCTCAATATTTAAATCAATTCCCTTGGGTTCACCAATTCCTTTAGTCTATAATATTAAACCCTTGGGTTTATTAGTTCTCTTGGTTTATAATATGAATAATCGATCAATGTCATCCATGATCAAATGTCACATTCTGAAAAATATTGTCTCAATATCATTGTGACAACAATTATCTCAATGTTTAAATCAATTCCCTTGGGTTCACTAATTCCTTTGGTTTATAATATTAAACCCTTGGGTTTACTAGTTCTTTTGGTTTATAATATAAATAATCGATCAATGTCATCCATGATCAAATGTCACATTCCGACAAATATTTTTTCAATATGAAAATCACCCATGGCCAACCATGGTCATAGTTGGTCCAACGTCACATTGTGACAAAAATTGTCTCGATGTTTAAATCAATTCCCTTGGGTTCACCAATTCCTTTGGTTTATAATATTAAACCCTTGGGTTTATTAGCTCTTTTGGTTTATAATATGAATAACCGATCAACGTCATCCATGATCATATGTCACATTCTGACAAATATTGTCTCAATGTTTAAATCAATTCCCTTGGGCTCACCAATTCCTTTGGTTTATAATATTAAACCGTTGGGTTTATTAGTTCTTTTGGTTTATAATATGAATAATCGATCAATGTCATCCATGATCAAATGTCACATTCTGACAAATATTGTCTCAATATGAAAATCACCAATGGCCAACCATGGTCATAGTTGGTCCAACGTCACATTATGACAAAAATTATCTCGATATTTAAATCAATTCCCTTGGGTTCACCAATTCCTTTGGTTTATAATTTGTTGGGTAATGGTTTTCCCTTGGTTTCACCAATTCCTTTGGTTTATAATATTAAACCCTTGGGTTTATTAGTTCTTTCGGTTTATAATATGAATAATCAATCAACGTCATCCATGATCATATGTCACATTATGACAAATATTTTCTTAATATGGAAATCACCGATGGGCAACCATGGTCATAGTTGGTCCAACGTTGCATTATGACAACAATGTTCTCAATGTTTTAATCAATTCCCTTGGGTTCACCAATTCCTTTAGTTTATAATATTAAACCCTTGGGTTTATTGGTTTTTTTCGTTTATAATATGAATAATCGATCAATGTCATACATGATCAAATGTCACATTCTGAAAAACATTGTCTCAATATGAAAATCACCCATGGGCAACCATGGTCATAGTTGGTCCAACGTCGCATTATGACAAAATTTTTCTCAATGTTTAAATTAATTCTCTTGGGCTCACAAATTTCTTTCATTTATAATTTGTTGGGTAATGGTTTTCCATTGGGTTCACCAATTCCTTTGGTTTATAATATTAAACCCTTGGGTTTATTAGTTCTTTTGGTTTATAATATGAATAATCAATCAACGTCATCCATGATCATATGTCACATTCTGAAAAATATTGTCTCAATATGAAAATCACCCATGGCCAACCATGCTCATAGTTGGTCCAATGTCGCATTGTCACAAAAATTGTCTCGATGTTTAAATCAATTCCCTTGGGTTCACCAATTCCTTTGGTTTATAATTTGTTGGGTAATGGTTTTCCCTTGGGTTCGCTAATTACTTTCGTTTATAATATTAAACCCTTGGGTTTATTAGTTCTTTTGGTTTATAATATGAATAATCGATCAACGTCATGCATGATCATATGTCACATTCTGAAAAATATTTTCTCAATATGAAAATCACCCATGGCCAGCCATGGTCATAGTTGGTCCAACGTCGCACTGTGACAAAAATTGTCTCAATGTTTAAATCAATTCCCTTGGGTTCACCAATTCCTTTGGTTTATAATATTAAACCCTTCGGTTTATTAGTTCTTTTGGTTTCTAATATATATAATTGATCAATGTCATCCATGATCAAATGTCACATTCTGAAAAATATTGTCTCAATATGAAAATCACCCATGGCCAACCATGGTCATAGTTGGTCCAACGTCGCATTGTGACAAAAATTGTCTCGATGTTTAAATCAATTCCCTTGGGTTCACCAATTCCTTTTGTTTATAATTTGTTGGGTAATGGTTTTCCCTTGGGTTCACCAATTCCTTTGGTTTATAATATTAAACCCTTGGTTTTATTAGTTATTTTGGTTTATAATATGAATAATTGATCAACGTCATCCATGATCATATGTGACATTCTGGAAAATATTGTCTGAATATGAAAATCACCCATGGCCAACCATGGTCATAGTTGGTCCAACATCGCATTGTGACAACAATTGTCTCAATGTTTAAATCAATTCCCTTGAGTTCACCAATTCCTTTGGTTTATAATATTAAACCCTTGGGTTTATTAGTTCTTTTGGTTTATAATATGAATAATCGATCAATGTCATCCATGATCAAATGTCACATTCTGACAAATATTGTCTCAATATGAAAATCACCCATGGCCAACCATGGTCATAGTTGGTCCAATGTCGCATTGTGACAAGAATTGTCTCAATGTTTAAATCAATTCCCTTGGGTTCACCAATTCCTTTGGTTTATAATATTAAACCCTTGGGTTTATTACTTCTTTTGGTTTATATTATGAATAATCGATCAATGTCATCCATGATCAAATGTCACATTCTGACAAATATTGTCTCAATATGAAAATCACCCATGGCCAACCATGGTCATAGTTGGTCCAACATCGCATTGTGACAACGATTGTTTCAATGTTTAAATCAATTCTCTTAGGTTCACCAATTCGCTTGGTTTATAATTTGTTGGGTAATGGTTTTCCCTTGGGTTCACCAATTCCTTTGATGTATAATATTAAACCCTTGGGTTTATTAGTTCTTTTGGTTTATAATATGAATAATCGATCAATGTCATCCATGATCAAATGTCACATTCTGACAAACATTGTCTCAATATGAAAATCACCCATGGCCAACCATGGTCATAGTTGTTCCATCGTCGAATTGTGACAACAATTGTTTCAATGTTTAAATCAATTCCCTTGTGTTGAACAATTCCTTTGGTTTATAATTTGTTGGGTAATGGTTTTCCCTTCGGTTCACCAATTGCTTTGGTTTATAATATTAAACCCTTGGGTTTATTAGTTCTTTTGGTTTATAATATGAATAATCGATCAATTTCATCGATGATCAAATGTCACATTCTGACAAATATTATCTCAATATGAAAACCACCCATGGCCAACCATGGTCATTGCTGGTCCAACGTCGCATTGTGACAACAATTGTCTCAATGTTTAAATCAATTCCCTTGGGTTCACCAATTCCTTTGGTTTATAATATTAAACCCTTGGGTTTATTAGTTCTTTTGGTTTATAGTATGAATAATTGATCAATGTCATCCATGATCAAATGTATTTAAAGATTCAAAATAAGTAGTTATAGTTCTAAATTTTAAATTAGTACAACTATATTAAGATATATGTTTGATATGTGTAGATAAAAATTATTTCCTATATTTTATAAATTCCCTATTATTTATTTATTTTATAATTATTTTGCTAACTTTAAATATATATAAAAAAAATAATAAAATATAAAATAAACTAAAATATATTATTTTTAATATATATATATATATGAATATCCAAAATATTTTAGAAATCTAGAGTTAATATAAAAACTACTCATAATGGATAATTACTTTAGTCATTGCTATTCTGCTAATGCCAATGGTATTCCTCATTTCTCGCACGAATAACTAGAGACAAGTCATGTTAACATGAATTTGATTTACATTCGTGGGACTAAAGGAGGTTTTGTGATTAATTTATGAAGACTACCAGCAAACCAATAAACAAGAAGTGAGAGGACTCGATGGTCAACTTATGAAAACGAAGTCACAATCAATGAAAATGGTGAAATGCTTACACTTACTGTAATCTTGAGACGAAATATTCGGTAAAAGAAATGTTACAGTAAGATAGCTTGAGACTAAGTGTTCGGTAAAAGAAATTTTGGCATGTATTTGTGTTTCTTTCTTTATAGTTAATATCATTCTCCCAGTTTTCTTTGTTCTTAGAGGTGAAATGCTCTCTCACTTTTCAAATATGTTGGGTGGATTCCGAAAATACAAAAACATGTTGACTGAATTCTACACTGGATTTTGTTTTTATCTAAAGATTTTTCAAATTTCATATTTGTAAATCTATTAAAGATGAAAATAGAGGTACGAATCCCAATGGATTTTTTACATTTAATAGTCTGCTAGTTAAAATTTATAGTGCTCCTCAGTAATCAAAAATATGTTTGCATGTAGCCATAATCAAACATAAACTAGCCACTTTTTGAGGGTGCGCATGCCTAGGCTAGAGTCCTGAAGTTATAGTAGCACATCTATATGCATACATTTATTAATTGTATCGCAGGGAGGCTTTCAAGGGATAACAATCTTGATGTTGGGCTCGTAGGCAGACGATTCGATCTTTTCTACCTTCTCGTGTAAATTATATACCAACGTTACGGATATTTCCTTAAAAAAATTTCATTGTCACTCGATCTTAAAAATAGGTCTGAGATACAACGTTAAAGTTTAGTGGTTAATCAAGAAATATGATTATCCATCCAGCTTCAATCCCAGGAAACTCTATGGCAATAAGTTTATGGAGATTGCCTTAAATAATCTTCATGAACTAAGTCTAAAAAAATAAAGAATGCTCATATACATGTTAAAAGAAAGGTATTCCTAGGTCCCTACAAACCCAAAAACCCATATAATGAATGCATAAACAAAAACCTAAAATCCAATGTTCATACATTCTAGGAGGTGCAACCAATCCAGAAACTGAAAACCGAAAATTGGCGAGCTCAGTCAGTAACGAAGGCGGGGTAAGGAAAAACTTGAGTAAGGGTTTGCAATAGAGATAACTCCAACCAGGAATCTGCTTCATTCCATCTTAATCGAACAGAACGGAATAGCTTTCTCATTGGTGCTTTCCATTGCGTGATGAAATTGAAATTGGTCAAGGCAGAAGACATCAAATTTCCAAATGGATTTACACATATATGAGAAAGGGAAGAGCATCAAACCTCTAAATAGATATATGAAAAATGAGGAAATGTGGATCGAATCTCTGAATGAATTTAGGAAATGGGGTGGAGCAAATGAAATAGAAAATAAATTTAAGATTACATAATAAATATTTACAGAGACCGAATTCTATAATTAAAAATTGGAGATATATACATACCGTTATTGACATAGCCCAAGGATGTCTAACAAATCAACCAGGGCCCTTCCTAAGTACAGCACAGAATCAATTCTATTTTTCCTTAGGTGCACTCCAATCCGGGTTCTTCCTCTACGCACATTCTTCACACATACAATCTGCTGGATACATTAAATCTCTCACACAGACTCAAGAACCATAGTAAGATTCCCATGCCCTTTCGGACAAGCACTTCCCACGCAACATACCAAAGTTAAACGAGGACTAGCATTAGAATGCTATATATATATATAGATTACAATCTATTCAACAGGTAGAATAGACGCTCTCCCGCTCCCACCTCCTCAACGTTCCTTTTCTAAGCACCACTCCACTCCCACTTCTTCCCACAAGGGTGTCTCAAAAATTAAATGGGTTGTTTTTAGTGTGACTTTTTGAAAGTTTTTTTTTGGATTTTTCTGGTCTAATTTCTTTAAAATCCAGCAAGAATTTATTGAAAACAGAAATTTGATGAATAGCTTGCACAATCGAAATGTCCAAAGATTTTTTTAGGGTGCTAAATCCATATATTAAAAAAACTAGTTTAAATAACAGAAATCAAAATTTTATCTCATTTATTTTCACCAAATTTCAATACCAAAAACACCAAAAAATCACACTAAAAACTACTCCAAAATTGAAATCATCTTTCCACTTTTCCAATGGATAGATGATGTCCTGCTCCCACTACTTTCAAAAATGGATAGGATAGCCACTCCGTTCAACGAGGATAGATGCTCTTTATGGTGGGCTTCCCAAAATTAGAAAGCGTGAATAAAAGTTGCTTAATCATGTCATAATAGGGTAATTATTACATATAAACTGAATGATGAGGAATATGTTGACCGAAAACATTTACCTTTGCGAAAAAAATGTTTCAATTAATACAATTACATTAATTACTCTAAAATTTTACTAATAATATAACAATAACGTGAGGTTATTTTCAAATATTGGGTAGAAATCACTCTTAATAAGTGCATGTTAAAATAAAAAATTCATACAAACTAATTAAGTTATATATTTATTTGAAGTTAGTATTAGTTTAAATTACAAGGATGTAAGTTTTTATTTTTCAATTTAGTTTTGAAAGTGATAATTTAATTATCAATAATTATTAAGTGGAATTAAAGGTTTAGATTTATTTAGAAACTAATTATGCTTTTTGTGTATAAAATTTTTCGGCTAAAATCACATTCAAGCAGATTTTTTTAGATACACAATTTATGGATCACAGAAGCCAAATTCCTAATAATTATACTCTTTGTTTTCTTTTAAATGAGTTGATTAATTAAGAAAATAAGTAACAAATGAGTTGATATTGTAACAAATTGTATTCACAAATTAATAATCACCATGGCTAATTGAGGGTAAATATCCATGGTTAAGAATATTGTTCCATGTTTTTTTAAATGTATATGTTTAACTTACATATTAATTCTTTATTTATTTTACTATTGCAACTATATAAATTAAATAATTAATATATAAACATGGAACAACATTCTTAAACATGGAGATTCACTCCCACCTTGCCCTAGGGATTCTTAATTAATAAATAGAATTTCTTGTAATACATCAGGACAATCATAGATTTCCATTACCACTTCATATGACACTTGTTCATATGCAATTATTTTTAATTGATTAAATAAATTAAAAGGGAAAAGAAAAGACACAACTTATTTGTAGATAAATCTTGGGATTTGATTTAAGAATACTAATACTGCTATGAATATTCTAGAATATTTGTGGATGTTAAATTTGTGTCATCCGCCTAATAATTACTATTAATTAAATTATAATTTTGGAAATACTATTCCAAAATACATGCACATATATTATTTATTAAAATAATAAATTACTAATAAACTATATTAAAAAGAGGAGCTTTACCTAAACACCATAATTTGGTTCATATAGAAGGTTAAGAAGGTTGGTAGTGTGACATATTTTGAAAATTAGATCAAATGCAAGTATAATATGGACAATTTAAAAAAAAAATAACTTTCATCATAACCCTCTTGGTGTCAACGTGACAAACTATTTCATTCCATGGTTTTTTTAGAATTGACCAAATACTAATTTCACTATGAAATTCATGATAATTTTTTCTTATCTTAGCATACTCCAGGTTCTTCTTAACAATAGTTAGGAGAGAAAAAAAAAATGGTTTTCGACATTGGGGTTCCTCAACTCCATTTAATATTTTAGTTTCAGATTTTCCTCTAACAAATTATCGCCCCACAAATTTTCCTTAAATTTAGAAGTAATAATATTTTTAATATTATCACTATCCTATAAGATGATCTCCTCCTTTATTCCCCAATGGGTTGACTTATCCTACGCATCCATATACTATTATTCGAGCATCCATATGCCATTCTGTGGACATCCTTATGGCATCCTCACTTGATCTGAAGGTGAGGGTTTTGACTAGAGTTAGAAGCAATTTTAAGAAACATATTGGCTACCATGTTGTGTAAATTCTACCTTTTATAGATGACTTCTGAAGGAATAAATGGATATATTTCCACAGGAAGAAATCATAAGTCTTTGAAAGGTTTAAATAATTCAACGCTTTGGTAGAAAACCATACAAAGAAAAATATAAAGGTGTTGAGGGAAAATAATGGTGGAGAGTTCTGCAAGAAGGAATTTGAAGAGTTATGTAAGAAGTGTAGTATAACCCAACATAAGACTACTCCATACACACTGCAGAAAATCAGACTTGCATAAAGAATGGATAAGATGTTGATGGAAAATGCAAGAAGCATGCTCAGTGGTGTAAGGTTAAGACAGGAATTATGAGCAGAGGTGGTGGAGACTACATTTTACCTAGTTAATTGGACACCTTCATCAACATTGGAGGATAAGACTCCGCATGAGGTATGGGCTCGTAAGAAACTTTCTCTTTCACATTTGAGGGTATTTGGCTGTGATGCATATGTACATGTTCCAAAGGATAAAAGAACAAAGTTTGATAGTAGATATGAAAGGTGCATCTTTATACGGTATAAGGATTGTTTAAAAGGTTATAATATCTACAACCGAGAAACAATTAAGGTTCTTTACAGTTGAGATGTGGTGTTTAGAGAGGTGAAAGATGTTATTAAACATTAATTCTTACCAACAGAATCTAATAAGATAGAGTTTAAGCTAAAGGAGGAAGAATTAGACTCTACAAGAGAACAAAAATAAGAGGAGGAAGAGCCAGAAACTCCAACTTTGAGAAGATCAGTTTGAGAAGAAAAGGAGCTAGAAAGGTATAGTCCATCTTCTTTCTTGTCAAAATTTATTTTATCTATTACTGATGATGATCCCAAAACTGTCAGGGAGGTAGTAGATTCAAAGGATGGAAAAATATTGAAGGAAGCCATGGTTGATGAAATGGAATCCTTTCACAAAAATAAGGCATTGCATATGGTGAACTTGTCAGCTGGAAGGAAACCCATTGGAATCAAATGGGTGCTTCAGAAGAATATTGATGAAAAAGGAAAGGTGGAGAAATATAGATATCGAATGGTAGAAAAGGGTCACTCCCAAGTGTCGAGAATTGATTTTGGTGATATTTTTTCTCTTGTTTCCAAGGTATATTTTATTAGATTACTTTTATCTATTATTGTTTCTTTTGATTTTAATGTAGAATAGATGGATGTGAAGACAAAATTTCTTCACTAGGATCTGGAAGAAGAGATCTACAAGAAGCAACCTGAAGGCTTTATAATGAAGGATAAGAAAGAAATGGTATGAAGGTTTAAAAAGTCTCAGTGTGGATCACCAAAGGCTTGGTATCAAAAATTTGATACATATATACGGGGACTTGGCTTCACCAAAAGCAAAGTGGATCATTGTGTGTATTTTAAATTAATTGGCGACCATCTTATTTATTTGGTCTTCTATGTGGATGATATGTTGTTGATTGGAAATGAAAAAGAAATTATGCATGATTTGAAGACCCAATTGTCCTCCAAATTTGACATACAGAATCTTGGTGTTGCATGTTGAAGTCCAATAAGAAATTGCAACACCTACACTAGTGTGGGACTAGGAGGTCCAAGCAGCACCTACACTAGTGTAGGACCAGGAGGTCTTAGGAGCACCTACACTGGTATGGGATAAATTTGGTGCATGTATATTTTAATTTTCCCTTAATTAAAATGGACAATAAAATGTAATTTGATCTTAAAATCACTTGTAATAGTTAACTGAGTGTGATAAATTCAGTTAGCTAATGAATTTTGAGTTGAGGGTAGTTGGTGAGGCATGTAGAGTAATTATAGTTATAACAGAGTTTGAAGTGCAGTTGGTGCATTTCTCTAATGCATGTGTAATCAGTTAACTTAGTTAAGTGAGTAAAAGTTAGTTGTGCTAGTTGTAACTATTTGTTGTACTAGTGAGAGATTAAGTGAATTAAATATTATTTAATTCACAATCAGTGATCTAACATGAAACTAATAATTTACTATTATTAGCTTCATGCATGTCAGTTCCACTGGAGAACCAGTTGATATATAGGTGAAAGGGATGTTAACTATCAGTTGTAGGATTATTGAGTTGCACCAATGAAACCAAACACTCATTGGATTTCCCATGATCCCTGCACAATTTAGGAAGGCCAAAATTCCTAAACAATAGGAAATTCATTCATCAAGAATTGCACAAGTAAGGCAAGTTGTTTAGAGGCTGAGAATTGGCTAAGTGTTGGTCAGTCTTGTCCAGGACAATGTGAGACAATTAGCTGAGTACATGAGGCTCTTGTCAGAAGAGTGAATATATAATAGAAGACAATGGGGTTTTGAGCTGCAATCTTTCCTCGGGAAATTATCTGTGTTGTGATTTGATTTATTCTTATTGAATCCATGATATACCTATTGTTTGTATAATTTCTACATGGTATCAGAGCACAATAAATCATAATAGTGGAGGATAAGCTGAGTTTTTGACTGAATAGAATTAGAATTTGTAGAACACTTTCTTGGTGCTATAGGTGATTTAGGATTGAAATTCATTTCAATGGCTTGAGATTGGAGTATGCACTCAAGGGAAGCTCTGACTATATTTCTTGGAAAGAAAGGATGTAGGCAGTACAGGAGGATAATGGATTGAAGGAATTCATTGAAAATGACGTTCATAAACCCGTTGTGACAAATGCTACAAATCTTAATGCATGGAAAAATAATGTTGCAAAGGTGAGGAGGATGTTACTTGAGGGAGTAGTAGATCACATTGTCTCAAGTCTACATGGCAAAGCCAAAACATATGAAATTTGGAAGGATTTGACATATCTATTTCATAGAAGTAGTGATCATAGGAAATTGGCACTGAAAGATAAACTCAGGAAGATCAAGATGGAGAAAGGTGAAACCATGAAAAAATATTTAACAAAGTTTTTCCAATGTCAGGATGAGCTTGGGAGTTTTGGAATTATTGTTTCTGATGATGATTTGCTGAGCCTAGCTCTTCTAGGACTTCCTAAGAGTTGGCATAGTTATCAGGACTCTATCAATGGGAGGGAGAAGCTGCCAAATTCAAAACGAATTTGGTCGGATTTGGTGTAAGAGGAGTTCATACAGGATACCAAAGATGAATCTTCATCTAAGAATGAAGATGAAGCTATATTTTTCTTTGACTGCCAAGGTGAAGAAGGGGAAAGGAAAATAATTCCATTCCAAATCTGAGTCCTATAAAAATGGCAAGAAGCATGACATGTCAAGAGTGAAGTGTTTTCCCTGTCACAAGCATGGGAATTATGCCACTAACTGTCCACAAAAGAAGAAGAACAAGAAGGTTTCAGGATCTGCAACAGGTGAGGCTTTGGCCTCGAAATTTGAGCTTGACTTATCGCTCATTGCGTGCATGGTGTTAAGTGCAATGGGATCGATGTTGTATTTGGATAGTGGTGCATCCTTTCACATGACAAGAGACAAAGAAATTTTCAATAACTTGGCGGAGAAGGACCTCCAGATCCATATCGAAGTGGGTGATGATGGGTGATATAGTGCCATCGGGATTGGTACCATTACCTTCCAGAGACAGTCAAGTAAACCCTCTCAATTAAAATATGTAATTCATGTACCAGGCTTGAAGAAAAATTTAGTCTTAGTTGCAATGTTGGAGGATAGAGGCTATGATGTTGTTTTCAGTGAAGGAAAAGATTTCATGCAACACAAAACAACAGTACAAGCCAAGAATATTGGGATTCGAGTTAAGAATCTCTATAAAATTTATATAGATGGCTATGCAACATTGATGGGTAAGGCAGACAAAATGGTTAGCTAAGATGAGGGTGGTTTATGGCACAAGAGATTGGGCCATATACACCACGGAGCCTTAAAAGTCATGCAACAGATTTCTACGGGTCTTCCAAAGGGTACGCTTGCGTAGTCAAACACATGCAAGGGATGTACTATGGGAAAATATGCAAAGGCGACCTTTCATGAGAAGGAGAATTGAGCCTCAAGGTTCCTTAAGATAGTTCACTCAGATGTGTGTGGACCATTCTCTACTTCTTCGAAAATAAAGCATAATTACTATGTGACATTTGTTGATGAATTTTCTCAAAAGTGCTAGATATACTTCATGCAAAAGAAAGATCAAACGTTCTCAAAGTTTCTTGAGTTAAAAGCACTAGTTTAGAAAGACACGGGGAAGCATGTGAAGGCTCTTAGGAGTGACAATGGTGGTGAGTACATCTCCAATGAATTGAAGAAATTCTACAACAAATAAGGAATTCAGAGAGAACTGATTGCGCCTCATAACCCACAACAGAATGGGGTCGTAGAGAGAAAGAACAGAACAATTGTGGGTGTAGTAAGGAATATGTTGCATGATCAGGGCCTACTATTGAATCTGTGGGTGGGAAAATGCAACACAACTGTATTTGTGTAGAACATTTGTCCTCATGGGATACTTGGCATGAGAAAACCAGAAGAGGCTTTTACTGGTAAGAAACCTAATGTTTCACATTTTAAGATTTTTGGCTCATATGTTTATGTGCATGTGACCAAAGAGGCTAGGAATAAGCTGGAACCAACAGCTGAGATTGGGATTTTTTGGGGGTACTCTGATACTCCCCACAACTATTGGGTGCAATTACATCAGATTTACTGTTGTACGACGTGATATAAAATATGATGAGGAGAAATCCATGTGATTGTTCCTTGAGAGGGAGTTGTATTTGCATCCAGAGGAGGAACTCTTGGTTCCAAAGGATGAGCCTTAATATGTGGAGCATCCACATGCGCGAGATCATGGAGTGGCAGAAAAAACTCATGCAAATCCATCCACCAGAAATGGTATAAGGCGCACCACGGAAGCTGATAGATTGAGATTTGATGCAAAAGAGAATGTACGAGCCCCTACTTCACTACGCAAATAGATATTGTCTCCAAATAGGTTTACTAGATACATGGCTCTTATGAGCAAGTGTATTGTGACAGAACCATATTCCTTTCAGGAGGCAGTCCAACAACCAATTTGGGTTGATGCAATGGTGGAGGAGTATGACTCCATTGTCAAGAACAGGGCATGGGAGATTGTCCCAAGACCGTTCGATAAATCAATGGTTGGATCTAGATGGATCTACAAGGTAAATCAAGCTACTGATGGGAATGTGGAGAAGTACAAGGCCATATTTGTGGCCCGGGGATTCTCACATATTGAGGGGATTTACTATGATGATATTTTCGCACCAGTCACGAGGTACTCTTCCATTAGATCTATCTTTTCACTCTTAGCACAGATGGGGTGGGGCATTCATCAGATGGATGTGAAAAATGTGTTTCTCAATGGAGTTACTGAGGAATAAGTGTACATAGAGCAACTAGAAGGTTTCTATATCTTTGACAGTGAGTCGCATGTGTGTCGACTCAAGAGAGCATTGTATGGGCTGAAGCAAGCACCATATGCTTGGTACACTCGGATTGAAAACTATTTCACTGGGTTGGGCTTCACCAAAAGTGAATCAGATTAAACTTGTACCATATTTTAGTTGATGGTAAGCTCTTGATTATGGTAATTTATGTTGATGATCTAATTTTGACAGGTGATGAGCAACCGATTCACTCATGAAAAGAGGATATTTCAAGGGAGTTCGAAATGAAGGACAATGGGATGGTGAAATTTTTGTTTCTCAAGGAAAGTATTCCAAAGAGATACTGCGTAAGTTTCACATGGAGAGCTATAAACCCATGGACGCTCCTCTTATAGGAAATTGGAGGAAAGAGGATGTTATTTCAGGAGAGGTAGTGGATGCTACTATCTATAGGAAAGTAGTAGGTTCACTAATGTACTTGGTGAACACTAGACAAGACATTTTCTACATGGTTAACCAGCTGATTCAAGTTATGGTTAATCCTACGAAGCTCTTTTGGAAGGCAGAGAATCATGTCTTGAGATATCTCTGGGGCACTACAAATTATGGATTATGGTACAAACGGACAGAGAGAGTGAAACTTCAAGGCTTCATGGATGTAGATTGGGCAGGAAGTCCATGAGACAGAAAGAGCACATCAGGAGGGATCTTCAGCATAGGATCGACATTAGTTTCTTGGAACAACAGGGAAAAATAGTTTGTGGCACTCAGTTTAGTGGAAGAAGAGTACATGGCAGCAAGTCTAGTTGCATGCGAGGCCATCTGGATGAGAAATATCTTAGTTTGTTTGTTTGGTTCTCAGATGGATCTAACAGTGATACATTGTGATAACCAGATTTGCACTAAACTCTCGGTTAATCCTGTGTTTCAAGATAGATCCAATCACATAGAAATCTAGTACCACTATCTCAGATGCTACTATCTACAGGAAAGTAGTAGGTTCACTAATGTACTTGGTGAACACTAGACAAGACATTTTCTACACGGTTAACCAGCTGATTCAAGTTATGGTTAATCCTACGAAGCTCTTTTGGAAGGCAGAGAATCATGTCTTGAGATATTTCAAGATAGATCCAATCACATAGAAATCTAGTACCACTATCTCAGATATTGTGTGCAGAGGCACATAATGTTACTTTAGTACATTCCCATGGAAGATCAAGATGAAGATATTCTAATGAAGGCGCTCACCAAGGGAAAATTTGAATACCATAGAGGCATGATCGGGGTGAAGGATAATCCCTTTCTTGTTGAGAGGGAGTGTTGAAGTCCAACAAGAAATTGTAGCACCTACACTAGTGTGGGAACAGGAGGTCCAAGTAGCACCTACACTGGTGTGGGCTAAATTGGGTGCATTTCTATTTTAATTTTCCCTTAATTAAAATGGACAATAAAATGTAATCTTATCTCAAAATCACTTGTAATAGTTAACTGAGTGTGATAAACTCAGTTAGTTCATGAATTTTTAGTTGAGGGTAGTTGGTGAGGAATGCAAAGTAATTCTAGTTGTAACAGAGTTTGAAATGCAGTTGGAACATTAGTCTAATGCATGCGTAATAAGTTAACTCAGTTAAGTGAGTTAAATCCAGTTGTGCTAGTTGTAACTGTCTTTTTCACTAGTGAGAGATCAAGTGAATTAAATATTATTTAATTCACAATCATTGTTCTAACATGCAACTAATGATTTACTATTATTGGCTGCATGCATGTCAGTTCCAGTGGAGACCCAATTGAGATATAGGTGAAAGGGATGTTAATTATCAGTTGTAGGATTATTGGGTTGCACCCATGTAGCCAAACACTCATTGGATTTTCCATGATCCTTGCGCAGTTTAGGAAGCCAAAATTCCTAAATAATAGGGATTGCATTCATCGGGAATTTCTCAAGCAAGGCAGGCTGTTTAGAGGCTGAGAATTCGCTAAGTGTTAATCAGTTTTGTCAAGGATAGTGTGAGATAATTAGTTGAGTATAGGAGGCTCTTGCGAGAAGAGTGTATTGTAATTATTTCATGTATCCATGTTGAATATCCAATAGAATATAGTGGGGTTTTTAGCAGCAAGATTTCCCTAGGAAATTATCTGTGTTGTGATTTGATTGATTCTTCTTTGCTTCATGTGATTAGTGATTGTGTTTAATTTCCGCAATTTATTTTTAGAAGCAATTCAGTATCTAGCTTTAGTACATTGTTAGATCGAATTGAATCCATGATATACATATTGTTCGTATAATTTATACATTTCAAACTATATTCTGGCCATGGAAATTAAATGAGATCAAGCGAACAAGAAGCTATATTTAAACCAGAGAAAGTATGTCAAGATAATATTGTACAGGTTAATATGTAGGATAGTAAACTGGTTAAGGTTCCTATTCCTGTAGGTGTAAATTTATTTGTTGAACAGTGTCCCAAGACACAAGAAGAGGAAGGGGACATGTCCCATTTTCCATATGTAAGAGTAGTTAGTAGCATGATGTATGCAATGTCTTGTGCTAGACTAGAAATTTCACATGCAATGGGAGTATTGAGTAGGTTTATGTCAAAACTAGGTAAGGAGCATTGAGCACACTAAAGTGGGTTTTCAGGTATTTCCGTGGCACTAGTGACTATGGTCTATGGTACCAAGGAAGACTAGGAATGGGTTCGAGATATAGACCAGAGAATATATACAATTGGTTTGTGTTTAAACTATTTGGAGGAGTAGTTAGTTTTATGAGAAAAATAAGGTCTATACTGGCTCATTCAACAACAAAGGTTGAATGCATGGCAACCACTCATGTAAGCAAGGAATCAGTTTGGTTCCAGAGATTGTGTTTAAGTATGCGGTTGATATAACGAGCTATAAGGATATGCTTCCACAACCAAAGTGAAATTTTCTTTGCAAAGAACCTTGCTTATTATTCAAAGATAAAGAACATTGATGTTTAGTATCACTTTGTGAGGGATATGGTTGAGTACAAAAAGGTGTTGCTGGTAAAGGTGGACACTTTGAAGAATGTTGCAGATGCATTGAAAACATATGTGAGCACTACGAAGTTTCCTTGGAGTAAGAATCAATGGGCATTGTAGATTTGGACCAATGAATGTTGCATAGTTGGATCAATGAATAAGCTCTCATATAACCCGCTATGTGTAAAAAAAAACAACAAGTGTGATAATTTTGGGTGTGTGTTATACTCTTTCCATGACTAATCACATACATGAGGGGGGTCATAGGGGGGTGTAGTCCTACCTATTTTTTGCGTTGGGTGTACTAGGGAAAACACCACGGGAAATTTCTTTGGACACTATATTACGTGAGCGTACCTACCTATGGTTTTGTGCATGGATTTTTCACATGGTTTGTAATGTTCCAAAATTTATTGGAATATTAAAGTTATGTTTTGTCACTTAGATAGATGAATAAGCAGGAAGGGAGACCCATAAATCTCTTTATTATGAATAAAACCACTTCTCATGTGAAATTGGATCATATTTTCAGCTTAATATAGCACCCTCGGGTATGAACAGGGGATAAAACATGTGGACTAGGTCAACTTTTAACAAAGCAACAGCGTTGTCATAAAAGAGTGGAGATTTATGGAGAGAAAATGCAGTTTTAGATGGAGACACCTTGCATGGAAGTAGTGTCATAAATTAATGGGTCTTAGGGTTAGAAAGCTCATTTATTATATAAGGAAGAGGATGGAAGCCATATTATTCATGTTTTAGATTATTATTTGATTTATGGTCTGTTTAGACTTGTTGCTCTCTTCAGCTGTTTAGCTAAGATTGCAAGTGTTTTTTAGCACTGTGTGTTCCTGATCAGGAATCCCACCTCTTCTGTCGAGAATCTCTTGGAGGATTTTTTCACTACATTCTACTATTATGAATTTGGCCAAGGCTTCAGTCTTAATGTATAGCGCAGTCTCTTATTGAGGATTTGTGTTTGTGTTGCAGGGTAGAAGTTGTGTAGTTGATTTGGGAGATTTATGAGCTAGATCTCATTAGAGGGAGTTTGATTTCTCTTTGGAGGCTAGTTAAGAAGGCCCTGGAGCTTCAATGACACATTTGGCATTAGGCCATCATATTTTTATCCCCTACAATGCAGTATTAGTCTAGATCTATGTTATTTTAGGGAGAAGCTGCAGAAGTGGGGTTATTGCCCTAGTTGGAGGAATTGTGTTTCCTTTGATGGGATCAACCCTTCATTTAGGAGATCTATTGGAGGAGTATCATCCATTGCATATTTCAGATCAGCCACCTCCTATCAGTGATTTATCTGCAGATATTATTCATCCCTAGAGCCAAATCTGCTATATTTTGTATAGTGTGTATTTCCAGAAACCTTTTCTGGGTTGTCCTGGAAATCTGTTTTGGGTCTTGGATCTATATTCCTTGCACTATTGGAGCATTTCATTAGAATATACATGTATTTCCACTCTCAGCTATAGCTATCCCCTTATAGACAACGCAGTTTTGACATTCCATCTTTTATTGTATTAGCAACATTTCAGATCTAGGTGTATGATTTCATGGGAGGCTTGTTTTCCCAAGATGAGTGATCTTTTACTCAAATATTTGTACCTATTTTTATTTTTATAATAATAATGGACTGGATCCATGGTTGTCTCATGTCTTAATCTATTGATATTGCTGCTATTTTCCATTATTGTGTGCTATATTGTTGCTTTCCCCATTTGGGAATACTAAAGTGGTATTAGAGCATAATCTTGGCTCAGCCTATGTACTTCAGCCATTATGTCATCTAAGGAGGCTTCTCATAGAAAATAGAAGGTATTTAGAAGAGATGAAGGAAAAAATTCATTATCAAGAGGGAAGGAGTTCTCAAAAATTCTTCTTCAAACTATGTAGGGCATTAACGAAGACCTCAAAGAAATGAGAATAGAGAGATGTAGAGATTCTCCAAGAGGGCCTGTACATGAAGAAATCTCCAAATTTTCACATTGTGGGTGTGAGCATTCAGCTACACCATTAGATATACAACGTGGCACCATGCCTACATTCTTGGAAAGAGAATAAGAAGAAGGAGAAACACCAAAGGAGGAGACTCTTGGTGACTATCTCCAAGAATATGAATCTCAGTCCAAGAGATTCAAGAAGCATCTAAACTTCCAAGGGTTTTTTCAAATCAAAGAAGATGGAAGACCCAGTAACCACAATTGAAGATGAGGGTGCATGTAGCACACTTTGGGTAGATTCTTTCTACCTACTTTTGATGGGTCACCCAAGAGCACAGCCAAGGCTTGGGTCAAGGAACTAGACACATATTTTTAGCTGCATCAAGTTTTAGAAGAGGAGGCGATTAGAGTAGCAGCGCTGCATCTTGAAGGTAACGCTTATGAATGGTTTTTATTTGAATCCTTTCCATTGAATAATGCAAATATATCTACTTATGCAAAGTTCACTAGGATTTTAGTGAAAATATTTGATAAAAAACATTCTGAAACTTCCTTGGGTGAGCTAGCCAAACCCAAGAAATCTAAAAATTTGCATGAGTTGGAAGGATCCATGAAACCAAATCCATCTTAGAACATTATTGAGGGGGTTAAAGATCTAAAAAATTATTTTCCAAGCGCAAAGGCCCCACTTTAGCCAGAACTTTCTTCTCAAGAAGAAGACTTGAGGATTCCTCTTTTAAGACGAGATCAAGACAAAGGAGATCTTAATGATGAGGTACTCTCCAATGATGAGGAGAAGGAAGGAGAAGAGATGGAAAGAGCCTCCAACATTTTACAAGAAGAAGGAGATCCACAACCATTTGGAGATGGAAGTGAAGCAATTTCTTCAATTAGAGGATCTTTTGTATCTTTGCAAGAAGTTCCAAAGGATCTTACATATGAAGATCATGAGCAGCATGTGTCAATGAGACAAAAAAATGGAGGAAGTGTGTTCCAAAAATGAACACAGGTTTGGGGACATACACCATGATAGATAATTCCCTTGTGATCAATAATTTTGACACCAATGAGATGTTGGGTGTGTAGCAATTGATTACATTTGGGAAGGACGCCTTATACTGTGAGATCTTGAAGGAGGTAGGAGAAGATGATATGGATGGCCAACATCAAGTGATTGGGAACATACACACCCATTCTTTTCAGGAGGTATATGCACAGAAGTAGGAGGATGATTTCCATAGTGAGGACAGGGACAAATCAGTCCACTCACATGTACAACCTGCTCTAGGCCTTTATGTTTCATTACATGGAGTCATTCCATCAGGGATACCACTTGATTGGAAGATGAGAAAAGAGATCTCTCAACATGGTGTATCATTGATATATTTGGCTAAGGAAGGAGCCTTTGGGGGAGATAGCACAATGCAGAGAACATTTAATGAGTTCAAAAGAGGGATGAGCAATTTTTTGATATGGAAATTGCCATCTCCCACTCAGGTATTTGCATTGAAAGATGATGATTCGGGAATCTGTGATGGCACAATAAGGGTGTCAAAGGGATAATCCATCTTCTTGGGGTTGCAAATGATGCTTCCACACATGAGACAGATTTCTGAACATGATAACAGGTTACTGACACTCTTGCATGCATGGGCCAAATTATGGAAGTTTTGGATGGGCCATACCTTCCAAGTGGAGGATGAATTCCATTTACCTAAATCTTGCCTTGGGAAAGATCAACTACAAGGGAGGCAGAAAAAGTGGGGTATCAGTAGTCCAACATGTAACTTTGGCATTGGGCCTGTCAAAGAGGAGATTTATGATGAGACAGGTGCTTCATTTCAGATTTCTATAGTGTTGTCATTGTTGGGAAGCCTAGATCCATATTAGGAGTCCCAACTATTGGTGGAGTATTCCAAGAACCTCTTCACATGTATGGTTCTTGATGGGCAAGTGATAGATGGGAGTTATAGAGTGGTTGATGGAGTCACCTATTTACATGATCATATCTACTTGACTAGAGACTCCAAGCTCAAGAAGGGGATTCTACATGCAGCATATGAGGCACTCTCTTCAATACATGTAGAATTCATTGAGTCTTATCACTCCATCAAGGAGGGATTCTATTGGCAGGATCTCAAAGAAGATGTGCACCAACATATCAGGATATATGTAGCTTTTTTGATGTATGAGAAGGAAAGAAACTACCTTGAAAGGTTGTTTCAGTCACTTTCCCTTTTGATAAAGAGTTGGGAAAGCTCATCTATTGACCTCTTCATCAACTTGTCTACAATATATGGTAAATATTATGTTTTGATGATTATTTATAAACTAGCAATGTATGTACATTTACTTAGCATACATTTGTAGCACATTTCTTCACAAGGGAGCAAACCTCTCTTTGGATTTCATGGTCATATTGAGACTACATTCAGTGATGGGATTGACCATTTTCTAGAGGAATTTGATCAAGATTTGTTTTTCCTGGTTCATATTTAGCGAACATGTAATGTCCTCTACTATTTTCAAGATTTTAAGAAGCTTATGGCAGTAAGAAAGTGGTTGGATGGCCACTCATCACATCATTTTTTGAAACAGCAAGAAGAAGAATAGTGTTGGTCTCACTTGAGGGACTATTGTCACCATCCAATATGTCATATGACACTTAGCCCATGTTTCGTTTGGAGCCCATATGGTGATGACAGTCTATTCACTATATCAGGAGGGATTGGGCAAGAAAGCTTCCTAGAACCAAGGAGTGGGATCATGAGATTCAAAGTATCTTTTGGCTTCATGACGAATATATTATTGCAGCCCAAGATCAGAAGCTCCAAATTTATCATGAATGGAGAGAGAGACAACGTGAGTTGAACAATTTTATCTCTCACTTTCATCCATGCAACTCCTACACATTGCAGAAGCAGGGGATTGGTGATTGTTTCTATGAGCTATCAAGGATGGCTCACTTTTTTTGGATGATAGCATGGAGGAGAGAGTTTCTCATGGGGATTGAGGCACCCAACCTTTACCATCTCTCATGCCTTAAGCAGACCAATGGACAACATATAACGTTTTCCATATATATCCCACTTCTTCATGATGAGAGCTACTTGGTTTGTTTACCAAAGTTTAATCTGTATACTTGGGAGGAGACATATCCATTGGAGGTTTTGTAGTATCCTTACAGTTGCTTGAGGACAAGAAACATTTTGGAGTGGAGGACTATAATATTCCAAAATTTATTGGAATATTAAAGTTATGTTTTGTCACTTATATAGATGAATAAGTGGGTAGGGAGACCCATAAATCTCTTTATTATGCATAAAACCACTTCTCATGTGAAATTGGATCATCTTTTCAGCTTAATAAATCACCCTCAGGTATGAACAGGGGCTAAAACATGTGGACTGGGTCAACATTGACGAAATAAACAACATTGTCATACAGGAGTGTAAATTTATGGAGAGACAACGCAGTTTTAGATGGAGACACCTTGCATGGAACTAGTGTCATAAATGAATGGAGCTTAGGGTTAGAAAGCTCATTTCTTATATAAGGAAGAGGATGGCAGCCATATTATTCATGTTTTAGATTATTACTTGATTTATTCTCTTTTTATACATGTTTCTCTCTTCAGCTATTTACCTAAGATTGCAAGTGTTGTTTAGCACTGGGTGTTCTCGATCAGGAAACCCACCTCTTTCATTGAGAAGTTCTTCGAGGATTTTTTCACTACATTCCACGATCATACATTTGGACAAGGCTTCAGTCTTAATGTACAACACAGTTTCCTGTTGAGGATTTGTTTTTGTGTTGCAGGGCAGAAGTTGTGGAGTTGATTTGGGAGATTTATGAGCTAGATCTCATTGGAGAGAGTTTCATTTCTCTTTCGAGGCTAGTTAAGGAGGCCCTAGAGATTTATTGACACATTTGGAATCAAACCAACATATTTTTATCCCCTACAACATGGTATCAGTATGGATATTCGTTATTTTAGAGAGCAGCTGCAGTAGTGGGTTTATTACCCTAGTTGGAGGAGTTGTGTTTCCTTTGAGGGGATCAACCCTTCATTTAGGAGAGCTATTGGAGGAGGATCAGCCATTGCATATTTCAAATCAGCCACCTCCTATCAGTGATTTAGTTGCATATATTATTTAGCTGTAGGGCCAAATCTACTATATTTTGTATAGTGTGTATTTCTAGAAACATTTTTTGGGTTGTCCTGGAAATATGTTTTGGGGCTTGGATCTATATTACTTGCACTATTGGAGCATTTTAGTAGCATATACATGTATTTCCATTCTCATCTATATCTATCCCCTTATAGACAACGTATTTTTGACATTCCAGCTTTTATTGTATTAGCAACCTTTCAGATCTAGGTGTATGCTTTCATGGGAGGCTTGTTTGCCCAACTTGAGTGATCTTTTCCTGAAGTATTTGTACCTATTTTTTCTATTATAATCATAATGGAATGGATCCATGGTTATCTCATGTCTTAATCTATTGATATTGCTGCTATTTTTCATTATTGTTGCTATATTGTTGCTTTCCCTATTTGGAAATACTACATGGCTTAGGGCATGATCGTTGGTTTTCCATGGTAATTTGTACATCCGCTCAAGGGAACTACATTTATATTCTAATATAGGGTTAATGGATTGTGTTTTATGAATTATGTTAAATTTATATATATGTGTTGTAACATTGAAAGGAAAATAATGAAAAATCAATCTGGTAGTCACAATTTTTGGATCTGTTATCACTCCACCGGATCTCTAAGGCTGAGAAAGAGTCCAAACAGAGGTAACCAAAGACCAATATTTTAGCCTGGTAGCTAGCCATACCACACTGGAGAGGTATCTCTCTACAAAATCACAGCCAATAGGGATGGATCAATTAGGGTTTTAGACTAGGTATGAGTACAAGGGTTTTTTTGTTTGAATTGGTTTGTTGGATGGGTGAATTAGGTCAATGAGGCTAGGTAAGGGAAAATAAGATTAGGGTTGCAGAGATTCAATGTGGCAAGGTAGGTATGAAGGCTAACACTTTAGGGTTTCAGGGTGAGATGGATCAAACTGATGAGGAGCTAGAAAGAGCAAGGAAAAACATGTATTCTTTATAAATTGAAGAAGATGAACAAACTATGAAGATTTTCCCAAAATAGAGTATGAGAGATGTATTCTACGTATCAAATTGAAAACTAGCATATAATAGAGATGAAATGGATCATGAAACAAAACATTCATACATAATGAGACATAAGAAGAACTATGCTAAATTTCCATACCACAGGTATCCCAAAAAAATAGCTACGACCTTCTCATTAATTTTTTGCTAAATACTAGTTACACTAGAGTCTCTGATCAATATAACAACATACAACCCAGGAAATGAGTAAAAAAGTACAAGATATAGACCACAAAACAACTTCTCTGAACCTCAGTGGTCGAATCCCTGAGAGGAGGAGTAGTTCCACCAAAAACTGAACTCATACCTAGAGTGTAGGGAGGTCAAATTGACTCATCCCTCACTTGTTGGAAATTTATTCATTACATCATCATAAAAAGTTTTCATCTAATGTATTTACCATAGGTAAGTGTAAAAAAACCATAATTACATTTACATCATTGAATTATAGAGGTAAAACATCATTTTCTCAAGTGAAAATGGAAAAAATGAGAAAATTGGTAAATATCAGCAAACTGAGAAAATTTGTTAAAAGCGCAATGCCAAGGTAAAAAATGAGCACCAAACTCAACTCCACTTTTGAGGGTGTTCCAGGTGTCCAAATTGAGCTCAGGATAGCACATTTGAAAGCCTGTCTAGTCTAGTTTCAATATCTATGCTTGGTTTTCAAACTCATGCTGATTTGACCCTCCAAAAATTGATTCTCCCAATACTAGTCAAAAGCACAGTGCCATCCTCCAAAACAGGGCATAAATGTCATTATTTTGAGTGTTTTTTGACCATTTAACTGCACCTTTGACCCAAAAAACTTAGAAAACTTGTTTTCCTGACTATAAATTACCTTATGAATCCAATGGTACCTTCATTTTTTCCATTGGAGGTCCCTCGAAAAAGATAGCACCGCATGTTTTATAGTGGGACTGTGCTAAACTATCAAAGACACACAAATTTCCAAAATTTTCAGAAATTGCCCAAATTTCCTCAAATTTTCTTCTGTGTGAGGCTGATGAGGTGTGTTAGCTTTCCCCTTTCATTTTTCTTGTTTATGGTTTCAAGTCTTGATTTGGCCTTTTGGATCTTTGACCTTGCAATTCGATTTTTCTTGTGGTAATGTTTTTCACTCTTCCTCAATATGTCATTGTCCTTCTTTGCCTTCTCCAAGAGCTTCTCAATATGTTGGTTGTCTCTCTTAATCCAATTCTCCTGATTCTCATTGACCATGATGGCAATATTTTCATTTAGAGTGAGTTCATTTGCAAGTTTAGCCTCCTTTTGCTTCTCTAGTTCTAGAGCTCTTTTCAGCCTTCTAGTCCTAGGTCTCCTTCTTGACACTTCTTCTTTTACCTCATTTATTTCACCATATATTTCATAAGCCTCATCAAACAAGGCCTTTGCCTTATTTTCTTCTCTTTTTTCCTTCATAAGCTGAATCTCCATGATGGCCTGCTTGGTTTTGAGATGTTCATTTTCTTGCTCATAATATGAAATCACAAACTTAGATCTCTCTAAGTTTTTGTAAAGCTCCCTGATTTGGGCATCCTTCTCCTTGATAATAAATTTGGAGGTCTCATCGTCATACTTCTCATCCAAGTCAACAAGGTCATAATCAGTCTTTGTCTCATGGAGGTCATCCTCCTCATGAATGGCTTCGTTATGTACATCTTCCTTTGTCATCTTTTGTTTTCCCTTCTATACTTTCTTTGTTGCTGAAGAAGGCAGGGCCCCCCCTACAATCTGTGGGGAAAACACCTACCTATTCCCTCTCTGATATGTCTTTGCCAATGTGCTCATTTCAGCCTCTTTAGGCTTGTTGACCTCAACTCTACTAGGCGACTCATCTTGACCATGAAATGGTGATGACGGTGGTGATGGTGATGGAGTAGAAGTGGACCGAGGTGGAGGCATAGAGGTAGCAGGATGAGATAAAGAAGGCACATCTTCAGCATTTGGAGCTTGTGGAGCAGTGAATATGTCATTTTCAATGAAAGTGTCCCATGAGATCCCCAACTGATCAAGGTGATGGAGCACAATGATTTTTATCAATGAGTGGTGGAAGAGGCTATTCATCTGCTGGTCATAGTCTCTCTTTTGCACAATAAATGCCATTTTTTCTATGTTCTCGAATAGAAAGTATGGGATATTGAGCAATATTACCCTTGTGAAGTGCATTAGCAGTCTAATGTGATATGTGTAGAGCCTAGAAAGCCTTCCTTCACTATATAAGTACTTTGTAACACCCCCAATTCATGTGATTGAATTTCAAAGTTAGATATTTGAACTTTAATCCTAAGGGGAGTGGACCCCAAAGGATAATTATTTTGTGAACGTAATTAAATATTTAATTGAGGAAATGAATAAAATAATGTGGTGCAGATTGACCAAAATGAGATTATGAGATCACTTGCTAAATCCATGAGGATGGATGAGGCAAATATTTCCCCACAATCTTTCAAAAATCCTTGAAAGAAATTAATTTTTAAATTTAGATTTTTGAGGAAAAATCTGAATTTCCCCAATGATGAGGAAAGTAGTTGGGAAGAGGTAAAAAGCTTGAAAAGTTGAGGAAAAGCATAAAACATCTTTAAAGAATCCCTAAATTGGGAAGCCTAGGCAAACAGGAAGAAAATCATCCTGAGATTCTGAACGCAGAATTAGAAACATGCTTTGGGGAACAATAAGCTTAAATAAGCTGCTCTTGTAGAGATTAGAGGTTGATCTGTTCTAGGAGGTGATCTTAGCTCAGGGGTGAGTTCTGGGAGACAGAAGGACTCTAAGGTTGGGAGGTTGGTCGACTGCATGAGTGGTATGTCTCTGAGTTAAATTGTATTTCTGCTTACTGTGGTATGAATTGGCTACATATAAAAAAAAAATTGATTTATAAGGTATTAAATTTATTAGTTCTACATTTAACATAATTAATCATAAGGAAGTCACCTGATAATTCTGTATGGTTGTAGAGAAAAATCCTGTAAAGTAGAATCCAACATAAAGTCTAAACCAAGGTTGGTTTAAACTTGAGGATACTTAGTTCTTCCCAGGAAAAATTTGTGAATTGGCTTTAATTTGCTTCTGTTTCCTAGCATGATTCTAATATATACCTACAGGAGAGAGAAATTGAACTTCCTGTATTATACTGGAAAATAGTAGGAAATGAATTGAAACTTACACTGTGCATGAAAGAATAGAAGGAGAGACTCTATAAACTGACCTCAGGGTCAGCATACCATTCAAATGTAACCAGAAAATTTAATGGTAAAAAAAAAAAAGTTGCATGTAATCCACACATACTATAGCAGAGGAAAGAAACTAAATATTTGCAAAAGATTGAACATAGACAATTATCTTATGAAACCACTCTAATATTATATCATAGAAAGTAAATACATAGAGTGTAGAATTAATTATTTAATAGTTGTGAAGTAAAGAGCAGAGAGTTGAATTATTTTCAACAGTATACACATTAAGATTTAATGTAACTACTATTTCCCTTGACCAAGAGCAAAAGGGAATGAGTCCCAAACACATGACCAACTCTACAGAAATACCTACCACCAGATATCTATGTAGGCAAGAGCTGTAAATAGCTATAAGAAAATGAGAAGAAGATTCAACTAGAAATATATAACCTTGGAAAATAAGAAGAATATTAGTCCTGGTACTTCATATATATTAATTATATGTGTATAAATGAGAATGGACTCACAATTCCATGCATGCCATTTATATGCATAGACAGACACTTGTAAAATAATTTCAGTATAAACATGAACTGAGAGAGACTGTTAGCTATGATTCTGGTACAAGAGTAGAGATATCTTTCTACAGAAAATAATGAACAAAATACCTCAGAAGAAAAGTTAAAATTTAATATGACTTCCCAGAACTTCTGAGAGATGTAACTGAGGAATCTAGTACACATTGAACAACATTAGTGCTACAAAGAATTACATAACATACACTTACTGTTCTGACAAGCAAACTAAACAAAGAGAAATTCCATTGTATTAAATCGTATACACGACTCATACAGTTAATATAAAGTTACACTGTAGCGTCGTTATAGCGAATTCAACATAAGAAAATAGGGAATATATATATATATGTATGTCCAAAAAAGTCACAATACATGCTGAGCCTATCAGGCTAGGGTCTGAGAATCGAAACCCTTATCTCAATAAAAACCAATTTAAAAGAGCGCCACATAGGTACGACACATATTAACAATACGACTCTGACAGAGTCTCGTTCCTCAACGAACACTGAGTAAAATCATAAGAGAGCAATGATTCGACGTCCGACGAAACAACTCAACGGGAGAGGGAGAGTATTCCCATATGCATACCGACTTGAAACGTCAAGGAAGCCGAGGTTAACATCCATAACTTTGGAAGGTCTCATGACTTCTTTCATAAGCATACGAAGAGATCTTCGATTACCTATGGAAAAATCAAGCCAAGATGGGAATTAGTAAATAGCGCCATCATTGGAAAACGATCGAACGGAGAAACTGCTCAAACAAAAAAAAAACGAGGCGTTACCTGTGAAACAAAAATCTCGGGTCCTACGAGCCTCTAAAATCGAAAATTATAAACAGAGTAGGGATTAACATGAAACTCTATAGACTAATAAAAGGAGGAAATAAATGTGTATGTATAGACAGGACGAAAAACCAACCTCATAACGACCGAATGAATGGCAGTCGTTTGCCTGAAGTGACGCGAATCACATAAATTGGGACGCTACACAACATTCACAACATAAATTAGCTATCATTCTAGGGAATCGACAGAGGAGTATGGTTGAAAATAAACCGGAAAGGGAATATAACGAAAATTTTGCACAGAGGGTATAATCCAAAATCCCAAAACGAAACGCATTCATCTTATGAACATCCGCAGACTTCCTCAGAACCGACGTATGACCAGTTATGAGCAACGACCTTGATCTTTAAATCATACGATGGAGAAAAATGAATGCATAAAAAATTACCTGGTATTGTCGCAGAGGAGTAGGCACGCCAGAACTCTTCTTCGTGAACTAAGGACAGTAAACCCTCTGAAGAGTAAGAACCTTGCAGAGGAAGAGCTACACAAACAAATGATTAACGCGGAAAACTGTCTCTACCCAAAATCAAAGGCTTATATAATTCTTCGACAGACCCAGGAACCCTAATATGAAAGGATTGCCATCGTCCACTTGGCAAAATCGTAAGAGCTAAGCCACGGATCGAGGGGTTGGAAAGTGAAATTAAAACTGTCGTATAACATTAATGGTGTTCAGATCTGAAATAAATTCTAGGCTTCCTGTTCGCATACAGAAGAGAGTTATGTAAACCGAGTAAGCCAAGTAAGCCACATCGACGTGGATCCACCACGTGAACGAATGAAGGGGACGGAGACCAATATAAACCATGCAACGCCACCATACTTATCATAACATATGACGTGGAGAAGGTTTATCCCGCAGCCACGAACACAGAAACTCGAATTGAATGGGATTACACGCTTTACGTGTAGATCGATCACGAAATCAAGTGCATATCTAAAATTTGATTAGAAATCTCAGGTACAATGATATGTTATCATATCAACGCAGATGTGAATATTAAATTATTAATGCCACCTCATATGACCGCCAAACGCATAGAAGATTCAGTCTCATAATAATATGTACATTGAATTCTATCCAAAATCAATACCCAAGATCTATACAGATACGTGATGGAAAAGTCGTGGCTATGTATAGTTGAAAAGGGTCGAGAATGCTCGTAGGCATAACCCATTCAAAACCATCGTATATAATGCATGCGAAGGGACCTTGAGGTTAATTATAGGTTAATTATAAGTGATATATGTGACATCCAAGCAAAGGTTAATTCTAGATGATATATGAGACCTTTATAGAAAATAAAATCATATAAATTTCCTCCATACTTGGAGTTAGAATAACATAAGACAAGAGGAAGTTAATAGAGATTTTATTGAAGTTATGATGTTATGATAAAAGGAATCATGGTTAGAGAATTAGGATTTCATGATAAACCTATGCTTAAAAGCCTGAATTGCGTGGAGAGAAAAAAAAAAAAAAAATTGTGAAATTGGGAGGTGTGACAAATGGTATCAGAGCCCAAGTTATAAAACTGGGCTAGTGACATTGTGCTCATGATTTCTGTGTACTCACTGTATAAATTTATTGCTGTGACAAAAAATTTGTTTTCTTTTCACTGACCTGTGCTATGTAGTGTACAGTGGGGTGCTAGAATGGAAGAAGGTGGCGAAATTTATGTCGATCTGCGTGATGAGGAAAATGCACCAGATCCCAATGCGGCCATGATGGCTATGTTGCAGGAATTGCAAAAAGAATTGGCTGAGATAAAAAGCCAGAATGAAAGATTGTCATTAGCCAGTGACGAGCAGGAAAAGCTCATCAAGGAATTAACTTCACGGAACAGCCAGGAAGGCGAAGGTTCCGGAAAGAGGAAAATTGATGAATCTGATGAGGAAGATGCTATTAGGCATCAGAATAAGTAGAAAAAGGAATTACAAGGGGAATTCCAGAAAATCAAACCTCCCTCCTATGATGGGGAGAAGGAGGAAGATGCTGAAGCCTGGTTGCTGAATATGATTAAGTATTTCCAGGTTTATGAATATGAAAGCAATCTGAAGGCCAGATTAGCTGTCTACCAGCTACAAGGTAAGGCTACCTTATGGTGGGAGGAGACAAAGATGGTGCATGCCATTGATGAAAAGACAGTTACTTGGGAAGATTTCCAGGCTAAATTCAAGAATCGCTACTTGAATGAGCGTTAATATGATGAAAAAGCAAAGGAATTTCATGAGCTTAGATTGGGATAGCTCACTATCGATGAGTTTGTTACTAAATTTACCAATCTACTGAGATATGTACCCTACATAAGGGAAGAAAAGGCAAAAGTACAGAGGTTTCTGAATTGTTTGCCTGTTGTATACAAAGAGAAAATTGAGTTTGACAACCCAAAAACAATGGATGAAGCTGTTAGAAAAGCCAGATTATGTTACCAATAGTTCAAAGGAAAAACTGAACAAGGGAAAAGTTGGGTAAATAAGAATGAGTTCAAAGGGAGGAAACAGAAACCCGCCTATTTGAAGAATTTTGGCAGAGATCATCAGCGGAAAAAGTTTAATAAACCCAAAGAAAGTCAAACTGCTCAGTCCCAAGTGGCTTCAAAACAAATAGATGGAGACAGTAAAAAGGAGGGGACAGTCAGAATGAAGGAGCCCTTGAAATGTTGGGGCTGTGGAGAACCCCATCTTTTGAGGGACTGCCCTCATCGAAACATTCATATGCTCATGAGAGATCGAGAAGCAACAACAGTAAATGATATAGCTAGAAATATACCAACTATCAGTGCAGCCCTGGAAAATCGGCAAGAAGAACATCAAGCAACCATGGTGGAAATGGAGGTTAAGATTTCTGACCTATCTGTTACTGTTCTCATTGATCCAGGTGCTTCTTTGAGTTACATTAGTCCAAATATTGTAGAAAAATGTAACTTAAAAACTGAAAAATTTCAACAGTCATGGTTGGTACAGCTAGCCACTGGAACTAAGAGAAAGGTAACACATAAACTGCCCAGAACAGTAATCCAATTAAACGAGTTTCAAATAGAAGTGAATTTGAACATTCTGCCCTTAGGTTCATATGATCTACTGATAGGAATGGATTGGCTGGAAAAGAAGAAAGCCTTGATGAACTGCTGGGATAAGACTTTGCATTGTGTAGATGAGGAAGGGAAACCTTTTATTCTCAAACGGAAACAAAAACCTATTTCTGTAAGACAAATTTCAGCATTGCAATTAAAAAGAACAGCTAGAAAAGGACACCAAGTTTATGCAGTGTATGTGGAAGAAACAGAACAGAAAACTGAAGAGGAATTACAGGATGATGTACCAGTAATAAGAGAATTCAAGGAAGTTTTTCCAAAGGAAATCCCTCATCTTCCCCCCAAAAGAGAGATTGATTTCTCAATCGATCTGGTGCCGGGAGCAACACCTGTCTCCCGAGCGCCTTATCGAATGAGTCCTCCTAAACTTATGAAACTGAAAATGAAATTACAAGAACTGTTAGATAAAGGGTATATCAGACCGAGTGTGTCTCCTTGGGGAGCACCGGTGTTGTTTGTGAAAAAGAAAGATGGAACTTTTAGGATGTGCATTGATTATTGTCAACTGAATAAGTTGACCATTAAAAATAGATACCCTTTGCCTAGAATTGATGATCTTTTTGATCAAGTGAGAGGAGCTTCATTATTTTTGAAAATTGACTTAAGAACTGGTTATCACTAGCTTAGAATTAAAGAAGAAGACATCAGCAAAACAGCCTTTCGAACCAGGTATGGTCACTACGAATTTGTAGTCCTACCTTTTGGTTTGAAAAATGCCCCTGCCACATTTATGTGCCTAATGAACAGTGTGTTAAACAAGTACTTGGATAAATTTGTCCTTGTGTTCATAGATGATATATTAGTTTACTCAAAAAGTGAGGAGGAACATAAAGAACACCTGAGGATAGTATTGCAAACTCTAAAGGAAAATCAGCTATATGCCAAGTTTAGCAAATGTGAGTTTTATAAAGACAAGATCCAATACTTGGGTCATATTATTTCTGAACAAGGCCTTGCTGTTGACCCTGAAAAGATAAAGGCTATAAAAGAATGGTCTGTACCAGCTGATGTTTCAGCAGTGAGATCATTCATGGGGATTGCAGGCTATTATTGCAGATTTGTAGAGAGGTTTTCTGCCATAGCACATCCCATCACATCAGTACAAAGGAAAGGTGTCAAGTTTGAATGGACCGAAAAATGTCAAAACAGTTTTGACCAATTAAAACTGAAACTTACTATAGCCCCTATATTGAAGATTGCAGAACCTGATAAAGAATTTGTGGTATGTACAGATGCCTGTAGAGAAGGATTGGGAGGAGTTCTTTTGCAGGAAAATTCAGTTATTGCCTATGAATTGAGGAAACTGAAGATACATGAACAGAATTATAGTGCCTATGATTTAGAATTAGCAGCTGTTATCCATGCTTTGAAAATGTGGCGGCACTATCTTCTTGGAAAAAAATTTACATTGATGACTGATCATATTAGTCTCAAATATTTCTTTTCCCAAACTGATTTGAATGCCAGACAAGCCAGATGGCTGTCCTTTTTAAGTGAATTTTATATGGATATAAAACATATTAGAGGGAAAGAAAATAAAGTTGCTGATGCATTGAGCAGAAATGCTTGTCAGAATATCAATAGTATTGGAAGTAGTGCTCAGATCGATGTAGAAGATTTGGTGAATAAGGCAGCAAACCAAGACCCAATTTATGAAACAATTCTGGTGCAATTACAGAAAAAGGAAAAAACTGATTTCACTCAAAACCAAAAAGGGCTGATCTGTTATAAAAACAGATTGTATATTCCCAATGTAGAGTCCTTAAAAAGGGAAATTTTGGATGAGTACCACAAACAACCATATGTAGGACATCCAAGATATCAGAAAATGTTAACAGCCCTTAAAAAGAAGTTGTTTTGGCCAGGAATGAAGAGAGATGTAGCAGAATATTTAAGTAGATGCATGGAATGTCAACTAGTCAAAGTTGAACATCAGCATCCTGCTGGCCTTTTAAACCCTTTACCGATTGCAGAATGGAAATGGGACACAGTTTCCATGGATTTCATAACAGGGTTACCTAAAACCCAATACCAGCATGATTCTGTAATGGTAGTAGTAGACACTCTAACCAAAGCTGCTCACTTTATACCATTGAAATCTACCTTTGGGACAACTCAAGTAGCGAATGTGTTCCTGAAGGAGGTAGTAAGGCTCCATGGGGTTCTGAAGGTGATTGTTTCTGATAGAGATGATAAGTTTATAGCAGCCTTTTGGAAAGGGCTATTTGGAGGTATGGGCACTAAATTGAATTTTAGCACTGCTTACCACCCTCAGACTGATGGTCAAACGAAAAGAACTAATCAAATTTTGGAGGACATGCTGAGAATGTATGTGATGGATAGACCCTCAAGGTGGGAAGATTACTTGCATTTAGCTGAATTTTCCTATAATAACAGCTACCAATCCTCCATCAAAATGAGTCTGTTTGAGGCACTGTATGGAAGGAAGTGTCGTACTCCTTTGAGCTGGAGTTAGCCAGAAGATAAACTAATGTTGGGACCAGATGCTTTACAAGAGATGGAAAGAATTGTCAAACAGCTACAAAGAAACATCAAGACAGCACAAGATCGCCAGAAGAATTATGCTGATAAGAAAAGAGTGCACGGAGAATTTAAAGTGGGGGAGCATGTGTATTTGCGTATTAAACCCAAAAAGAGCACCCTTTATGCTGGGAGTTGTGCAAAACTGGCTCCTAGATACTGTGGTCCTTTTGAAGTATTAGAAAGGGTGGGACCAGTGGCTTACAAGCTGGCCTTACCACCCCATGTTAGAGTTCATGATGTATTTCATGTTTCATTATTAAAAATATATGTGCATGATGCTTCTCACATAGTTGATTGGAATGTTGTACAGGTGGAACCAGAAGGGGAGTTTCCTCCAGAACCGCTTCAAATATTGGAGTGGGAAGAAATTGAATTGAGAAGCAGAATAGTAGCAAGAGTAAAGGTGCAGTGGAAGCACTTTACTGCTGAAGAAGCTACCTGGGAAAGAGAAATTGAAATGATGGAAAAATATCCATTTTTATTTGCAAAATGAACTCTAGTAGTTGAATAACAACACCGAGGACGGTGTTTATTTTCAGAGGGGGAATATGTAACACCCCCAATTCATGTGTTTGAATTTCAAAGTTAGACATTTGAACTTTAATCCTAAAGGGAGTGGACCCCAAAGGATAAACATTTTGTGAATGTAATTAAAAATTTAATTGAGGAAATGAATAAAATAATGTGGTGCAGATTGACCAAAATGAGATTTATGAGATCAATTGCTAAATCCATGAGGATGGATGAGGCAAATATTTCCCCACAATCTTTCAAAAATCCTTGAAAGAAATTAATTTTAAATTTAGATTTTTGAGGAAAAATCTGAATTTCCCCAATGATGAGGAAAGTAGTTGGGAAGAGGTAAAAAGCTGGAAAAGCTGAGGAAAAGCATAAAACAGCTTTAAAGAATCCCTAAATTGGGAAGCCTAGGAAAACAGGAAGAAAAGCATCCTGAGATTCTGGACGCATAATTAGAAACATGCTTTGGGGAACAATAAGCTTAAATAAGCTGCTCTTGTACAGATTAGAGGTTGATCTGTTCTAGGAGGTGATCTTAGCTCGGGGGTGAGTTCTAGAGACAGAAGGACTCTAAGGTTGGGAGGTTGGTCGACTGCATGAGTGGTATGTCTCTGAGTTAAATTGTATTTCTACTTACTGTGGTATGAATTGGCTACATATAAAAACAAAATTGATTTATAAGGTATTAAATTTATTAGTTCTACATTTAACAGAATTAATCATAAGGAAGTCACCTGATAATTCTGTATGGTTGTAGACAAAAATCGTGTAAAGTAGAATCCAACAGAAAGTCTAAACCAAGGTTGGTTTAAACCTGAGGATACTTATTTCTTCCCAGGAAAAATTTGTGAATTAGCTTTAATCTTCTTCTGTTTCATAGCATGATTCTAATATATACCTACAGGAGAGAGAAATTGAACTTCCTGTATTATACTGGAAAATAGTAGGAAATGAATTGAAACTTACACTGTGCATGAAAGAATAGAAGGAGAGACTCTATAAACTGACCTCAGGGTCAGCATACCATTCAAATGTAACCAGAAAATTTAATGGTCAAAAAAAAAAAGTTGCATGTAAGCCACACATACTATAGCAGAGGAAAGAAACTAAATATTTGCAAAATATTGAACATAGACAATTATCTTATGAAACCACTCCAATATTATAGCATAGAAAGTAAATACATAGAGTGTAGAATTAATTATTTAATAGTTGTGAAGTAAAGAGCAGAGAGTTGAATTATTTTCAACAATATACACATTAACAGTTAATGTATCTACTATTTCCCTTGACCAAGAGCAAAAGGGAATGAGTCCCAAACACATGACCAGCTCTACAGAAATACCTACCACCAGATATCTATGTAGGCAAGAGCTGTAAATAGTTATAAGAAAATGAGAAGAAGATTCAACTAGAAATATATAACCTTGGAAAATAAGAAGACTATTAGTCCTGGTACTTCATATATATTAAATATATGTGTATAAATGAGAATGGACTCACAATTCCATGCATGCAATTTATATGCATAGACAGACACTTGTAAAATAATTTCAGTATAAACATGAACCGAGAGAGACTGTTAGCTATGATTCTAGTATAAGAGTAGAGATATCTTGCTACAGAAAATAATGAACAAAATACCTCAGAAGACAAGTTAAAATTTAATATGACTTCCCAGAACTTCTAAGAGATGTAACTGAGGAATCTGGTACACATTGAACAACATTAGTGCTACAAAGAATTACATAACATACACTTAATGTTCTGACAAGAAAACTAAACAAAGAGAAATTCCATTGTATTAAATCGTATACACGACTCATACAGTTCATATAAAGTTACATTGTAGCGTCGTTATAGCGAATTCAACATAAGAAAATAGGGAATATATATATGTATGTCCAAAAAAGTCACAATACATGCTGAGCCTATCAGGCTAGGGTCTGAGAATCGAAACCCTTATCTCAATAAAAACCAATTTAAAAGAGCGCCACATAGGAACGACACATATTAACAATACGACTCTTACAGAGTCTCGTTCCTCAACAAACACTGAGTAAAATCATAAGAGAGCAATGATTCGACGTCCGACGAAACAACTCAACGGGAGAGGGAGAGTATTCCCATAGGCATACCGACCTGAAACGTCAAGGAAGCCGAGGTTAACATCCATAACTTTGGAAGGTCTCATGACTGCTTTCATACGCATACGAAGAGATCTTCGATTACCTGTGGAAAAATCAAGCCAAGATGGGAATTAGTAAATAGCTCCATCGTTGGAAAACGATCAAACGGAGAAACTGCTCAAACAAAAAAAAAATGAGGCGTTACCTGTGAAACAAAAATATCGGGTCCTACAAGCCTCTGAAATCGAAAATTATAAACAGAGTAGGGATTAACGTGAAACTCTATAGACAAATAAAAGGAGGAAATAAACGTGTATGTATAGACAGGACGAAAAACCAACCTCATAACGACCGAATGAATGGCAGTCGTTCGCCTGAAGTGACACGAATCATGTAAATTGGGACGCTACATAGCATTCACAACATAAATTAGTTGTCATTCCAGGGAATCGACAGAGGAGTATGGTCCAAAATAAACCGGAAAGGGAATATAACGAAAATTTTGCACAGAGGGTATAATCCAAAATCCCAAAACCAAACGCATTCATCTTATGAACATCCGCAGACTTCTTCAGAACCGACGTATGACCAGTTATGAGCAACGACCTTGATCTTTAAATCATACGATGGAGAAAAACGAATGCATAAACAATTACCTGGTATTGTCGCAAAGGAGTAGGCATGCCAGAACTCTTCTTCGTGAACTAAGGACAGTAAACCCTCTGAAGGGTAAGAACCTTGCAGACGAAGAGCTACACAAACAAATGATTAGCGCGGAAAACTATCTCTACCCAAAATCAAAGGCTTATATAATTCTTCGACAGACCCAGGAACCCTAATATGAAAGGATCGCCATCGTCCACTTGGAGAAATCGTAAGAGCCAAGCCATGGATCGAGGGGTTGGCAAGTGAAATTAAAACTGTCGTATAACATTAATGGTTTTCAGATCCGAAATAAATTCAAGGCGTCCTGTTCGCATACAAAAGAGAGTTATGTAAACCGAGTAAGCCGAGTAAGCCACATCGACGTGGATCCACCACGTGAACGAACGAAGGGGACGGAGACCAATATAAACCATGCAACGCCACCATACTTATCATAACATCTGACGTGGAGAAGGTTTATCCCGCAGCCATGAACACAGAAACTCGAATTGAATGGGATTACACGCTTTACGTGTAGATCGATCACGAAATCAAGTGCATATCTAAAATTTGATTAGAAATCTCAGGTACAATGATATGTTATCATATCAACGCAGATGTGAATATTAAATTATGAATGCCACCTCATCTGACCACCAAACGCATAGAAGAGTCAGTCTCATAATAATATGTACATTGAATTCTATCAAAAATCAATACCCAAGGTCTATACAGATACGTGATGGAAAAGTCGTGGCTATGTATAGTTGAAAAGGGTCGAGAATGCTCGTAGGCATAACCCATTCAAAACCATCGTATATAATGCATGCGAAGGGACCTTGAGGTTAATTATAGGTTAATTATAAGCGATATATGTGACATCCAAGCAAAGGTTAATTCTAGATGATATATGAGACCTTTATAGAAAATAAAATCATATAAATTTCCTCCATACTTGGAGTTAGAATAACATAAGACAAGAGGAAGTTAATAGAGATTTTATTGAAGTTATGATGTTATGATGAAAGGAATCATGGTTAGAGAATTAGGATTTCATGATAAACCTATGCTTAAAAGCCTGAATTGCGTGGAGAGAAAAAAAAAAAAAAAAAATTGTGAAATTGGGGGGTGTGACATACTTCATGATGATTTTCATCATGGGTGCATACCTATCAGAAAGGTAGTTGAAAGGAAAAACCATCTTCCTCTCATTTATGTATCTTGGTTTAATGAATGGTTCATAGTATTTATCCTCCAAATATTTGGATGTCAACCACTTCTCACCCATGTTTCGAATCCCTGTGGCAACAAAAATGATAGATGTAGATATATTGAAGGTCACACCTGCAAGGGTCACCTTATTTTCTCTGAGGTTTGAAATGAAGACTGTAATCAACATAGGATGATTTTGGACCCTCTGAATCATGTTGAAAAAATCAGGGCAACCTACATACTCAAAACAACTAACAGTCATGGGAGAGGCCCTCAATTCATTTGTGTTGGTGGGCTCCAGTCTTAGGATTCTTCCTCCTTTGTGAGGCCTTCCCTATTCTCTATCCTTATCTCTTTGTCTATCCTCCTCTTCCATATAGTATCTATCTTCCTCCATGGTGTTTGGTGGCCTAGAAACCCTAGGGATGAGGTGGATGGGAATGGGGAGTGAAGATGGGTCTAAGGAATAGGGATAACTCTAGAAAAAATTATGGAGATTGGGGAAGGGATTATGGAGCTTTGGGGGGTGATGGGAGGTCAAAATTTCAAGGGAGTTGGAAATGAGAATTTAATTACAGATTTGGGGAAGTGGCTACCTAGGAATTTAGAAGCCTAGGACTTAGGGTTTTAAGGAAAATGGATTTAGGGACTAGGAAATCATAGTGTAAGGGTAGAGATAGGGTTTTTGGATATATGGGAAGGAAATTCATGGTATTATGGCATCAAATTTTGGAATTAGGAATAAAACTAGGGTTTTCTCACTAGAAAAATGCCAATTTCACTTAGAATCTAAAACACTATGAAATCATTGTTTAGGAGTGAAAGGATGCAAGAAATTTGTTGTACTTACTTGTTAGAGGGTGAAAATGGAATTTTCTGAGATTTTAGGAGTGATTTGTTGAGTTTTTGTGCCTAGATGGGTCATTGAGCAAAAGTGCAGTGCATCAGGCTAAAGCGTAGTGCCTTACGCAGAAGCACAATGCCAGTGGAAAAAAGCACAATGTTGCCTACTCTAAGTGCAGTGCCACTTCTCTAAGCACAACACCACTCTCTAAAAGTGCAACGTCACTGAAAAACTTGGCCTCTAACCCTAGAAATTTATTTTTCTGGCTACGGGAGTGTAGGCTCAATGGGAGAAATGAAAAATGAGCTTCCATGTGATGTCTTGGTGGTCTTTATACTTCATCATTTAAATGAATTGGGCCTTGGGACCCACTTTATCCTTCTTTACTTTAATTTGAAACTCTAAATTTTAACCTTTTCACTTGACTTTTTCTTTGACAAATTGATCATCTAGTGACTTTTAGAACTCTTTGATTTGAAATTTTTTATGCTTTGGCATGCTGGAACTATGAGTTAGCATCTTGGGAATCATGATACTTATTACATTTGAATGACATAAAATGGCATAATGAAAATTAAAAATTACATCTGAAAACCAAAATTACATGCTAAAACAAGAATTTTTCTTCACAAATCATCTTCATATGGTGTAGAGATGTTATTAGATCACCATTTACTTGTTAGTATTATGTAGTGGAAATGAATTTTTATTGGACCTTGGAAACCCTAATGACCTAATGAAACCTTAACAAACCCTAAAAGACCTAATGAGACCTTGAAAAACTTAATTTCAAGATGACATGACTGATATTGACTTGATGGATGGTGTACAGTCAGAAAGGTATGAAACTATGGTAACAAGTAATCAAATTTGCGGTAGAGTGATGTTTTTTGGACTATGGCTACCATCAGTGACTAAATTTTTGCATGACCTAGTGGAATGATAAAAAAAAAATTAGTGGGACCCTTAAAATGATATGACAAGAGGGATTTTTATCACTGATGGCGGGATGCAAATACTGACACTAACATTGGACTTATTGGGGATGATAGCTCTGAAAGAGGTGTCAAGGACACCGTGGACCATAAAGCCTTATCCATCTAAGCCAATACGGTAAAAAAATGAAACTAATAAACATGATTGAAAACTGATAACTGAGAAGAAATAGACTGACTGAAGACAAACTCAAAATTGACTTAAAACAAACTCAATACTGACTTACTTGATTGAAAAATGAACTCTAAAAATGGCAGAAAATCAGTGAAGCTCCACGGCCTTCACTTTGGGCTTCAAACTTCAGTGGTTATCTACTTCACACTTGCAGAAAATGTAACTGATATTTACAATGAAATGGAAAACTGATTGAGAAATGTGCTTCAGAAAAGATAGTGTTTAAGGACTCTACCATTGACTGATCCTCCTAAGCACTCTTTTCCATTCATCTCTTCAAGAAAATAAGCATTATGTCCCCTACAAGCATAAATCTGATATGGCCCTGTACATAAATTTTCAAATTTTCCATGCTTACCCTTATCCTCATTTTGGCATCCTAGCTGACTACTACATCTCAAAATTTGAAGTTGTCTTCCTTTGTTTTCCAGTCATATATATTCTTTATCTTGTCATGGAGTTTTGAATTATTCTGAAATGCCTCATCTCTCATCCATTGAAGGTGTATTCTTTTGATTAATCCGACGTTGTATGTCATTTTCCTCAGTCCCTGCTTCTTGCAACAATTTCATTATCGGGACTGCTATGATGAAGGAAACACAGTATCGACACCATACACAACTTGAAAAGGAGACATGCCAATATACTTCTTAATACTCATCCGGTCTGCCCCAATGCATTGATCAACGTATTATACCAATTCTTTTTATTTTCCTCTAACATTTCATAGCGGCATTGATCAAGGATTTATTAGAGGACTCTGCCAATTCATTTCCTTGCAGGTAGCAGGTTGTAGAGTGTCCCAAATTAATGTTATATCTATCACAAAGCTCATTCATCTTCTTAGACTTGAATGTTGCCACATTATCTGTGATAATATTAGTTGGACAACCAAAACGAGACAAAATATTAGTTTCTAAAAAACTAAATGATGACATAATCTATTGCTTTCCTGGTTGGGATCGCTTCGATCCACTTTGTAAAGTAATATGTGGCTATCAATATCCACTTGTGTTGTACGCATGATGCTGGGTGAATATCTCCTATGAAATCTAGGCCCCACTTCTCAAATGGTGCATGTACTAAAATAGGTTGAAGAGGTAATGAAAGAAACTTTCTCTTACCCTAAAAAACTTGACATTCGTGGAAACTAATAACTATTTTGTAGACATCTGCAAAGAGTGTCAGCCAATAATATCCTGCTCTCAATATTTTATTGGTCGTGTTCTTCCAATATAGGTGGCCCCCACAATCTCCTTTGTTGAAGTCATTCATCACTTCCTTAGATTCTTCTTCAACCAAAAATTTCAACAACACACCTATAGGATCCTTCTAGTAAAGTGCATTATCCAATATGAAGTACTTAGAAGCTTTGAGCTTCAAAGATCAACGTTGAATCTTAGTCATGCCTAGAGGAGGGTTTAGGTGTTGCAAAACATAGACAATATCATAATATCATGGAGATGACAAAAATATGTCAGATACATGAATGAGATTCACTTATTCTTCATTATTGGACAAGGCTAAAATCAGGTTGATTTCTAGAGCATGAAGGTTTGACTCATCCATGATATTGGCTAAGCCCTGACCTTTGATCAGCTTGATCTCAAGGTCATATTCTAGTAGTGCTTCTATCCATCTCCCTCTCCTGCCTTATGGGCCTGTCTGCATAAGAACTTCTTTTACAACTGCATTGGGTACATAGGCAAGAGTATGTGAATGTAAAGTGTAAACTCTGAAATATTTTAGTGCTTTTACCAAATACAAATCTTGTTTCTCTATGATGTTGTACCGAAGGGCTACATCTCTGATATTGCGACTAAAAAATGAAATCGATAGCTCATTTTTATCCCTTTTCTGCATCAAGACTTCTGCCATGGTGTGCTCAGAAGCAAATGAGAATATCATGAAATCAATAGTATAATCACAACTTATCAAAACAGGGGCAGTAGTCAAGGAAAACTTTACTGAGTTGAAATATTTCCGAACATCTTCAAACCACTTCACATCATTATATTTCTTGAACATATTTATCAATTCTCTAAAATTCTTAGCCAAATTAGGAATGAATATATGTAGGAAATTCATCTTACCATTGAGTGCTTGTATTTCCTTTTTGTTGTGAGGGAAATCAATCTGTTGAATTGCTTGAACACAAGAAGGGTCAATCTAGATCCCATCCTTGGAGATGACGTGACCAAAAAATTTTCCCTCCTCCATGGAAAAAAGGATTTTCTTTGGGTTGAGAGATATTCCAAAATTCATGCATATCTCAAAAAAAATTCTTAAATGGTGCAAATGTTCATCATCAAAATGTGAAAACACTATCAAGTCATATAAATAAACAAACAAGAAAACATTTTTTCATTGGTAAATGCTATTTCCATGGCCCGCTAAAATGTGGCCCGTGCATTTTCCAAACCAAATAGTATCTTTGCATATTTGAATGTTCCCCAAGGTGTAGTAAATGTTGTCTTATCCTGATCATCCTCATGCAATATAATCTGGTTATATCTTGAATAGCCATCCAGTAGTGACATCCGGGAAGAATCGACAACTCTCTGAAGGATGTGATCCATTTTGGGAAGTGGATAGTTATCCTTCAGAGACACTTTGTTCAAGTTCCTAAAATCTATGCAGAGCTGTATTTCTCCATTCTTCTTTCTTACTGGGACCAAATTAGAAACCCAATCAGATAATTTGATAGGAACAATAATACCAGGCTTGAAAATTCTGTTTACCTCTTTCTCAATTGCTTATAGCAATCTAGGATTGATTTGTCTCAACTTTTTCTAAAAGGGCTTTTGATCGGACTTAATCAGAATAGTTTGTTGAATGATGTTATTGTCATAGACCTTTAGATCTACATATTCCTATGCGAAAACGTCAAAATATTGAGAAATTAATTTAAAATATCCAGCCTTTACCTCGGGAGATAAGGACTTGAAAATTTTAACCATATTTAGTTTATATGTTGTCCCAATGTTTACATCTTCAACACCCTTTCCCATAGGCACTAATGTAAGCTTCATTGCTAAGTCATCTTTGTCAAATAGTTCTTCCAAACGTATGAGACCTTTTGGAATATTTTTGTCTTTCAGCTGTAGTACATCCAGCTGAGTTACTTCTATATCCTGGTCATCTCTATCACAAATTTCATATATGGAACAGTTCTCAAATTCAACCTCACCTTGGATAAAGTTATTTACCTGCTTATCATCCCAGAATACTTGCCAATACCACAAGCTATCGGGAAAAATGGGCCAGTGTTTCACATGAATCTCAAACTTCCTGCTTGAAAAGATGAGGACCTTAAAATTCGTTTCAGGTGTAGCCAATGAATATTCCATGAGATTTTGACTCCTTGGCACAACTGTAAGTGTATACTAAAGAAAAAATTTCAAAAGATCTAGGAAAACATTCCTATATGCTCTCATTCGAGGATGGTTAGATTGATATTCACCTTTATCTTGCTTGATCACAAGTTCTGAATCACCATGCAGTGAAATTATTTTTGCACCTAGTTTCTTCAAGATCTTTAGGGCATTAATCAGTGCTTCATACTCCACCTCATTGTTAGTGCAATGTAGTATTCCTACTTAGACCAAGCTAAGAGGAATATTCAATTTTGTTTCATTTTCTGTTGATTGAATAAATGAATCAAGGAGGACATGTAAAACTCCTGAAAACAATGAATAAATCCATGCCTATGTGAACAAAGACAAATCTGGGCCATATAAAATAAACACTTGTAGGTGTGAATGGGTTTGAACTATGAGACTAAGTCAACCTTGACCAAATCCACAACGCAGTCTAAATTCAATGTACCTCACGGATACACAGTGTAGTTCTAGATGGAGGCTCCAAATGTGGTAGGAGCTAATTCATTAAAGTGGTTTAGGGTTTGACAAGGATTTTATCTTATAAAAGGAATAGGAGAGTAGCATGAGATGGTTGTTGATGATAATAATTTTTTGAAGATATTTTCTATTTAGACATTTCTTATTCTCTTGCTGTTTAGCTGAGAATAATGTTGTTTAGCATTGGGTGTTCTTGAGTGGGAATCCAACCTCCTTCCTAGAGCAGCTCTTGGAGGAGCCTTGTTTGTCTTGTCCATTATCTGGCATTTGGAAAATCTTCATCTTACACCTACATCGTTGGTCCTGTTTAGGATTGGGTTTTCCTTGTGAGCTGCAGCAAGTGGAGGATAGATCTATGCAGATCTATATGGCTCTAGCACCCCTTTTCACTGGGAAAGTCACCTATCCCTTTGACAAGAGTTTTCTAGACCTTGGGGGCTTCAGATACAGATCTTGGCATTAGGACAAAGTATACTTAGATTCTACAGTGCATTCCCTTTTTCAGTACTACGTTATTTGCGGTAGCAGAATTGCAGGGAGTTTTGGCATCATCTTGGAGGAGAGATCTCTGGTGATTGGATCCTTCCTTTCACTGTGGTGATCAATGGATTGGCCATCCAATCCATGTTTGTTTCATATTTTATCTGTTGTACATCTTATACTTCATAATTTTCTGAATATTACTGCAAATCTGTAAATTAGATCTCAGATCTACTCTTGTACTTTCATGTTTTGCTGAGATCCCCAAGGGGAATGTATAAAGGAGCCATTATTGTATATAGATCTGAAATAGATCTATCATTTTGTATACGGATATTCTCTATATCTGAGTTGTAACATACTGCTACTTCAGCCAATGAAAATAACACTGTCAAGCTTATTCAGACATTTCTTGTGGTTGTAGCACCTCATTTCTGAGGGTTTCTTCTTGTAAATCCTTCTCCTTTCTGTTATACCTTGTATAAGCTCTATTGTAAATCTGATTTAATATTTTATCAGCTATATTTGAGCTACCATATTGATCTCCTGCGAAGATTGGGCAAAATTGGGTTATTTTTCTAGCAATGTTGTTTGTATTACTGTAGTCCCCCCTTTGAGCACTTTCTAGCTGCACTAGGTGTGGGGAGACCTATTTAACCCGCCTAGGAGGATTTTTTTTTTAATCCCTCTTGCATTCAAGTCTTATATTGTCAGATCTAAGGGATCCAAGTACTGGTTTCCAATCCTGTAGCATACATTCCTAGAAAATGCATTTTTTAGGCATGCCTTGCTAGTAGTCCCGATTTTGGGATATTACAGTGGTATCAAAGCATCTTTCTTGGCTCATCCTATGAGTCTAAAGATAGATTTCAAGATGATGAAAATAATGTGCCTTCTCTCATCAGTTTTCAGATCCAGAAAGAACCTCTGTAAGGAATTTAAGGAGATATAAGAAGGAGAAGAGGAAGGACCATGCACTTCCTACTCTCACAAAGTAGAAGACAAGAAGCATGGTGGACACTTGGATCATCAGATCCTGAGTGAGTACCTTGTTGAGTAAGAGTCTCAACCTAGAGAATTCAAGGAGACTCTAGCCTTCCCACAGTTCATTCAACTGAAGGAAGGGAGGAGACCCTATAGCAAGGGAGAAATCAAGGGAAATAAATTTCTATTGTCCACTTTTGATGGGACATCTGCAGCCAAATCTTGGGCAAGAAGACTCAGTGCATTTTTTCTACTACATCTAGTGGTAGAGAGGGAAGCAGTGGATATTTTAGCACTACACCTGAAGGGTGAAGCAAGCAATTGGTGGTTCAGCCATGTGAGACATGCAAAAGTATCTTCTTTTGTAGGTTTCACTCAAAGGGTGATCAAGAGATTTGAGGAAGAGAAGTCCTCACTATCTCTTGAGGAGATTTGTATTAGCACTATGACAACCTTGGAGGAGTGGCCTTCAACACCAATAATTGAGGGAGCCAACATATTAGAAGAAGGAACTCTTGTAGCCATACAAGATGTTCCCAAAGCCTATCAAGGTATGATTGAGTTTACACCTTCTATTACTGCAGCAAACCTTTTTGAGGGTTATGGAAACCTATTGTTGCATGACGTAGAATCATCACTTACTACTAATCTATAGCACTAAAGTTTCATTGTGCTGTCCAAGGGTAGTAGTGAAGAAAAGAGGACCCATTCCTCATGGGAGCAATCATATGTCAGCTTCATTTAGGAAGCAATGGAGACAAGGGGTAGACATCTTCAGATGAGAGCCATTTTCTCCTCTCTAGATGATACTTTATCAATGAGCATGCCACAACTCATTTTCTCCTCTCTAGATGACTTCTACTTGCAGCAGATCCAAGACCCCAGTGGTTTTGGAAGACCATGCATGAGAAGGAGGTCTCATCAAGAGATCCCATGAAAGGTGCACTTCAACATTCCATGAAGTGCAAAGTTCTTCAAAGATTTGAGGAGGTTGGTGTCCTACAATGGGAGGATACCAAATGTTTTTATAATGAGATCCATGATCCACCAGTGGATGAATGGATGTGGATGGTGAGCAAGAAGCTAGAAAGCTACTTGCAAATCTATGATACCCAGTAGTAGGAGGCTTGGTTGTGCTAGGTGCTTTTGAAAGAGTTTGGCCATCATACTCTTTCTAAGGGTTTGTGGAGGAAATATGTGTGGCAGGATACTTGCATCATTGAGCAACAAGGAGTATGGGCACATCGTGCTGATATGAAATTCTTCATATCAATCACCATGTTTTCACCACACAATTTATATGATGGAGGTATGGGGAAGCAGCAAAATCTTTTGTTGCTTTGGATGTTCTTGGGAGAGCAAGAGCAGATTTGCTCTCACAGTTTGCATGATGTTGCAGGAGGAGGAGATAACATTATCCCCTTAGCCTTGGATGATCTGGAAGTACTTCCACTCTGGAAGGGACTTCTTGTTTGTAGCATCATTATGGAAGATGTCTTTGACAATGAAAATGTCAAATAAAGGAGCTATGTATTGGCAAGAGCCTATTTCCATAGGCCAACAGCACTGTCACTCTAGAGCATGAAATTACGGATGGAGTGTCCCCAGCATCATTCCACTCTTGGTGCACTTGATGGACAAGCAGGAGGTGAGAAAAATGGAGTAATGGATGGAGACATATATTGTTGTGATACGTTCTTCTTGGCTTGGATTTCCAAGTACATGAGGGAGGATCTTTATGCAGCACATGATTCATTTCTCTTCATGAGAGTATGTCATATCCTTATGGAGAATTTATTCATGGACCCTATCATGATCTTACTCTTAGCACATGGTAAGGATCTTGTTGTTTCATTTAATGATCTGCATACTCTTACAATTTCTATGCAGTGCATTGCTCCATAAGGAGGTAATCTTTCTATTGAGCTCCATGATCAACAACGGACCAGAATGTATGATGGAGACAACCATCTCTTATATGGCCATGGGAAAGTGTTTTATTACTTCATGTATGTTAATTTTTGGTATACAGTGATCTACTATTCAGTAGTAAATGAAATAACATACATAGACCACCATGTATCTAGCAACCACTTGCCTTGTAATTTTCTGATGCTGCAGTTGGAAAGTTGCACTGTAACTTCACGGGAGACTTTTGGTACCTTCCTGCACCATATGAAGCCTTCAGTATTTCCTTTTTATTGATTCTAATCATTTTTCCAATTGCTGATGATGATATTTCTTTTTTGAGGAGCATGATTGGAGAGGAAACACATTGGCTAGATGTGTTCTTTGGGGAAGAGGATTCCCACATTTTCTGTATTGCATGTTCTAATGGGAACATGAGAGGAGATATGGCCACCACATACAAACACTTTTTTCTTTATGAGGTGGACCATGAGTTTGATGAGATGCCATATGGTGATTATTTCCCATCCATCACATATTGAATGGTTTGGTCCAGCTTGATTCACAATGTTGGAGAGGAGATATTTAGAGATCTAGTCTTGATATTGCCTCTTGAAGGCAACATCATTGCAACCCAGGATCAGAAAAAAATCCACACTTATCTTAAGTGGAGAGGATGATAGCATGGGGTAGGCACCTATGTCTACCATGTTCATTTTTTCAACCCACCTTCTTTGCAGGAACATAAGGTGGAGGAGAATTTTCTGGAGTTACCATGTTGTGAGGTGACTCATTTTGTATGGATGATTGCTTGGGAAAAGATGCTTTCTGAATCCATTTCAGCTTTATCCATGCAGTTGCTTGAGGACAGGCAACATTTGGGAGGGGATGGCTGTAATATTCCTACTTAGCCCAAGATAACAGGAATATTCAATTTTGTTTCATTTTCTATTGATTGAATAAATGAATCAAGGAGGACATGTAAAACTCCTGAAAACAATGAATAAATCCATGCCTATGTGAACAGAGAAAAATCTGGGCCATATAAAATGAACACTTGCAAGTGAAATGGGTTTGAACTATGAGACTGGGTCAACCTTGACCATATCCACAGCGTAGTCTAGATTCAATGTACCTCACAGATACAAAGCGTAGTTCTAGATGGAGGCTCCAAATGTGAAAGGAGCTAATTCATTAAAGTGGTTTAGGGTTTGACAAGACTTTTATCTTATAAAAGGAAGAGGAGAGCATCATGAGAGGGTTGTTGATGATAATCATTTTCTGAAGATATTTTCTGTTTAGAAATTTCTTATTCTCTTGTTGTTTAGCTGAGAATAATGTTGTTTAGCATTGGGTGTTCTTGAGCGGGAATCTCGCCTCCTTCCTAGAAAAGCTCTTCGAGGAGCCTTGTTTGTCTTGTCCATTATCTGGCATTTGGCCAAGCTTCATCTTACACCTATAGCATTGGTCTTGTTTACGATTGGGTTGTCCTTGTGAGCTGTAGCAAGTAGAGGATAGATCTCTGCAGATCTATACATCTCTAGCACCCCTTTTCACTAGGAAAGTCATCTATCCCTTTGACAAGAGTGTTCTAGACCTTGGGAGCTTCAAATCTAGATCTTGGCATTAGGCCAAATTATTCTCAGAGTCTACAGTGTAGTCCCTTTTGCAGTACTGTGTTATTTGTAGTAGAAGAATTGCAGGGAGTTTTGGCATCATATTGGAGGAGAGATCTCTGGTGATTGGATACTTCCTTTCACTGTGTTGATCCATGGATTGGCCATCCAATCCATGTTTGTTTCAAATCTGATCTGCTGTACATATTATACTTCAAAATTTTCTGAATATTACTGCAGATCTATAAATTAGATCTCATATCTACTCTTGTACTTTCATGTTTTGTTGAGATCCCCAAGGGGAATGTATAAAGGAGCCTTTCCTGTATATATATCTAAAATAGATCTATCATTTTGTATACAGATATTCTTTAGATCTAAGTTGTAACATACTTCTACTTTAGCCAATGAAAATAACGCTGTCAAGCTTATTCATACATTTCTTGTGGTTGTAGCACCTCATTTCTGAGGGTTTCTTCTTGTAAATCCTTCTCCTTTCTATTATACCTTGTATAAGCTCTATTTTAAATCTTATTTACTATTTTATCAGCTATATTTGAGCTACCATATTGATCTCCTGTAAATATTGGGAAAAACTGCATTATTTTTCCAGCAGTGTTGTTTGTATTGCTGCAGTCCCCTCTTTAGGCATTTTCTAGTTGCACTAGGTGTGGGGAGACCTGTTCAACCCACCTAGGAGGATTTTTTTCTGAATCCCTCTTGGATTCAGGTCTTATATTTTCAAATCGAAGGGATCCAAGTGTTGGTTTCCAATATTGTAGCATACATTTCTGAAAAATGCATTTTTCAGGCATGCCTTGCTAGTAGTCTCGATTTTGGGATATTACATGCAATCAAAAGCTAACTTGTATGATCATAATATAACATTTGAAGGAACTTTAAAAGGATAATGAAAAAGGCCACTGACCCAAATTCCAATGCCTATCCCATATTTCCCCAGGGCACCATAAAATTCAATGGACCATAGACCATTTTCATCCTCAAAGTGTGAAACTTTGATTTTTGTATTGGCTCAGCTTTCTAGACTGTTTCTTCATGATTTTCCAAAATTCCTTTAGGTTTATCTAATGGATTTTCTAAGTTTTTCTCTACCTCTTTTGATGGTTGTTTTGATGAACTCGGGAGATTCTCTTTTTCCTTTTCTATAACTTCTCTGATGCAATTATGAATCTTTGGAACACCTTCTACATCTACAAGTTGGCTATCTACATCATTTAAGCCACTATCATTAAAAAAAATAAATGACACTGAATATGTATGTACAACATTTATTAGATGATTGCTAGGCTTTTCTTTTCTTGTGATCATATATTTCATCTTTGTTTCTTGGTACTATTTTCTCAATCGTCTAAAAACAGAGATAGTTTCATAACAAAATTCTAATTGAAATGTGCCTCTCAATCCCCCCCCCCCCCCCCCTCCATAAGATCTTGACAACCACATGCCAAACCCTAGTTGGATGTTAGCTACCACCACATCCATTAGAAAATTATTTGTAGGAATCTTCTCTAGCGAGACTAGAAAATATTTAATAAGGCCAATATAGCGGACTCTACCTGAATCGAAGGAATATATGTCACGGTAGGGACGAGTGATGTCAAGGTAAAAATTTTCCATAATGTCTTTTGGCATTATATCGTGGGAGGCTCTGGAGTCTAACATGGAATTACATAAAATGAATTGGTGGATTCTTAGACTCAAATAGAAAGGATGAACCTCACTATCTTCTAACTAACCATCAATATCAGGACAGAAAATGAGTTCAGGTTGATCATCTTCGATATTTACCATGTGGGAAAAAGTATCTACTTTAAGCGTCTTGGAAATATGGTACTTATATTGGTTATTCTTAACAAGCTCAGTCAAAGGAATAAACACTTTTAATTTTGAAATTTTAGTTTTTAGGCTGAAAAGAGTAGATTTGTCTACCTCTTCAATGACAATGTCTCATTTATTATCACGGTCCTTTCATGGAGCTTCTTTCTTATGACTGTCATTTTCCTTATTTGTTGAACTTGTGGATGGTTGATTTACCTTGTTCTAATTCGTGACCGCGGGTTCTTTTCCCTTACTTTGATTACCCAAAGGATTCTGCTTTGTTTGAGTATATTTATGCTGAGATTCTCTCCTCTGAATGGGATTAACCGGCACATCGGTGCTTCTCAATGAGAGTTGCCTTTGTTGTGAACTAAGTGCATTCATGTAACCCCATTGATAATCATATTATTTAGTCTCAAATTCATGATTATTGGCAAGGATAAAATCTTCATCCTTAGGCTCATCTTTCTTTTCGAAATACTCTACATCTTCCGTAAAAAACATAGAAAAATCATCAGCGTTGAAAATGGTATTTTCCTCAACAATTGTGTCTTCATATTCTTGTTCTATTCCTTGAGCATAGTTCTCCTGAAAGGTTGTCCTAATGTGCTGCTATTGTGCTAGTTTCTTAGGAGCCCGCTGTTCTCTTTGCTTGATCCCTAACTGAGGCTGTTGTTGGCCTCTATAGTTATGATTTATGACCTCAGGCTGTCTCTCATTGATGGACATCCTGTCAACCATCCTTTGAATAGTCTTTATCAAAGTATCCATCTTAGCATCAGAAGATGAGGTGGATGGTTCATCTTTAATGGTGACTTTTCTCTCATTTCTAGCTCTAGCTCTTTTCATCAACATATTTGCTTCAACGCTGACCACGTTGTTTTGCATATCTTCCAATGTGGCTGGATTTATTTCCCTTATTTGGTAGGCCATGTCAAGGTCAAATGAATCTAGATATCGTATGATAGATAAGCCTGGAGGAGGTTTTATTTCAAAGGGAATTGAATTATAAGTTCTATTTAAATGAGTATTGAAAACTTGGACTCATTCATCAGGATTTCTCTTTATGTTCTCCTACTCAGAAAGAAACAATAAATGGTTTTTCTTTATCTGCCATTGGGATATAAATGCATCAACTAGCTGGTTTGGAGTGGCAATGGAATTAGCAGTCAAGGATCTAAACCAATCTTTGACATATCTAGAGGAGCTCAGGGCTATAATACTGATTTTGGCATTGTCAGCATCAAATTCCTCTAAGTATATGAATTCAGTGACCTTGACAATGTGTTGTTTTGCAGATATGGTAGAATTTTGATCAAACAAGGGGAGTCTTTGGCCATAAACCTAAGGTAATTCATTCAATTGAGTAGGTAAGATAAGTGGGTAAAATCTGGCCATGATTCCTACTAATTGAAGTGTTGGATTGACAATGGGATGGGTTGGCTAAATAGGTAGTGGTACATCAGTTGTAGGTATTGAAGTAATAGGTATAAATGATGAAGTCGAAGGTGAAGATGAAAACGATGCAATTAAGTGAGCTTGAGTCGAAACAGGTATTGAATCTTCATGGTAGAATTGGATCTAGTCTTTGACATCAAGGTCTAATTCAGGTTTGATCTCTTCAAAAATAAAATTTTCTTGAAGTTTCAGAGAACTAAGATCTAACTCAAATAATGACTTGACCTCATAGAGTCTCAAAGGATCGAAGACTATGTCGGATAAATAGGTTTCAGACTTAGATCTAAACAATGACAATTCAAATTTTAGATCATATGGTATATCTTCAAGAGATAGTACTTTAGTAGGCAGTGAAGTAGATCTTACCAATGGGCTTGGACTTGACTGAATCTCTGTAGTTTGATATCTATGCTTCCGAAAAATATTCTCTGGATCTTCGATTAGATCAACTAGATTAGGATCAGGATTTTCTCTAGTATATCTTCTCGAAGCCATCTCTATAATATTGGCACTACAATTATCCAATCACCCTTTATGAAATTTAATCCTATCATCCAAAGGATCAAATTCCAATGGTTCTTGTCGTACACCGAGGGAAAATAAATCTTTCATTCCCCAGCAACGACGCCAATATGTTAGCACTCCACCACATCTCTAAAGCTGAGATAGAGTCCAAATAGTGGTAACCGCAGACCAATATTTTAGCTTGGTAGCTAGCCCTACCAAACTGGAGAGGAATCTCTCCACAAAATTACAACCAATAGGGTTGAGTGAATTAGGGTTTTAGGCGAGTTATGAGTACAAGGGTTTGTTTGTTTCAATTGGTTTGCTGGATGGGTGAATTAGGTCAAAGTGGCTAAGTCAGTGCAAATAAGATTAGGGTTGCAGATATTCAATGGGACAAGGTAGGTGGTAAGGCTACCACTTTAGGGTTTTAGGGTGATATGGATCAGACTTTTTAGGAGCTATAAAGAGCAAGGAGAAGCATGTATTCTTTCTAAACTAAAGAATATGAAAAAACTATGAATATTTTCCCAAAATAGAGCATGAGAGATGTATTATGCTTATAAAATTGAAAATCAACATATAATAGAGATGAAATGGATCATGAAATAAAAAAATCATACATCATGAGACATAAGAAGAAATATGCTAAAAACAGCACAGGTATCCCAAAGAAATAGTTGTGACCTTTTCATTAATTTCCTGCCAAATATTGATTACACTAGAGTCTCTGATCAATACAACAACATCCAACTTGGGAAATGAGTAAAAAATTACAATATATAGACCACATAACAACTTCTCTCAACCTCATGGGCTGAATAATTGAGAGGAGGAGTAGTTCCACCAAAACCTGAACTGATAGTTAGAGTGTAGGGAGGTCAAACTAACTCATCCCTAACTATTTGGAAACAGATTCATTACATCATCATAAAAAGTTTTCATCTAATGTATTTACCCTAAGTAAGTGTAAAAAACACCATAATTACATTTACATAATTTAATTATAGAGATAAAACATCAATTTCACAAGTGAAAATGGAAAAACTGAGAAAATTTATTAAAAGTGCAGTGCCAACTTTAGCTCCTCTTTTGAGGGAGTTCCAGGTGTCAAAATTGAGCTCAAGATAGTTCATTGGAAAGAAAATCTAGTCTGGTTTCCTAATATATGCTCCATTTCCAAAAAAATTCTGATGGGACCCTCTGAAAACTGATTCTATCAAGACGGGTCAAAAGTGCAGTGCCAACATCCAAAACAGGGCATAATGTCATTTTTTGAGTGTTTTTTGACCTTTTGACTGCTCCTTTGACCCAAAAAACTTAGAAAATTTGTTTTCATTACCGTAAATCTCCTTCTGAGTGCAATGGTACCTTTATTTTTTCCATTGGAGGTCACTAGAAAAATCATTTCTCAATGGGACTGTGCTAAACTGTTAAAAACACAAAAATTTCCAAAATTTTCAAAAATTTCCCAAATTTCCTCAAATTTTCTTCTATGGGAGGTTGATGAGGTTTGTTAGGAAATGAGTGATGTCTCAATAAAAATATCAATATTTTCCACTTCATTTCTTTGCTAGGGTTTGAAGTCTTGATTTGGCCTTTTGAAGCTTTGACCTTGCAATTTGATTTTTCTTGTGGTAATGTTTTTCCCTCTTCCTCAATATGTCATTTTTCTTTGTTGCCTTCTCCAAGAGATTCTCAAGATGTTGGTTGGCCATATCAATATAGTGCTCTCATTTTTTATTGACCATTATGTCAATTTTTTCATTTAGAGTGATCTCATTTGCAAGTTCAACCTCCTTTTGCCTCTCTAGTTTTAGAGTTTTTTTCAGCCCTCTAGTCCTAGGCCTCCTTCTTGGAAATTGTTCTCCTGCCTCATTTTTTTCACCATATATTTCATAAGCCTCATAAATCAAGGCCTTTGCCTTTTTTTCTTCTCTCTTTTCCTTGAGAAGCCGAATCTCCATGATTTGATTTGTTCATTTTCTTGCTCATAATATGAAATCACAAACTTAGATCTCTCTAAGTTGGTGTGAAGCTCCCTGATTTGGACATCCTTCTCCTTGATAATCACCTTGGAGGCCCATTCATCATACTTCTCATCCAATTCAACAAGATCAAAATCAATCTTTCTCTCATGGAGGTCATCCCCATTATGAAGGGCTTCCTCATGTACATCTTCCTCTACCATCTTTTGTTTTCCCTTCTATAATTTCTTTGTTGGTGAAGAAGGTAGGGCCCCTCCCACAATATGTGGGTAAAATGCCTACCTATTCCCTATCTTATATGTCTTTGGAAATGTGCTCATTTAATCCTCTTTAGGCTTGCTAACCTCAACTCTTCTAGGTGACTCATCTTGACAATGAAATGATGATGATGGTGGTGATGGTGATGGAGTAGGTGAAGTGGACTGAGGTGGAGGCATAGATGCAACAGGATGAGATGAAGAAGGCACATCTTCAACGTGTGGAGCTTGTGGAGCAGTGAAGATTTTATTTTCAATTAAGGTGTCCCATGAGATGCCCAAATGGTCAAGGTGATGGAGCACAATGATTTTGATCAATGAGTGGTGAAAGAGGTGTTAATTTTGGACAACTAGGTCCAAACTCCATGTTGTGATGCTTAGATGAAGATGCTAATATTTTTATTGGGCTCCTCTTTTGGAGAGGTGCAAGATCGATCTAAAGATCATCTTGATCCAATGAGAAGAAAATTTATTTTCAATTTATTCAAAATATGTGCAGGACGGCCTCAAATGAAAGGTAGGCTTGAAGCCCCAGAAATTATGTCACACACCTTCATTGATGGATATAAATTGGTCAACGTTGCAGGACATTTTCACTCATCCATCACATTACATCCTCTCTCCTCATCTACATCTATTGGAGTCTCTTCTTCACTCACACATGGGAAAAAGCAACAGCTAGGGTTTCCAGCGTAGAAATTGACTTGCGTTGAATTTGGTCAGTTCTTGGTCAAATTGGCTTGAAACTCTCCCAAAACTTCGATCTCATAAATCTTCATTTTTTGGCACAAATCCAAAAGTTGGACGTTGACTTTGAATTGGATACATTGACTTTGTTGTTTCTGCTATTTTTGTTGACCGTTGATTGTGACAGTGTTGACTTTCATTGAATTTTGGAGTTGAATGATCTGGTTGTCCTAGAGGGTTGTGTGACACTGCTGGTTGGTTGACCGTATTAAGACTTTTTTGGTTGAGGCATCCTATTGACCATCGTAACATACCAACACTTACACATTTTGGCTTGTATTATATCGATCTACTGGTATGTTCTATCAGCATTTTACTTTCTTATTCATGTGATTGTTGACTGATATTGGGATAAAAATTAAAGTTGCATCAAGCATAGAACACCTACAAGAATTTACATGGTATCATATCTGAGGTGAAGACAAAGCCCTAGTTTGTAGCAATCACCAAAGAAGAGGATGGGTTCCTCCAACTACAATGGATTTAAGGCTGATGAAAAATTGACTGGGAAGGAATACTTCCATGCCTAGAAGATGACACTGGATCTTAATTTGGAAGACCAAGATTTCATGGAATATGTGCAAGGTAAAATCGAAGAGCATCCATCCACTGCAACTGCTGCTGCCAAATCAAAGTACAAGAAGGGGGAAATCAAATAAAAGCTGATGATCAGCGACTCAATTTCTAAGAGTCTGGTTGCCTAGATCTCTAAGCTGGGCAAATCCAAAGAGATGTATGATAAGCTAGTCAACATGTTCAAGGCCAACAATGTGAATCATTTCCTATTCTTCAAGAACCAATTGAAGAATGTGAAGAAACGAAGGGATGAGTCTGTTTAATCATATTTTCTGAACCTAACCAAAATCAAGAATAATCTTCTAGATATTGGAGAGACAATAGTTGATCGAGAGATGGTTCTCACCGCACTTGGAGGTCTCTCATCCGAATGGCACGTATTCAATGCTACCATTCTCAATAAAAATGACATACCTAATATTGATGAAGTACTATCGAGATGCATACAAGAAGAGAGAAGAATGAACGAATATGAAAATGAAGGAAATTCTTCCTTCACTGCTCGTGCTAAGAAGAATAACTTTGGTGGTTCAAAGAACAAAGGAAGAGTAGGGGCCCAAGGAAAGAAAGGAAAATTTTATACTTGTCACAAGCAAGGTCACTATGCTAAATAATTCCATTTCAATAAGGATCCTCCTGATGATGACAACAACAACAACTGGAGGAATGACAATCAAAGGAACAACAGGTTCAAAGGGAAGAGGAAAGCTCCCTCCGGTGGAAATGGGAAACCTTTCAAAAGGTCAAAAAATTATAGGTATGAGGAATCAAATGTTGTTAATGATAAAATAAAGGAATACATTCTTGTATCTTCCCTCTTTGCTGCATCTCCACCTGATACTATGGATGTCTGATTGATAGATAGTGGTGCCTCAAGGCACATTACTAGGTTCAAGGAAGCATTTTCTGATATGGTTGAGAAGGATGTTAATCTAAAAAATATCCTTGGAGATAATGCCACATATCTTGTGAAAGGGACAGGGACAATGACCTTCCACTTGTCTCAAGGTCAAGTCCTCCGCTTGCAAGATGTATTATATGTACCTGATTTGAAGAAGAACCTTGTGTCTATACTATCCATGGAATACAAAGGCTTCAATGTGGCATTCATTGATGGGAAGGTACATATCTAGAAGAAGAGTTTCAAGGAAGCTATCATGAATGGGTTTAGAGTTGATACACTCTACCGGGTTGGAGGAAGTCCATTGGGAGTGATGACATGTGATACGATCCGACAGACTAATTTATGGCACTGAAGGTTTGGACACCTTCACTACAAGTCCCTTCCCGATCCAAGGAAGGTGGTGACGGGGATGCCCGAGTTCACAAATGATAATGAAGGTGTATATGTCAATGTCGTGCCAAAGGAAAGCATACAAGGGGACCTTTCCCCTCAAGTGCCACAAAGACATCTGATGTATTGCAATTGATTCATTTTGATCTTTTTGGTATGATGCCCGTGACATCCTTGGGAGGATGTTCTTATTATATGACATTTATAGATGAATTCTCTCACAAAACCTAGATATACTTCTTGAAGAAGAAGGATGAGGCTTTCATGTGGTTCCGTACCTTCAAAGCCTTGGTGGAAACTCTAACAGGGAAGAAGATCAAGATATTGAGGACCGATAATGGCACTGAATATGCGACGAATGAGTTCAAGAACTTTTGCAAAGAAGCTAGCATCAAGAGGGAGAACAAAAATATCTATACCCCTTAGCAGAATGGCATTTCTGAATGAACGAATAGCACTGTTATGGAAGCTTCTAATGCAATGTTATGTGACCAAGGTCTTCCGAAGTTTCTATGGGGAGAAACTGTGAACACTACTATGTACATACAAAAATGATGCCTGCATTCCGCTCTAGACTCCAAAACTCCTGAAGAGGATTTCTCTGGTAAGAAAGTTGATGTCTCACATTTTAGAGTTTTTGGATGTCTGGTTTATTTTCATGTGCCGAAGGAGAAGAGGATCAAGTTGGATGCTTCTAGAAAGAATGGAAAGTTTGTGGGCTATAACGAAACTTCGAAAGTCCTATAGAGTCTATGTGCTTGGTCAAAAGGAATTCGAGATATGCCACGATGTTACCTTTGACGAAGATGCTTCCATGAGGAAAGTAGTCAATCTTCTGAGATCTGAGGAATATCATGAAGCAAGTCCTGGAAATCAAGAAGAACCAAAGGATGAGACGATGCCCAATGTTGAAGGACTGATGGACCTGATTGATCCACCTCCTTCATTGAAGAAAATACCATCATGGCTCAGGGACACTCTCAAGGATGCCGAGAATCATATGTCCCCAAGGGGGACATTCCGTGAAATCAAGAAGTCGAATATATACCAAGGCTGTCTAGCAGCCATGAGTACTATCGTACAATCTAAGCCTGGAACTTTTGACGAAGCTGTAAAGCATCAAGTCTAGAAGGATGCTATGCACGAATAATATGATTCCATTATGAAGAATGATGTTTGGGATGTGGTTCTGAGACTAAAGGAAAAAGAAGTTGTTACCTCAAAATGGCTCTATAAGATCAAGCATGGATCTGATGGTAGCGCTGAAAAGTTCAAGGCAATATTAGTTGCTTGTGGCCTCTCTCAAAAGGAAGGCATAGACTATGATTACATATTTGCACCTGTGGCCTGATATACCACCATCTGATATATCATAGCCCTTGCTGCTATGCAAGGATGGAATATTCATCAGATGGATGTGAAGACCACATTTCTACATTGTGCGATAAAGGAAGAGGTGTATGTGGAGAAACCTCTGGGGTTTGAAGTCCAGGATCAAGACATCCATGATTTCAGGTTGAAGAAAAATCTCTTTGGGTTGAAGCAAGCACCCAGAGCTTGCTACAAGAGGATAGATGACTACCTGATGAAGCTGGGCTTCACTTGTAGTAATGCTCATCCAAAACCTCTACTTCAAGGTTGATATAGAAAATCCTCTCATTCTGGTGTTGTATGTGGATGACCTCTTCCCGACTAGTGATGACCCTCTCATTCATCAGTGTAAGAGGGAGCTCACTATTGAGTTCAAGATGAAGGACCTAGGAATGATGCGTTAATTCCTAGGCCTGGAGGTCTGTAAGAGACCTAGAGAGATTTTCCTTTCTCCAGGAAAATATATTGTGAAGCTTCTGGAAGGCTTTGGTATGGTGGATTGTAAGTCCATGTCGACACCAATGGAGCTAAACTTTAAGAAGTTGAGTTGCAGCGCTGCTGGGCCCGTGTTGGAAAAGCCTATTGAGTATCATCAACTCGTAGGGGCCCTGATGTTCTTAGTGAACACTCGTCTGGACGTATGTTTTGCAGTGAAGAATTTGAGTTAACATATGGTTGAGCCTCATCACTTTCACTCAGTTGGTTCCAAGAATCTTTTGAGATATTTTCAGGGCGCAATAAACCATGGGCTGAGATACACTGCCGGGAGCATGACAGTCCATGGATATAATGATGTTGACTGGGATGGCACTGTGGTGGATTGCAAGAGCACATATGGATGCTACTTCACACGTAGGTCTGCGTCAAGAAGGAAGCATAATTTGGTAACATTGAGCACCACTGAGGCCAAATACATTGCAGCATGTATGGCCTATTGTGAAGTCACTTGGTTGCAAAATCTCTTCAGTGAGATGTTCAAGAATGTGCTAGATACCATTGTTATCCTTTATGATAACCATTGGGGGATTCATTTGTAAGAGAATCCCGTGTTCCATGATCGATCCAAGCATGTTGATGGCTGGTACCACTTTATCTGAGATATTGCACAGCAAGGCACCGTAAGGCTCGATCATATATGAATTGATGAGAAGGTAGCGAATATTCTCACAATGCCCTTGGGGAAGGTGATGTTCCTAACCTTCCGTGAGAATCTTGGAATCGTGAAACGATCCTATTCTAAGGGTCTTGTTGGACGATGAGATCTTGGAGATCTAGGGAGATTTAGGGATAGCTTCTTAGAGCTATAAGCAACCATAGGGCTAGTCTTGCCAAACCTTGTAGGTGTGCTTCTACTCCACCATTATGATATTGATTTGGTCACCTCTCATGATCTGTGCCCCGTATGCATCCTACCCATTGAGTCCCGGGCTCATGGGAAGTACGTCTCATTTGGCCAGTGAGGTGGGAAAATTTGGAGACTAGTAGCAAAGACTAATGGACACATCAGAGATTTATGTACTCTCTATCTAGGATGGCACGTGTCCAACTACTTGATCTGGGATGAAGGCTAGTGAGGTTATGAACCTACTACTAACTTCGGGTCAGATAAATCAACTTCAGGTTGGTATGATACTCTTTGAGTCCTATAGAGGTTTCAGAACTCTAGGTTGAATCTGTCAGTCGGGAATGATGTCTTTGTGACGAACTCACTTTTGTTATTAAAAAAAGAAGCCAACAAAGCAAGTTACGATGGGATGGCGCAGAATTTTTGGATGGCACACGTGGATGGATTTCTCTATAGTTGAGAGGGAGTGTTAATTTTGGACAACTAGGTCCAAACTCCATTTTGTGATGCTCAGATGAAGAAGCCAATATTTTTATTGGACTCCTATTTCGGAGAGGTTCAATATTGATCTAAATACCATCTTGATCTGATGAGTAGAACATTTATTTTCAATTTATTCAAAATATGTGCAGGTCGGCCTCAAATGAAATGTAGGCTTGGAGGCCCAGCAGTTGTGTCACACACCCTCATTAATGGATATAAATTGGTCAATTTTGGAGGAAATTTTCACTCATACATCACATCACATCCTCTCTCCTCATCTGATTGGTTCGAGCATCTATTGGAGTCTCTTCTTCACTCACATGTGGGAAAAAGCAACAGCTAGGGTTTCAAACTGTATAGGGTTTCCAGTGCAGAAATGGACCAGTGTTGACTTTTGTCAACACTTAATCAAATTAAACTGAAACTCTCCCAAAACATCGATCTCATAAATCCGCATTTTTTTGCACAAATCTCGAGGATAGATGTTGACTTTGACTTGGTTACGTTGACTTTTCTGCTGCTACTATTTATGTTGACCATTGACTGTGTCAACACTGAATTTCATTGACTTTTGGGGTTGACTGATATGGTTGTCCTAGAGGGTTGTGTGACACTTCTGGTTGGCTGACCGTATTGAGGCTTCGTTGGTTGAAGCATCCTGTTGACCGTAGTAACGCACCAACACTTATATATTTTTCCTTGTCTTCAGTCGATCTACTGGTATGTTCTATCAACATTTTACTTTCTTGTTTATGTGATTGTTGACTGATATTGGGATAAAAATTAAAGTTGCATCAAGCATAGAACATCTATGAAAATTTACAAGAGGTTATTCATCTGTTGGTCATAATCTCTTTTGCACAATCAATGCCATTTTTTCTATGCTCCTTAATAGAAATTATGGGATATTGAGAAATATTACTCTTGTGAAGTGCATCAACAGTCTAATGTGATATGTGTAGAGCCTGGAAAACCTTCCTTTAGAAGAGAAGTACTTGATGATTATTTTCAAAATGGTTGCCTACCTATCAAGAAGATAGCTGAAAGGGAAAACCCTCTTCCTTTCATTTATGTATCTTGGTTAAATAAATGGTTCATATTATTGGTCCTTCAACAATGATATATGTAGATATACTGAAGGTCACACCTACAAGGGTCACCTAATTTTCTGTTAGGTTTGAAATGAAGACTCTACTCAACATAGGATGACATTGGATCCTCTGAATCATGTTGCAAAAATCAAGGCAACCTACATACTCAAAACAACTAACACTCATGGGATAGGCCCTCAATTCATTTTTGTTGGTGGGCTCTAGTCTTAGGATTCTTCCTCCCTTTGGAGGCCTTCTCTGTTATCTATATTCTTCTCTCTGTCTACCCTCCTCTTCCATATAGTCTTTATCTTCCTCCATAGTGTTTGGTGGCTTAGAAACCCTAAGGATGAGGTAGATGGGAATGGGGATTGAAGAAGGGTCTAGGGAATAGGCATAACTCTAGGAAAATTTAGGGAGATGGGGAAAGGGAATATAACTTAAAAAATCATGTTCAACACAATTTTTTAATGTAGCTGCATTTTTTTTATCGATTTGGGTGTTCTCGAAAGTATGGATAATGGGTACTCGTTAGATGTGAAATTTACTTCCGCATCCAATGAGTATCTACACTTGAAATTTGAGTAAACCTATAAGGAGATAAGCCAAAAATACACTTAAAAAATTAGTTTTTCTTCTTTTCCCTCCAAAATATTTACATGTACCTCTTTTTAAATTTAAAGGATTTTGATTGGTTTAAATATTATTAGATGGGAATTACGTGGAAATTTCATGGGCGCTTCTAGGTTCAAATTTCCTCTAATGGATATAGTAAATTCTAATGGTAACAAAGAGGGTCATTGTAAAATTGTGATAGAGGTTATATATGTTATCCTTATAACTTAAGATGTGTAAATCCATATTTAAACTATTTAATAATAAATCTAGTTTACTTTTGTCAAAAATCATGTTCCTTTGACTCATTCAATTCTCTTGCATGGGGTTTTCATGCATGGAAATGTATACAATTAAGGTTAGATGTGTATGATGAGAGTCTAGATCATGTTCATTTAAAAGGTCAAAATTTACAATTATGTTGGAAACAGGTATATTGGATATCACATGATTTCAACTTTTGAAATTGGGGTTGCTCACCTCCATATAATATCTGGATTTCCTTTTCCCCTCTTACTCTTTATCACCTCAAAAAATTTCCTTTAATTTTAAAGTAATAATATTTTTTATATTATCCTTATTCTATAATATGATCTCCTTTGTGCCCTAATGGGTTATCCAAGCTTAGGAATATTTATTTCGTTCTTTGGTAATTGTTATGCCATTTTCAGTTCATTCTTATGGAATCCTCAATTTAGGTGAAGGTGAAGGTTTTGGCTAGAGTTATAAGGAATTTTAAAAAACATCTTGGATTTCATGTTGTGAAAATTCTTCTCGTAGATAATATTCCTAGTCATAGCCATGTTTTCAATGGGGAAAATGCTTATTTCAATGAAGAGGATAAGGTGGGGAGTATTTTATATAATATTGAGGTTTTATTTTATAAAATTCTTTTTTATCTATTCAATATTTCTCCACAACTCTTTGGATATGCTGCAACCCTACACCTAACATCCAAATAAAATAATGAGAGTGAAAATAGTCTTAAAGAATATTTTTTTCTTTTATCACAAATCTAAAGATTTTCTATCTTAGAATTATTTTCAAGCCCGTAGTATTATTTTGAATCCCCACTTATCCCTTCCCCAATGCTATAATTTTTATTTAGCTTATGATGGATGTTGATTCATAGATATTCATATGAAAGAACTTCCTCCAATTATGTGCTATCATAAATGAAAATATTGTAGGTGATATTTTTGTATTCAATTATCATGAGATTATTTTTACCAATATTAATAATCATGTCTACCTTGGAGCAAAAATGTAGAAAAATCTTAGTTTCTTTCCAATTTTTTAATGGATCATTGGAGAATAGAAAATATATTTAGGATAAAAAATAAGATTTATGACTATACTAGTGAGCACAGGACCAACAAATTTCATCAATGCTATACCAAAAAGGAAATGGGATAAGGGAAACCCTTACTTGACTGTATTATTTCATTTAATTTCTTCCAACCAACCCTTTTTGTTCATCATCTTGGTAATAACATATTTATACAACATTCTCACAATTATGCTCCACTCAAAAGGAAGCATTATCTCTTCTAGCCTCCTCCAAGGCTTTGTGTTTAGACCAATGTGAAATTATTTTATAAAGCCAACAAAATAACATAAGACATAAATTTTATTATTTGACATTTATATGCAACAATCCTAAGAGTAACTAGATGGTCCATTTTTGAATTATAACTCCTAAATATAGCTCAACATTTAGATCTCTTATCACGAATTTCAAGCCAAATCATAGTAATCTTCCAAAATAATTCCATACAAGTTGGATAATCGTTTTTCTCCTAAAATTAGAAGGAATGTTATCATCCTCACTTTTAAAGATATGAAAATTAACAAATTGTGTCCAAATCTTAGAAAATACCTGCAACACTACCAAATTGAAGATTTTTTGTATGTGGGATATGATTATAATGCCTCCCATTTTAATGTTTTCAACTTGATAGTTCTCAATATCCTTAGCTTTTCTAACCCAAAATCAATGTCCCCTAAAGAAAATATATCATCCTCTATAAGGGAATTCAATATTGTTTCCATGGCACCATGGGATTCATAAAGGTTTTTTCAATGTAAATATAGGAATGATTTACAGAAATAAATTTATTTTATTTAGTATTACATATTATAATTTTCTTTCAATACCTTATGTGATTAGATTTTCAAAGGAGCATGAATCACTATTTCCATTATATAATGTATTTTTCTCATTTTAATAAAAGATTTATATTTACTGGCCTTATCAACTTTAACGTTTCATTAGGAGCATTCATGATCCCTTATCTATTAATTTTATAATTATTTTCATACCAAGGATTGATATCTTTCTTAGTGTTTTTTTATGACACTTCAACAGAGTAAATGCTAACGGTGGCAGAGAAGATTGTAGTAAAATTGTGATAGAGGTTATCAATGTTATCCTTATCATTAAGAGTTGTAAATCCCTATTTAAATTATTTAATAATATATCCATTTTACTTTTGTCCAAAACCATGTGCCTTTGGTTCTTGAAATTATTTTTCATGTGGTTGTTGTGAATGACAATTTTTAGAGGTAAGGTTAAACATGTATTATTAGAGTCCAACTGATGTTCATTTAAAACATAAAAAGTTAGAGTGTGTTTGTAAACAAGGATATCATATATCAATTTGTTTGGAATCAAGTATATAATATATATCACATAATTTTAGTTTTCACGGTTGCAGTTTCTCACCTCCATCTAATATCTTACTTTCATTTTTCCTTCTAACTCTTTATCAACCCAAAAATTATCATTAAATTTAGAAGTAATAACAATTTTAATATTGTCCTTATTATATAATATGATCTCATCCTTTATGCCACAATGGGATGACTGAGCCTAGGAATCATTATGTTATTCTCTAAGTACCCTTCTAAAATCCACACTTGATATGAAAGTAAGGGTTTTGGCTAGAGTTGGAATTAATTTTAGGAAATATATTGGCTTGGAAATTGTGTAAATTCTTCTTATACATCAATATCTAGTCATAACCATGCTATCAATGGGGGGAATGTTTTCTTTAATTAAGAGGATAGGGGAAGGAGTATTTTATATAAATTTTAGGTTGTAGCTTATAAAATTCATTTGGATCTATTCAATATTTATCCTCAATTATTTGGATATACTGCAACCTTGCACCTCACATCCATATGAAATAACAAGAGAGAAATAGTCTCAGAAATATTTATTTTCAAGATACATCCAATGATCTTGTGGCCTACAATTGTTTTGAAGCCCATATTTGACTTTCAAACCTGCATTTATCCTTTCCCCAATATTATAATTTTAATTTATCTTATGATGGATGTTGATTCCTAGATATTCATATGAAGGAACTACCTCTAGGTAATTTTTATCATAAATGAAAGTATCATTGGTAATCTTTTTCTATTTTATTATAATGACATTATTTTTTACAATATGAACAAACATATCCATCTTGGAGAAAAATTGTTAAAATATTCTTAATTTATTTCCAAGGTTGTAATGGATCCCTGCAAAAAAAATATCGTTAACATAAAGGGGAAGAGTTATGAATATAATGGTGAGCATGGGGTCAGCAAAAATTGCATCCTGGAAATAATATTCTAGCTTATTAAAGAATATAACAAAAAGGGTATGGGATCAGGGACACCCTTTCTTGGATCTCTTATCGCATTTAATTTCTTTGAAATAACCATCAATTCTTCTAAGCTTCGAAGTCACATTTTTGTACAGCATTTTCACAACTTTACTCAAATAAAAAGCAACCATTATCTCTTCTAGACTCCTTCAAGGATTTTTCCTAGTAACAATGTTGAAATATTTTCTAGAGTAAAAAAGACAACATAAGAGATCAATTTTATTATTTTGAAATTCATCTACAATAGTTCTAAGAGCAACAATATGCTCCATTGTTGAACGATAACCCCTAGACCTAACTTTTTCTTTAGATAGTTTAGCATGGCTTTCAAGCCAAGCACTAATATTCATATTCCCAAATAAGTCCATACAACTTGGCTAATATATGGCTAATAAATATGATCCTAAGATTAGAAAGAATTTTTTCATCCCCATTTTCAAAGATAGGAAAAATAATGCTTTGTGTCCAAAGCTTAGGAAAGCCTAGCTACACTACCAAATTGAAGATTTTTTGTATGTAGGGGATGAGGATCGACCACCCCATTTAAAAATTTTTAGAATGATAGCCCTGAATATCGTTATCTTTCCTAAAAACGAACTCATTATCTCCCAAATACAAGATATCGTCCTTGATAAGGGTATTCAAAACAGTTTCCATGGCACTACGGTATTCATAAATGCTTTTATGGTAAATATAGGAATTACTTAAAGAAATAAAATTATTTTCTTTAGTTTTACATATTATAATTTTCCTTCAACACTTCCTAGGCTTAGATTTTGAAATATTAAATAACCTTTGTTGCTCTGTATTTATATAGTATATTTTCCTAATTTTAATAAAAAAATTGTATTTGTTGATGTTATGAAAAGCAAAAAAAATAGTGGGATACTTTTTGGACATTTTTTGAAAAAACAATTCACCAATTTGGCTAAACATTCATTAATTTTAATAATAAAATACATGTTTTTTTATTGAATATTTGCCTAAATTCTATGCATATGAATTTTTGAATTAAAGGGTCCCCTAAAATACTATATATAGGGAAAACCCTAATTTATCAATTTTAAGGTTTCATTCGGAGCTTTTTTAATCACTTTTCCAGGAATTTTAAGGTCATTACCACTCCAAGGGTAGGTATTTTTGTTAGCATTTTGTATGAAACCCTGAAAGAGTAAATGCCAATGGTAGAAGAAAGGGATGTAATAAAATTGTACTAGAGGCTATCAATGTTATACTTTTAAGTTAGGAGGTCTAAATCCCTATTTAAATTCCCTTATAAGAAATCCATTTTACTTTCTCCAAAAAAAAAAAAATTTCTTTGACTCTTACCATTCACTTGTGTGGGGTTATTGTGCATGGAAATGTTTAGAGTTAAGGTTCAAGGTGTGTGATAAGAGTCAAACTCGTGGTGACTTAAAATGTCAAAATTTACAACTTTTTTGGAAACAAGAATATCATATATCACATAGTCCATGATGCTACTACCAAGCCCATGAATACAAGTCATTTGGTTGGAGTTTGGCGATGTGGTTATGCTATTGCAAATTATAAGTCCCAAAAACTCAATACCAAGTAAATTCTTAGCGAGGTCTTCATTTGAATCTTCCATCCAAACCAAGGTCCTCATCTAGCTAAAGAGGATAAAGGTTTAATTCAGTGATTAAATAAATAGCTTCTTTAGTTATAGTTCTAGCATTAATGTCTCCTAACAAAAAAATATTACATTCACTTCTCATTTTAATATTCCATCTTTATATTATTGTTAATACTTATGATAACTAATCTTATAGCATTAAGTAAAAATGGTTGAATTTTATTATTATCATTCATGGTTAAGGTTATAATCATTAACAAAAATAACTATATGTGTTCGCAATCTTAAAATGTATTATTGTGGTTGAAAAAAATATATTTAACCGAGGAACCAATATAGAGTGAGTTTTGATTCAAAAATTATTTATACCATTTCAAGTTAATCTTAAATCCTGAATTTCGGTTAAGAGTGCATACATGTGTTCGATGTGATCACGTACCTTTTATAGGAATGCAGTCACTATCGACATGAAAATCCTGACAATAAAATATGTTATCGACTTCCATCTGCATGTACCGTCTTGGGATGTTGATCGAAGCGATCATCATCCTGGCTATGACGGGGAGGGAGAGGCCCTTGGTAATCTACCTCATTCCCTTACCATGAATTTCTCACTTTATTATTTGGAACGAATGACAATTCTCGTGAGGTTTTTCATAAATCTTAAATAAAAATTATGACATAACAACTAAAATTTTACAACTTAATAAATAAAGTATTTTTAATAAAATATTATAATATCTATATCTTTTTTTAAAGATTGCTTTCTTTTGTCATATTATAATTTCTTACAAATTTCAAAATTATTATATATTGAATTAATTTGTAGTCTATCTTTAAAAAATTTATTCTTACAAATTTCAAAATTATTATATATTAAATTAATTTGTAGTCTATCTTTAAAATATTTAAATTTTTTAATGTAATTTTATTTTTATAAAAATTATTAAAATAAAAGAAAATATCCATTACTCTTTTGAAAAATTGTATTCTTTAATATTTTCTATAGAAGTCCGTACAATAATAAATTTCAAGGGTTAATAAATAGTAGTACATCATTTTGAAATTACTTTTTATAATTCTATTATATTTCAAGGTTGGTTATTTTTTGAATTTTCAAAAACTAGGATTAATAAAATATTTAGTATAAAATATTTTGTAATACTTGTTATATTTTGATTAAAATTTATTAATTATTTATGTTATGATAATTATTGACTTAATAAAGAGGAAAAAATTTGTAATATAATTATTTGTAATCATTTCACTTTATATTAATATTTAAATTTGGTATGTCATGTTTTAGAATAATTATTTATGGAGAGAAAAAGAGAGGGAGGAGAGCATAGCGAAGTGGGAGGTAGAGGAAATGGAGGAGGTTGAGAGAGGGACATAGGCAGAAAGAGAGAGGGATGGAGAGAGAGGGGGCATTATGTGCGTGTGGAGAGGAGGGGTGGAGAGAGAAAGTGGGAAATTATAGACACATAGATATATATAGAGAGAGAAAGATATGGGTTGAAAGCAAAAGAAGAGAGAAAGGGAGTTATAGAGAGAGGGAGAAAAAGAGAAATTGAGTGGGATAGAAGTGTACAGGGATAGAGAGACAAAGGCTAAATGTGGGAAATAAAAAGTGATAGTGTCAAAGTAAAAGGGGGCGAGAGAGAGAGAGAGAGAGATAAAAAAATTAATTCGGGTGAATTAGACATAGAGAAATAAGCAGGGGGTGAGAGAGAGGGGGGTTGAGGGAGTAATGGATGGAGTGAGAGATGGAGTGAGAGAAAAGGTGAGCGATGGAGTGGGAAGGGAGGGGAGGATAAAGTATGAGGGAGATAGATGGAGGGGGAGAGAGAAGGATAGAGAGAGGAGGGGGAAGGGAACCAGGGTGAGAGAGAGGAGGGGGAGAGGAAAAAGGAGAGGGAAAAATAAAGTGTGAGGGATGTAGATAGGGAAAGGGTAAGAGGGATTGAGGGAGAGTGGAGAGAGAGAAAAATAGAGAGAATGGGTGAGAGAAATTAGGTAGAGAGTGGGAGAGGGAAATTGATTTAGGATGAGAGAGGGAGAGAGGTATAGAGAGAGAAAGAAAAGGAAATACATTGCAAGACAGAGAGAGAGAGAGGGGGAGAGATATATAGAGAGAGAATGGGAAATGGAGAAGCGAAAGAGGGGAAGGGAGGGAGAGGAGTAAGTGGAAAGGGGTAAGTGGAGGAACATAATGAAAGGTGCAGGAAATGGTGGAGGGGGAAAAGAGGGATGGAGAAAGGGAATTTAGAAACAATTCATTGAAATAGAGTGATAGAGGAAGGGAGATGGAGAGGGATATAATATGTGGGAAAAGTGTTGTAGGATATAGGGAGGGAGGGAAGGAAATAGAGATGGAGCAAGAGAGGGAGATTGTGGGGAAGGGATGTTGGAGGAAAAAAGAGGGAGAGGGAGAGGAAGAGTGGGTGGGAGAAAGGGAGAGAGAAGAGAGAGTGGTAGAGTTAGTGGGAGAAAGAGATGGGAGAGAAAGTAGGAAGAGGAATAGAGAATGTGTGGGACATGGGGAGTAATATGGGGAGAGAGAGAATTAGAGTTAGGGAGGAAGGCATTGGGAATGAGTGTGTGAGGTGGGAAGGGAGAGGGAGGGGGAGAGAGGGAGTTGAAAAGAGGTTTGATAGAGACAGAGAGAGTAAAAGAGAGAGGTGGGGAGAAAGATAGCACATTTAGAGAGAGAGAGATAGGGGGAGAGGGAGTCTGTGGGAGATAGTAAGAGAAGTGTACAGAGATAGACATAAAAGGAGAGAGATATATTGGGGTTTTAGCGAGAGATAGGGAATGGGAGAGAAATGTTAGGAGATAAGAGAAAAGGATAGGGGATAATTTGTGGAGAGAAAAAGGGAGGGAGGGAGGGTGTGAGGGAGGAAGCAGAAGTGATAGAGGGAGTGAGGCAAGGAGGGGGAAAAAGAGAGGTTGAGGGAGAGCGAGAGAAGGAATGGTAATATGATAAGGAAAAATTAAAAGCAAGAGAGGGGGAGGGAGGGAGTGGATGGAATGAGAGATATGGGAAAGGGGGGATATTAGGGGGAGAGGGAGTGGTATAAGAAAAGGTGGCGGGGAAAAATTGTGGGGTTATTTTTTTCCCATGGTCTAATTTTCCTGGCTCTCTCCGCAAAAATGATTCACCGATTTTGATATCTTCTAAATATGATTAACCAAACTTTTATAGGATAAAATTATTTTAACTAAAAATTTAGTAGAAATTTATAGAAATGATATAATTTCATTATAACTCTGAAAATTTTTATAAAAATATTGTACAACATTTCATAATTCATGGATTAAGTACGAGTAAGATTCACTAAGGTTTCCCCACTTTAAAGTAATTTTTCATCGTTAAAATTTTCCTTCAAAGCTATAAGGGGGTTGGATAGAGAGAGGGGGTGTGAGGGAGGGAGGTGGGAGGGAGAGAGGATTGTGGGAGTGGGAGGGTTAGGTAGCTAAATAATATAGCAGGTAGAGGTATTTCGTTAGAACGGGAAGGAGATGGATAGAGGGATTGAGGGAGGAGAGAGAGGGAGGGAGAGGTAGTGAAGGGGATAAAGAGTATGAGAGTGAGTGGATGGTGGGGATGGAGAGGGAGTGGAAGAGGATTATTAAGAAAGGGAGAGAGAGTGTGTGTGCTGATGGGATAGAGGGGTAGCGAAAGAGAGGAATTTATACAAAGTGAGAGCGAGAGAGGGAGATAATATGAGGGGAAATTATTATTTCGGATTGGGATATACAAAGGGAAACTGAAAAGGAGAAAGAGAAGGATGGAAAGAGAGAGGGTGAGATAGATGGAGAACGATATAGAGTGGAATAGGGAGAGAGGAATAAAAATCAGGGAGAGAGAATGGAAGAGTGGTTAGGAGAAAGAGATGGATGAGAGGGAGTGGGAGAGTGGTCATTAGAAAGAGTTGGGAGAGGGAGTGGGAGGGGGAATGGAGAGGTAGTGGGATATGGGGATTAGAATGGTGAGATAGAGGAGATATAGGGGTGGAGGTAAAATATGGAGTATAATAGGTTGGTAGGGAGATGGAGGGAGGAAGATAGGATGAGGGGGAGAGACAGATAGTTGGGTTGATGAAGAGAGAGAGAGAGAGAGAGAGAGAGAGAGAGAGAGAGAGATAAATAGCTAAAGAAATAGTGTCGGACCATAAGGATATGGAGAGGGAGACAATATGTGTAAGATAGACTAGTAGAGGTATAGAGATAGGGATAAAATGAGGTAGGTAATAGGGTTGAGGAAATATGAGGAGATGCGGGGCAAGGCATATTGGGGGAGAGAGATAAGGAATGGGAGAGGGGGGACGCAGTGAAAAGAAAGAGATACCGAGGGAGATATAGAGTGGAAGTGATAGAGGGAGGAAGTCATGGATGGGTAGTGAGAGAGGGTGAGGGATAGGTAGGGAGGGATGGAGTGAGGGAGATGGAGATGGGTATATATATAAATAGAGAGATAGATATATTTAGGGAGGGATGGAGTGAGGGAGACAAAGATGGGTATATATAGAAATATGAGTAGAGAGACTAGATATAGAGAGAGCGAGGGAGAGGTTGTGAGGGAAGATGGATGGTATAGGTAGATGGAGGGAATGGAGGGAGGGGGATAGAGAAAGTGAGGGAGGAGAGGGGGGAGGGAAAGGGAGTGAGAGAGGGAGAAATAATGGGAGTCTGAGTAGGAGATGGGGATGGATAGGGATTGGGAGGTCGGGATGTAAAGGTAGTGAGATAGGGAGATAAAGAGTGGTGACACTAAACGAAGAGGGAAAAACAATAATTTACAAAGAGTTGTAGAGGAAAAAAGAAAGAGGGAGGTAAAACATGAATAAAATGCTATGGGATATGTCAATATAACAAGGGAAAGAAAGGTGATTCCAGAGATATAAATATATGAAGGAGGAGGAAGAATGAGGTAGATAAAGTTGGATAATGTGTGGCACAGAAAGTGGGGAGAGGCAGTGGGAGGAGAAACATAGAGGTAGTTGAAGATGTGGAGTAGGATGACATGAGAGATAAGGAGAGCTAGGGAGAAATGTATTGAGAGGGAGTATGACAAGTAGGTAGGGAGTGAGAGAGAGAGGGATAGAGAGCAGGAGTGGAAGAGAGAGTGGGAGGGAGGGTGAGAGGGAGATAGAGAAATGGGGGTTGATATAGAAAGATAGGAGAAGGAAGAGTATGCAAGATGAAAAAAGGAAAATACAGAGAGTGAGGCTAGAGATAGATGGAGAGAGAGAGGAAATGTGTAGGAAAGATTTAGGGAGGTATATAGAGATGTAATAAAGAAGAGACATACAATAGGTAGAGATAGAGAGAGGGATAGAGGGAGGAAAGAGAAGAAATATGTGGGTGGAGAGACATGTCAAGTTAGAGGGGGGAAGGGGTGGGGAGAAAGAGAAAGGGGGAGAGATATGGAGTGGAACTGATAGTGGGAGAGAGATGAGAAGGGGGAGTAAAAGAGGGTGAGGGGAAGAGGGGCAAAGAGAGGGGGAGGGAGATAACAAAATATGAGAAGAGAATGTAGAGAGGGGGAGGGAGATAACAAAATATGAGAAGAGAATGTAGAGAGGGAGAGAAGGTAGAGGATGGGATACACATGAATAGAGTGACCAAAGGTAGGGACATAAGATAAGGATATATAGATGTGGAATGGGAGAGTTATTCATAACGAGAGTATAACAGGAGGCGGAGGGACAAGCATAGGGAGAAGAAAGAAGGAGAGATGATGGGAAATGCGGGGGAGAAAGATATAAAGAGAGATAAACAAAAGGGTAGAGAGGAAGAATAATAAAGGGAGGGATAGGTAGGAGGGAGGGGGAGAGGAAAGGGTATGGGGAGGGAGGGACCATTATAAAGAGAATGAGAATGAGGAAGGAGGGGAATTAGGAAAGAGACAAAGATATATGGGGTTGGCATGAGGAAGTGAGGGAGTGGGAGAGAGAGAGGGAGAGGTGAACGATGATGGGAATGGGTAGAGCTAGTGAGGAATGTTGAAAGAGGGATGGGGAAGTAAGGAAGGAAGCATAGGGGGGGGAGAGAGAAAGGGAGTGAGGGAAGGGTAACATAGGGGAAGAGAGGGAGGGATTATGGGTGAGTAAGGGGGGGAGGGAGAGATAGAAACAACAAAAGACATATATAATGATGGAGATATGGGGATAGTAGGTGAAATAGAGGGGGATGCATAGATGGGTAAATGGAATTAGAAATTAACTATAAATTTTTTCACATATACTTAAAAGGTAATTGAGAAATACAATCAATCCATAGTTATACAACATTTCAATTTACAACATGTAGACATATTTTTCGTGTGTACACATTTTCATAATTTTACCCTTGATTTTAGTTCTTCTACATTATTGTAACTAATTTTTCGTTTGCCTCCCATACATGCTTCATAATGAAATTTATGGTTGAAGCATTTCATGAGCATGTGGGATCAAACAATGAAGTTATATAATGAATAATTATTTCTTGCTTATTGATTTCATTCTTCTGTTTTGCTAATATTTTCATTAGTATTAGCATTAAAATTAAATTAGTTTCAATGTTAATATTAATTTATTGAACTTGTGTTAATATTTTCTTATGGTATGAATACATTAATATTAGTAGGAATAGTAGATACTAAGATTGATAATGTTACTAACATTAAAATTATTAATTTTTTTCTTCTATGTTTAGGCACTTTGTATTATATTCAAAAGGAAATATTTAGATGTTTCTCATCATCTATTATTATACCACTTGGGAATCATATCAATAACATAATTTCAAAATATTAACATTTCATATTGCATAGTATATAACTTTGTAAATCCAGTTGTAAAGAAATCTAAATGAAATATTATGCCAAATTTTTACAACCATAGTTATAACAATGCGATAATAAATGATCATAATAGAAAACATGGCTTTTGTAATCAGGCTACCCTAAAGTAGAGTAAACGTATATTGCTAGAGAAGGATCACTATCATCACTAAAGGAGGAGAAGGTCATGTTGCTAATTTCTTTGCTAGCGTAAATATCCTTTTGTTAAACCTTTTCATTTTGTTCATTATCTCAGTAATTAACACAAGATGTTTTTTTGTGTTTGAATGTTCTTTGAGGGCTCTTCCCATGATATTTTTAATGCACTAGTATAGACTAATTATTTTCATGTAATAACCTTGATAAGATTGAGTAGTGTTTATAACCTCAAGGATCTAACTCCGAGTGTCCATGACAACCTTGATGTTTTGGGATAAATGTGTGAGTTTGATGAACTTCCTTCCTCTTGAACTTAGATATAGTTCCCTAAATGTATTTAGGTACAACCTCCATAAATATAATCATGGAATGTCATTTTGCATCTTATGCTTGTGGTTGAGAAGCTGATAGTATTTCAAAACTAGGATAAACAAGAGGGGAATAGTCAAAATCATAGTGTGGAACTAGAATAGTCACCTAAAGATAGGAAAGGAAAAAAAATCATTAGTCCATAATAAGAGGAGAGAAGAGGTGGAGGAAAAAATAAATAGAGACAAATCAAGTGAGATAGAAACTATCACCCAAGGAATAGAACAACATTAGGAATAGGGAGAAACTTCCAAATATGCTAACCTAGCATGAGAAAATGAGACATGGAGGAATATTCAAAATCATAGTGTAAACCTTGAATAGTCACCTAAAGATAGGGAAGGGAGATATCGAAACATCTGAACAAGCTCGAGAAACTAGATTAGTGGGAAGCTAAGAAAAATAGTCCAAGAACCACAAATAAACATAGAGAAGGGAAGAGAAACAAAAAATTAATATAAAGTACCCACATGCGGTGGATAAAAATAGGGAAGCATGAAATAGATTGGATAGAGAATAAAGAAAACACCATTAAATTGAGATTTAGACCCAATCTTATAGCATTACATATGCCAAAAAAATAAGCATAATGATGTATACCTTTCAATTAAGCGACACAAATATGCTTGAGATTATGGGCATTGTTTCTTTAAATCCTATCAATCTCATGATTTGACATTCACATATGACTAGAAATTCAAGTAAAAAAAATATTCATAAAAGAGTCACTATACGCAGAGAGGATTTTCACTTAACATATTATTTACTAAATATGATTTGAAATTAAAATTGAATGTGTCATATAAATTTTTGCAAGATAGTTTATGTCTTTTGGGAAATATATTGTGATTGTGAAAGCACACAAACTAAGTTAAATTTTGCAGATTTTAATAGTTAAAAGTGGACAATAACCACGATGCAACACAAGAAATTGATGACATAGTTCACCCCTCTTAGACTACGTCTTCGTGTCCAACTTACAATGGTTCCATTTATATTATATACTCAAGTGTTAAATTTCATCAAAATACAATGCTCAAATTACAAAAATAACATTTCCGTTGCGTCCACAATACCCAAAAACCCCTTTGTAGGCTCTTCTTGGGCTCAGCATGGCTGAAAATATCCAAGATAGGCCTTCTTCTCCTAATTGTTGGTAAAACACTCTACAAATTTTCCCCTCTACAGAAATTGGGAACAACTGACCCATTTGCAAAATGGTAAGGCATAGAACTATCTACCAAAAGGACTAGGTTTCGACCCATGAGTTCTGTCGAGTTTGGAGAATTTTTTCCAAACATTAATTGAAATGTTTAAAATAGTTCGATCCCCCTCAACCATTGTCTCTACCCTCCTATTATTCATATGGAATATAATGACCTTTGGGTGCGAGCCATAGGCCATGTGCCTCCCATCCCCTCTCCCAGTCACCCAAGATTTAATATAACTACGGGATGGGGGTGGGAAGGGTCCCATGTTGCCTCCCCTTTCCAACACTATGCCGCGATTACTGAACTGTAATAAAGTCTGTGGCTAGGCTAGTGGGGTGTGCCCGTTGGCCCGATCTTACCCCCAACCACAAAAACAAGTTACTTCAACATTAATTTTTTCCACCACTCTTAACAATAAACATAAGTGTTGTAATGGTAACATGGTGGAGTTATGATCTGAAGGTTTACTAGTATAGTCATACATAGTGTTGGTCAATCAACCTAACCAAATTTTCCCTCATAGGGAGTGCGACATGGTGTCCTATGATTGGGCCACGTGTCACTCTATGATTGGACTATACCAAATCACCTTTGGCCAATAAGAGAACACCATTTTCACCCTGTATGAATGGCTCCATACTACTCGGTCATCTTCTCTACATCAATAACACGTCAGCGTATGGACTTCCACATGGAATCCATACACTACGCAGTCAACCTTGGAAATTGACTTTTTTATTGTTTTCCAAAAAATTCAAAATGAGATAAATTCCTCATAAAATGTTAGATTGAGGAAATTCAAGCATCATTAGAATTAGAATGATGAGACCTATGATTTTGTGCCAGTTTTAGGATAATTTGAGCACTTTCATTTGTTAGCATATTTTTGATCCTTTAGATCATTCATCCCCATTGGAAGATTTTAGACCACGAAAAGTCTTTTTTTACTCAACAAGTAAGTGAGGTTACAACTCCCTCACTTTCCCGATATTTATCCACCTTTCTCTACTTGGATCAATACCTTTGAGTCCCACTCGTAGATCATCCACATTTCCTTGACGTGAGGTACTTATCCTCCTATAAATAATTGGGTCTTCCTACAATACATTTAAATATTCAGGAGAAAAATATTTTATAGATGAATTATGAACATTCTCTTCTTAATCATCTTTCATTGGAGGCTCATACAATCTCATGTTTTCAAAATTCACAACAAAATAAATTTGGATGTAAGGTGGAAAATCTAATCAAAAAGATTTGTTACCCGCTGGCCCGATCTTACCCGCAACCACCAAACCCTATTACTTTAACATTAATTGTTGCCACCCCTCTTAACAAGAAACACAAGTGTTGTAGTGGTAACATGGTGGAGTTACGATCTGAAGGTCTATCAGTCGAATCAGACAAAGTGTTGGTCAGTCCACCTAACCAAATTTTCCCTCATACGGATTGCGACATTGTGTCCTATGATTGGGCCATGTGTCACTCCGTGATTAGAATATACCAAACCACCTTTGGCCAATAAGAGCACACCATTTTCACCCTGTACGACTGGATCCATACTACTTGGTCATCTTATTTATATAAATAACACATCAGCATATGGATTGTCACATGGAATCCATACACTACCTAGTCAACCTTGGAAATTGACTTATTTATTATTTTCCAAAATCTTTAGAACGAGATAAATTCCTCATAAAATGCTAGATTGTGGAAATTCAAGTGTCATTGGAATTAGAATGATGGGATCTATTATTTTGTGCCACTTTTAGGATAGTTTGAGCACTTTCATTTGTTAGCATATTTTTTATCCTCTAGATCATTCATCCCCACTAGAAGATTTTGGACAACCAAAAGTCTATTTTTACTGAACAATTAAGTGAGTTTAAAAATCCCTCACTTTCCTGACCTTTATCCACATTTATCTACTAGGATCGAGAAATTTGAGCCCAACTCATAGATACTCCACCTAGCCTCGACGTGAATTCCTTATCCTCCTACCAATAATTGACTCTTCCTACATCAGATTTAAATATTCAGGAGAAAAATATTTTATAGATGAAATATGAAAAAGTTATTCTTAATCATCCTTCATTGGAGGCTCATACAATATTATGTTTTCAAGATTCACAACAAAATAAATTTGGATGTATGGTGGAAAATCTAATCGAAAAGCTTTGTTACCAATGTTATCCAACATTTTGAAAGGACCATATTTAATTGGCTTGAGTTTTTTACCTTCACCTTGTAATATTTCCTTATTGATGTATAACTAAGGTTGATTGTCCATGTAGAAATCATGATAAACCTAATTCTTATTATAGATTTCTTTGTACCTGGCTTTGCTTTTCTCCAATTGTTTGTGTACGCTTTGATGCACTTGGTGAATTTTTTCAATGAAATGCTTGTCTTTGTCCACATCACTATGTCCATCTACTAAAATATCTTTACAAAAGATGAAATCCATAGGATATTTTGGAAAATTACCCAAACAAGCTTCAAATTGATATACTTGTGTAGATGAATGCTTGGGACAATTATAGGTGGTGAGCCCTAGTATTGCACCAAGTGTGCTGCAACTCCCAAGGGCTGCAACCCTACTTTACTTTATCAACCTAGGGTTCGTACAAACTTGCAGGTGACAGTGCTATAAACACAACAGATCCATTCTACTCATGTCATCATCTTTCGTTCTAGGAAAGGGTGCTACTTTTAGGGTTTCTTAGTGAAGTCTATCACACTTCAATGAAACTAAACTAAATTGCAGAAAAGAAATGATAGAAATGAAACTAAATTAAATTTCTGAAAAGTAATGACAGGAAATGAAACTAATTCTAACCACACTTAATGGGCCAAAGGGCGAAATGCACTCTACTTATCCTATGATCTATATACCATGCTACCATGCTTCTAACCATGCAACTATTTATGATTTAACTAAACTTGAAAAAGTGTTACTTGTAGTTTGGAGGAAAAATGGTTAAAGAAGCTAATGGAAGGCTTAACACATGTGACAAGGCTTAGAGGTGGAAAGATGGGTTTGGACTTCATTAAACCTTATGATATCGCAACAATTCTTTGGAGAGGGAGGCTTTGAAAAATGAAATGGCGGAATTGCAATGGGAGGATGGAAGTGCAAAATATGTTATGTGATATCGCAATTCGCAATATCGCAAAGATGGAGGAGAAGCAACCGTGCAGTTAGGAGGAAAGTGGGAAGTGCAAAATGCGATAGGACCGAAATTGTAAAATGCGAAATGCGATGGGTAACGTGGTAGCAGAGTACGATAATTTCGCAATTAGGGTTTGGAGGCGGAAAGTATTAACAGAAACCAATAGAAAATGCGATTTGTGATTTTCGGCAAGTCTTTAAAGGAAAAAGGGAAAAGGTTGCAAAAAGCGATGGGTGACATCGCAGCGGAGTACGGTAATATCGCAATTGGGGTTCGGAGGAAAAAATATTAACAGAATCTAATAGAAAATGCAATTTGCGATAGAGCGAAGTCCGGTGAGCTAAAGTTTTGAAGATAAATGGCGGAGGTCAAGCTTTTAATGTTTTTTCAAGAATTTTGTGAATAAAAAAGGGCAAGAGCTGCAATAAAAGAACAAAGAGGGAATAGAGCGTAACAGAGGTGTTTGGAAGCATGAAAACAGAGATGGAAAATGAAGCGGGAACGTAAGGGTGAACTTCTCCACAACTTTAATATTGATTCCTGCAAACAAACCTGCAGATTCATGCACAGAAAAATAGACAAAATGCGTGATAACATAGTGGAAGAAAGACTGAAATTGTTATTGCACTCTACTATAATGTGAGAAGCAGTGAATCATAAACATAAAACATTTTTGGTCTGCGAAAAGGTCTACCCTCCTCTAACTTTATTGACATAGATGAGAGGAGAAGGTTGCCTTACAATTTTATGGATTTCATGAACTATTCTATAGTGCAGATAAGCCGATTAAATCTACAACAACAAAGTATAACAACAATGAAAATATCATAAATAAAACTAGCTAAATAACATAAAGAAAAGAATGAAAACAACAGAGAAACTGAGGCAGATAGATTGGAAAAAAATATATTTAACTAAAAAATCAATATGAAATGATTTTTAATTCAAAACTTATTTATACCATTTTAAGCTAATCTTATATATCATTTCTATTTTTAAATATTATATTATTAAAGAAATATATATTTTTTTTTTGTTAAACAAATTATTGAATTGGATCCAAGTGAAGTAGTGCTCAACGAAAGCAATCAAGGTCCCATGAATAGGCCATATTGGACATTTATTTCGAGGTATCAGCAATTCTCCACGATATACCTCTATCACACACCTATCTAGAAAAGAGTTATATTGAATTCCATGGATCCGAGTGACATAGTGCTCAATGGAAGCAATCAATCTCCCATGAATAGGCCAGATTGGCCATTGATTTCGAGGTATCAACAATCCCCATGATAGACCTCCCTCGCAAGCCTATCGAGAAAAGAGTTATGGTGGAATAATGACAACACACCACATTTTCAGCGGCGTTGAGCAACACACATTCGTTCAGATGGAAGCATTGCATATCCGCCGGCCTCTCTCAAAAGGCCACCCTGAAGTAGGCTTGTTGCATCCTCTAGAAGTTTGTTTCTCTCTGACTTTTTTTGTGTTACCACCTCTCCCTCTGTGTCATAGCCACGATGATGATCTCTTTGATGCCAACATACCAAAACGGTACATGGAGATGGTAGACGATGCTATATTTTATTGTCAGGATTTTCATGCCGATAGTGACTAGATTCGTACAAAAGTTCCCGTTATCACATCAAACACACGTATGCCGATACTTTTATTTATTGGAACATTGTTTCTTAAAATCTGTGCATACGTAACTGTTCATGATATCTTTTCGCCTTTATTTTCAAATAAAAATTGACCATTAATATCATTCTAGTCAGTGTATTTGAGAAATGAAAATTACCTCTATCACTTTAATATTTGAAACGAATGAAAAATCTCATGAGGTTTTTCATAAATTTTAAATTAAAATTATGACATAACAACTACAACTTTACGACATTATTATTATTATATTCTAATATCTATTTTTATTTAAAAGATTTTTTTTTGGTCCTATTAAAATTTCTTGCAAATTTCAAAAATTATTAGATATTAAATTAAATTATATAGTTTATCTTTTCAAATGGGTCAAATGTTTAAATTTTTTTAATGTAATTGTATTTTTATAAAAACTAGAAAAAAAAAAAAAAAACCCATTGTTTTTTGAAAATTTGTATTTCTTAATATTTTCTATACAAGTCTTTAAAATAATAATTTTTAAGGGTTACTAAATAGTAGTACATCATTTTCAATTTGTTTTGTATAATTCTATTATATTTAGGATTAATAAAATTGATAGTATGAAAGATATTGTATTTAGGATTAATAAAATTGATAGTATAAAGGATTTTATATTACTGGTTATATTTTCATTAAAATTTAGCAATTATTTATATTATGAGAATTATAGATATTAAGTTATAAGAAAGATGAACATTTTTGTAATATAAATTTTTGTGATTATTTCATCTTATATTAATATTTAAATTTGGTATGTCATATCTTATAATTATTATTTATGGTTAGAGGAAGAGAAACAGGGAGGAGAGCACATGTGAGTGGGAGGTAGAGCAAGTGAAGGAGGTCGAGAGAGAGAGAAAGAGAGGTTAGCATGGGAGAGAAATTGGTAGGAAGGAAGATGGGATAGATGGAGAGGGAGTTCTATAGGTAGTGACAAAGCAGAGGTGTGTGAGAAGGCGAAAACCACTAAAGGGAGAGGGATGGAGAGATAAATGGGGAATTATATGGGGGTGGGGGTGGCAGTGAGGGGGGTAACGCCGGGGGGCGAGGGGTGCAGGAGGCGCATTACACACACATGCACACACACACACACACACACACATATAAGGTGGGCTGGGGTGGGACGGGCCGGTGCGCAGTAAGGTGCAATAGGGGCATTACACACACATGTGCACACACACACACACGTGTGTGTGTGTGTGGAGAGAGAGAAAGAGAGATGGGGAAACACAAGAAGAGAGAAAGGGAGTTATATATATATATATATATATATATAGAGAGAGAGAGAGAGAGAGAGAGAGAGAGAGAGAGAGAGATGGAATGGCATTATAAATAGATGGAGGGATATAGGGATATATATAGAGAGAAAGAGAGACAAATATGGAAAAAAAGAGCGAATAATTGAGAGACAGTGAGTGTGATAGAGGTATAGAGGGATATAGAGACAAAATCTAAATGAGGAAAAGTATGTGGGAAATACAAAGTGATAGTGTCGAAGTCAAAGGGGCAAGAGATAGAGAGAGATAAAAAATTGAAATATGGTGAATTAGATATAGAGAAATAAGGAGGGGGTGAGAGAGAGGGGGGTTGAGGGAGAAATGGATGGAGCGAGAGAAGAAGTGAGGGAGAGAGAAAAAAGGGGAGAGAGGAATTGGGAGGGAGGGGATGATAAATTATGATGGAGATAGATGGAGGGGGAGAGAGATTTCGAGAAAGAGGAGGGACAAGGGACATAGGGTGAGAGAGAGGAGGGGGAGAGGAAAAAGGAGAGGGAGGGATAAACTGTGAGGGATATATAGAGGGAAATAGAAATAGGGATCGAAGGAGAGTGAAGAGAGAGCAAAAGAGAGAGAAAGGTTGACCGAAATAATGGAGAGAAAGGGAGAGGGAGATTGAGTTAGTAGGAGAGAGGGAGATAGGTATAGAGAGAGAAAGAAAAATAAAGACATCGAGAGAGAGAGAGAGAGAGAGAACAGGAAATAGAGAAGTGATAGAGGCAGAAGAAGGGAGAGGTATAAGAGGAAAGGGGTTTAGAAATTATACAAACATATGTATGTTAATGGATTCAATCCGATGAAGCAATGTACTAAAGCTAGATGCTGAATCCTTCTACAAATGAATTTTGGAAAATAAACGTGATTGCCAATCAAAACAAGTATAGAAAGAAACAAACAAAACCAAAACATAGATAATTTCTCGGGGAAAACTTCCTGCTCAAAACCTCTCTATATTCTATTTTATATTCACCATGGAATCATGAAACAATTAAAATGCACTCTTCTCACAAGTGTCTCCTACACTCTCATAATTGTCTCACATCGACCTACACAAAATAGACCAGCACTTAGCCAATTCTTAGCCTCTAATCAGTCTACCTTACTTGCGCAATTCATGTGGAATTCAATCCCCATTCTTTAAGAATTTCATCCTTCCAAAACTGCGCAAGGATCATGGGCAATCCAATGGATGTGTGGTTGCATGCGGGCAACCTACTAATGATACAATTGATATTTAACATCCCTTTAACATTTTTCTCAATTGGTTCTCCGTGGGAACTGACATGCATGCAACTATTGGTAGTAAATCATTAGTTGCATGGAAGATTATTGATTTTGAATTAAATATGACTTAATTCACTTGATATCTAGCTAGTGAAACAAACAGTTACAAATAGTTCAACTAACGTTAACTCACCTAACTGAGTTAACTAATTACTCATGCATTAAACTAATGCACCAACTGCAACTCAAACTCCATAACTAATAGAATCACTCTGCATGCCTCACCAACTACCCTCAACTCAAAATTCATGAGCTAACTGAGTTTTTCACACTCAGTTAAATATTACAAGTGATTATGAGATAATATTACATTTTATTGTCCAAATTAATTAAGGAAAATTAAATTAGACACTGCACCAATTTATTTAATTAAATTAGCTTTAACACTAATGTATCGCTAGGACCTGTGGTCCCACACTAGTGTGTGTGCTGTAATTTCTTGTTGGACTTTCAACTCTCCCTCTCAACAAGAAAGGGATTATCTACCACCTTGATCCTGCCTCTATGGTATTCGAATTTGCTCCTAGCGAGCACCTTCATCAGAATATCTGCATCCTAATATTCTGTGGGAATGTACTAAAGTAACATAATGCACCTATGAAGAAAATATCTAAGACGGTGGTACCGAATGTCTATGTGCTTGGACCTATCATGGAATACTGGATAAACCAAGATTTTAATGCAACTCTGGTTATCACAATGTATCACTGTCAGATCCATCTGAGAACTAAAAAAATAAACTAGGATCTTTCTCATCTAGATGGCCTCACATGCAGCCTGACTTGAGGCCATGCACTCTGCCTCGGCTGAAGTGAGTGCCACATATCGCTGCTTCTTGTTGTACCAAGAAACTGTTGTCAATCCTATGTTGAATATCCCTCCTGATGTGGTCTTTATGTCTGATGGATTACCTACCCATTCTGCATCTATGAATCCTTGAAGCTTCACTCCCTTTTCATCTATATCATAATCCATACTCATACGGCTTGTGAGATATCTCAAGACATGCTTCCCTACATTCCAAAAGAGCTTTGTTGGCTTAACCATAGCTTGTACAAGCTGCTTAAATGGGTAGCAAATGTCTAGTCTAGTGTTCACCAAGTACATCAGTGAACCCTCTAGCCGCCTGTAGCCAGTAGCGTCCACCACTACTCCTCAAGTAGAATCCTCTTTCCTCCAATTTCCTGGAAGAGTCTCCATGGGTTTACAACTCTCCATGTGACACTTACCCAAAATCTCTTTGGCATACATGCCTTGAGAAACACATAGCTCACCATCCCACTGCCATATTTCCAAACCAAGGAAATAGTGAAGGAGTCCCATGTGCTTCATTTCCAAATCCCTTTCAAGATCCTCCTTGCAAGAAGTTGCCAGCTGCTCATCACCTATAAAAATTAGATAATCAACATAAAGTGCGATAATCAAGAGCTTACCATCAACCACAATCTGGTACAAGTTTTCATCTACTTCACTTTTGGTGAAGCCCAACCCAGTGAAATAGTTGTTAATCCGAGTGTACCAACCACAAGGTGCTTGCTTCAACCCATACAATTCTCTCTTCAGTTGGCACACATGCGACTCACTGTTAAAGATCTCGAAACTTTCTGGCTTATCTATCTACACTTCTTCCTCAATAGCTCCATTCATAAATGTGGGTTTCACATTCATCTGATGAATGTGCCACCCCATTTGCACTGATATTGCAAATATAGATCTAATGGAAGAGTACCTTGCAACTGGTGTGAAAGTCTCCTCGTAGTCGATTGCCTCAACTTGTGAGAATCCCCGGTCCAAAAATCTAGCCTTGTACTCCTCCACACTCCCATCTACTGCCTGCTTCACCTTATATATCCATCTAGATCCAACAACTGATTTTCTAGCAGTATTGGGACAACTTCCCATGCATTTTCTTGATGATAGAGTCATACTTCTCAACCATAGCGTCAACCCAAATTGGTTGTTTCACGTCACAATACACTTTCTCATAAGAGCTATGTATCTAATAAACCTATATGAAGACTCTCTCTATTTGTGCAGTGAAGTAGGTGATCCTACATGCTCTGACGGATCAAGTCTCAATCTATCAGCTTCCATGGTGTGCCTTCTACCAAGCCTGGTGGACGGCTCTGAATGAGTGCTTTCTGCCACTCCATGATCCTCTTGAGGTTCATTCTTTGGAGCGAAGAGATCCTCATCTACATGCAAATCTAGCTCCCTCTCAAGGGACAATCACATGGCTTTATCCTCATGAAATTTTATATGTCGTCTCAGAACAATCATCCCATTGTTTGGAAAATACACCCGATAGTTGTGGGGAGTATCAATGTATCCCAAAAATATCCCAATATCAGCTATTGGTCCGAGCTACTTCCTTGCATCTTTGGTCACATGCACATAAACAGATGAGCCAAAAAATTTAAAATATGAAACATCAAGTTTCTTACCAGAAAAATCCTCCTCTAGTGTACTCATGCCAAGTATTTGATGAGGACTACAGTTTTGCACAAATACTGTCGTGTTGCATGCCTCCACCCACAGATGCAACAGTAGACCCTGATCATGCAAAATCGCTCATGCTGCACCCATAATTGTTCTATTATTTCTTTCTGTGACCCCATTCTATTGTGGGTTATGAGGTGCAATCAACTCTCTCTGAATTCCTTCTTTGCTACAAAATTTATTGAATTCATTGGAGATGTTCTCACCACCATTGTCACTCCTAAGAGCCTTCACATGATTCCCCGTATCTTTCTCCACCAATTCTTTAAACTCAAGAAATTTTGAGAATGTCTAATATTTATTCTGCATGAAGTAAATTCAACACTTTCTAGAAAAATAATTAACAAATATCACATAGTACTTATGCTTTGATGTCGAAGCATTATAGAATGGTCCACAAACATCTGAGTGAACTCTCTCAATGATTTTTGAAGCTCGGTTCTCCTTCTTATGAAAAGTGGCCTGTGCATACTTCCCCATAGTACATCCCTTGTATGTGTCTAACTATGCAAGTGTACCCTTGGGAAGACCTGTAGAAATTTGTTGCATGACCTTGAAGGCTCCGTGGTGTAGATGTCCCAATCTCATGTGCCATAATTCACCTCATCCCAACTCACCACTTTGTCTGCCTTAGCCATCAATGCTGCTCAGTCATCTACATCAAGTTTATAGAGATTCTTCACATGAATCCCAATATTCTTGGCTTGTCATATGGTTTTGTGTCAAAGGAAATATTTCCCTTCACCAAAAACCACATCATAGCCTCTATCCTCCAATATTGCGACTAAAACTAAATTTTTCTTCAAGCCTGGTACATGCATTACATATTTTAATAAGAAGGGTTTACCTGACTGTCTCTGCAAGGTACTTGTACCAATCCCAGCAACATTGTATCACCCATCATCACCCATTTAGATATGCATCTGGAGGTCCTTCTCCTCTAAGCTACTGAAAAGTTATTTGTCTCCCATCATGTGGAAAGATGCACCACTATCCAAGTACCACACCAATCCCATTTCACTTGACACCATGCATGCAATGAGCAAGAAGTCAAGCTTAAATTACAAGACCAAAGCCTCACCAACTGCAGATCCTGAAGCATTCTTATTCTTCTTCTTTTGTGGAGAATTAGTGCCATAATGTCCATGCTCGTGATAGTGAAAACACTTCACTCCGGATATGTCGCGCATATTACCATATTTGTCGGAGTCAGATTCGGAATGGAATTTCTTTGCTTTTCCCCTTATTCACCTTGGCAACCAAAGTACAATTTTATTCATCATATGTCTTGGATGAAGATCCATCCTTGGTATTCTGTCTCAATTCTTCTTACACCAAATCTGACGAAAGTCGTTCCCAATGTGGCAATGTTTCCCTCCCATTGACAGAGTCTTGATAACTATGCCAACCCTTGGGAAGTCCTAGAAGAGATAGGCTCACCAAGTCATCATCCACGATAGTAATTCCAATGCTCCCAAGCTCATCCCGACATTGGACAAACTTTGTTAAATATTACGGAATGGTGTCGCCTTTCTCCATTTTTATTTTCCTGAGCTTGTCCTTTAGTGCCAATTTTCTATGATCACCACTGCTCTGAAACAGATATGTCAAAGCTTTCCACATTGCACATGGTGTCACTTTTCCATGGATACTTGAGACAATGTTGTCTTGTACTACCTCCAGTAAGATCCTCTTCACCTTTGCAACCTTATTTTTCCAAGCATCAAGATTTGTGGCATCTTCTACAGTGGGTTTGGGAATCTCATTATCAATGAATTCTTTCAACCCATTGTCCTCCAGTACTACTTCCATCCTATATTTCGACACAATATAATTGGAACTGCTCTCGAGTTCATACACCAATCTCCAGCCATTGAAAGCCATTTCGATACTGATCTCCCGGTCACACTAAGAATACTTTTGCAAATTCGAATTCTATTCAGTCACAAACTCAGCTTATTCTTCACTATAGTGATTTCGTGTGATCTGATACCATGTGGAAATTATACAAACATATGTATATTAATGGATTAAATTTGATCAAGCAATGTACTAAAGCTAGATATTGCATCTTTCCAAAAATCAACTTCGGAAAATAAACACGATCGCCAATCACAACAAGTAGAGAAAGAAAAAAATCAAACCACAACAGAGATAATTTCCTGGGGAAAGATTGCTGCTCAAAACCCCTTTATCTTCTATTGTATATTTACCATGGAATCATGAAACAATTACAATGAACTCTTCTCACAAGGGTCTCCTGCACTCTCACAACTGTCTCACACTGACCCAGACAAAATCGACCAACAACTAGCCAATTCTCAACCTCTAATCAGCCTACCTTACTTGTGCAATTCATGTGGAATGCAATCCCTATTCTTTAGGAATTTCAACCTTCCAAAACTGTGCAAGGATCATGGGAAATCCAATGGATGTGTGGCTGCATGCGGGAAACCTACCAATGATACAACTGATATTTAACATGCCTTTAGCATTTGTTTCAATTGGGTCTCCACTGGAATTAACATGCATGAAGCTATTAACAATAAATCATCAGTTTCATGGAAGATCACAGATTGTGAATTAAATATGATTTAATTCACTTGATCTCTCACTAGTGCAACAAATAGTTACAACTAGTTCAACTGAGTTTAACTCACCTAACTGAGTTCACTGATTACTCATGCATTAAACTAATGCACCAACTGTAATTCGAACTCCATAACTAATATAATTGCTCTGCATGCCTCACCAACTACCCTCAACTTGAAATTCATGAGATAACTGAGCTTATCACACTTAGTTAACTATTAGAAGTGATTATGAGATAAGATTACATTTTATTGTCCAATTTAATTAAGGGAAAATTAAATTAGACATTGCACCAATTTAATTAACTAAATTGGCTTTCACACTAATGTATCGCTAGGACCTGTGGTCCCACACTAGTGTGTGTGCTACAATTTATTGTTGGAATTTCAAAAAGGGGGAAGTGGAGGAATATAATGAGAGGTGCAGGAAATGGCAGAGGGGGGAGGTATAAATGAGGGATGGAGTGAGGGAATGTTGAAATATTTCATTGAAATAGAGGGAAAAAGGTAGGGAGAGGGAGAGGGATATAATATTTTGGAAAAGGGTTGTAGGAAATGGGGATGGAGGGAGGGAAATAGAGATGGAGTGAGAGAGGGAGAGTGTGGGAGGATGATGGTGGAGGAAAAACAAGGGAGACAGGGAGGGAGAGTGGGTGGGAGAAAGAAAGGGAGAAGAGGGAGTGGTAGAGTTAATGGGATAAAGAGTGGGAAGAGAAAGTAGGAGGAACAATGGAGAGTGTGTGGGACATGGGAAATAAGATAGGGAAGAGAAAATGAGAGAAAGGGAGGGAGGAATTGGGAATGAGCAGGTGAGGTGGGTAGGGAGACAAAGGGGGATAGAGGGAGTAGGATGGGGAGAAATAGTGGGAGAGATGGTGAGAGGGGGAGAGAGAAAAGTGGGTTGATAGAGAGAGAGAGAGAGATAGAGGGGGGTGAGAGAGGGAGAGAGCACGATAGCAAGAGATAACGAGTGAGTAAGAGAGATATTGAGTGAGAGAGAGATAGAGATAGATAAAAAGAGAGAGAGAAAGAGGCATCCCTACCTCAGTCCCTCCCTTTTTCTCCCCATAACTTCCCCCATATCCCTTTCCCTCTCTATTTCCTAACATTTCTCTCTGACTCCCTCTCTCCCTCTCTCTCGCTAAAACCCCCATATATATATATATATATATATCTCTCCTTTTATCTCTCTCTCTCTATACACATGTCTTACTCTTTCCCACAGACTCCCTTCCATCTACACCTTTCTCCTACTCTCCCTCTCTCATTCTTTCTCTATCTTTATCTCCCTCCTACTCTCCTTTTATCCTTCTCTCCCACTCTACCTATCCTTATATCTCCCCCTCTTTCTCTTTCAATCCCTCCCATTCTCCCTCTATATCTCTCTCCCCCTTTTGTCTCCCCATCCCCCCTCTCTTTCTCTCCCTCTCATTCTCCCCCACCCCTCTCTCTCTCTCTCGTTCTCCCACTCTCTCTCTATCTATCTCTCTTTGTCTCCCTCTTCCACTCTCCCTCTCTCTCTCTCTCCCCCCTCTCTCTCTCCCTCTCTCTCTCTCTCTCTCCCCTAATATCTCTCGCTCCCTCCCTATTTTTCGCTACCGATCTCTCTCTCTCTCTATCTCTCTCTCGTCCTCACTCTCCCCCTCTCCATCCCCCTCTCTATATCTCCCTCTTTATCCCTGTCTCTCTCTTTATCACTCTCTCTCTCTCTCTCTCTCTCGCGTTCTCTCTCTCTCCCTATATCTCCCTCTCCCTCTCTCTCTCTCCCCCCTCTCTCTATCTATCTCTCTCACACTCTCTCTCCTCCTCGCTCCCCCCCCTCTCCCTCTCTCTCTCTATCTCTCCCTCTCCATCTCCCTCTTCCTCTCTCCCCCTATCCCCCTCTCCCTTGTCCTCTTCGTCTCCCCCTCCCTCTCTCTCTCCCTCTCTCACTCTACCTTTCTCGCTCTACCTCTCCCCCACCTCTCTCTCTCTCTCTCTATATATATATATATATATATATTTGTCTCACTCCCTCTCCCCCTGCCGCTCTCTCTCTTTCTCTCTCTCTCTCTCTCTCTCTCTCGCTCTATTTCCCTCTCCCTCTCTCTTTCCCAATCCCTCTCTCTTTCCCTCTATCTCTCCCTCTCTCCCTCTCTCATTCTCTCTCTATTTTTATCTCCCTCCTACTCAAATTTTATCCCTCTCTCCCACTTTACCTATCCTTCTATCTCCCCCTCTCTCTCTCTTTCACTCCCTCCCACTCTCCATATCTCTTTCTCTCCCTCTCCCTCTCCTGATCCCAATTTGTTTCTCCCGCTCTCCCTCTCTCATTCTATCTCTATCCTTATCTCCCTCCTGCTATCGTTTTATCCCTCTCTTCCACTCTACCTATCCTTCTATCTCTCCCTATCTCTCTCTTTAAATCTCTATGATTCTCCCTCTCTCTCTGTCTCTCCCCCCTTCCTCTCACCCCTCTCCCTCTCCTTCTTGCCCCTTCCTTTGTCTCTGTCTCTGTCTCTCTCTTGCTCTCCCATTTTATCTCTTTATCTCTATTTCTCTCCCTCTTCGACTCTCACTCTCTCTGTCAGTCTCTCTCTCTCTCCCCCCACCCCTCTTCGCCTTTCTCTCCATCTCTCTCTCCCTTTGACTCCCTCTGTCGCTCACTCTCAATTTCTCCCTCTCTCCCTCCAACCCCCGCCCCCCCCTCTCTCTCTCTCTCCCAACCCCCTGCCCCCCCCCCTCTCTCTCTCTCTCTCTCTCCCCCCCTATCCCCCACTCACTTCCCCTCCCCGTCCTCCTCTCTCTCCTTCTCTCTCTCTCCCTCTCTCTCTCCCCCTCTCCCTCCCTACCTCTCTACCTCTCTTATCCCACTCCCTCCTCCACCCTCTCCCCGTCCTTATTTCCCTCTCCTCCCTCTCCCCCCCTCTCTATTTGTCTCCCTCTCTCTCTCTCCCACTCCCTCTCCATCTCTCTCACTCTCTCTCCCTCTCTCTTTATCTTTCCCTCTCCCTCTCCTGCTCCTGCTCTCTCTCTCTCACTGTCCCTCTCTCCTTCTCTCTCTATCTTTATCTCCCTCCTACTCTCCTTTTATCCCTCTCTCCCACACTACCTATCCTTATATATCTCCCTCTCTCTCTCTTTGACTCCCTCCCACTCTCCCTCTCTGTCTCTCTCCCACTCCCTCCCCCCACTCTCCCTCTCCTTCTGCCCCCTCTCTCTATTTTTCTTTGTTTTTATCTTCCTCTTGAATTATCTCTCTCTATATATCTCTTTCTCTCCCTCTCCCTCTAGCACTCTCTCTATTTGCCTCTCTCTCTCTCTTCCCATATCTCTCTCTCTCTCTCTCTCTCTCTCTCTCTCCCCATCCCCCCAGTTCCCCTCTCCCTATCACTATCTCTTTCTCTCTCTCTCTCTTGCACTCTCTTTGTCTATCTCCCTCTCTCTCCCTCTCTTGCTCCCTCCCTCCCTCTAGTTTCCACTCTCTCTCTCCCCCTCCCTCTCCACCTCTCCCCTATCCCCCTCTCTCTCTCTCCCTCCTCCCCCCCCACTCCCTCTCTCTCTCTCCCTATATCTCCCCCTATCTCTCTCTCTCTCTCCCTCTCCATCTCGGTCTCTCTCCCTCTCTATCTCTCTCTCTCTCGCTATCTCCCTCTCCCTCTCCCTCTTCCTCTCTCTCCCTATCTCTCTCTCTCTCCCTATCCTCTCTCTCCCTATCTGTCTCTGTCTCTCTCCCTCTTTATATTGGTCTCTCTCCCTCTCTATCTCTCTCTCTCTCTCTATCTCCCTCTCCCTCTCCCTCTCCCTCCCCCTCCGCCTCCCCCTCCCCCTCCGCCTCTCGCTTATTCTCTCTCTCTCCCTCCCTCTCCCTCTATCTCCCTATATCCCTCCCCCTGCCCCTCTCTCTCTCCCTCTCCCTCTCCCTCTCCCTCTCCCTCTCCCTCTCCATCTCTCGCTCTCTCCCTCTCTGTCCCCCTCTGCTTCTCTCTCTCTCTCTCTCTCTCCGTCTCTCTCTCTCTCTATCTCCCCCTCCCTCTCCCCCTCTCTCTTTCTCTCTCTCTCCCTCTCCCTCTACACCTATCTACCTCTCCTATCTCGCTCCGTCTTCCCCCCTCACCATCTATATCTCTCTCTCACTCTCTCTATTTCCCTCTCCTCCCTCTCTCCGTTCTCTCTATCTGTCTCCCTCTCCGACTCCCGCTCTCTCTCTCTCGCTCTCCCTCTCTCATTCTCTCTCTATATTTTTCTCCCTCCTACTCTCCTTTTATCCCTCTCTCCCACTCTACCTATCCTTCTATCTCTTCCCCTCTTTCTCTTTCACTCCCTACCACTCTCCCTCTCTCTCTCTCCCCTTCCCTCTCCCCCCTCTCCCTCTCCTTCCCTCTCCCCCCTCTCCCTCTCCTTCTCCCCCCCTTTTTCTCTTTGTCTCTTCCTCTCCCATTCTCTCTCTTTGTCTCTCTTTGTATCCCTCTCCCTCTCTCATTCTCTCTCCTCCCCATCCCTCCCCCTTCTCTCTCTCTCTTTCTCTCTCTCTCTCTCTCTCACTACCACTCTCTCTCTCTATCTCTCTCTCCCCTCCCTCTCCCCCTCACTCTCACTACCACTCTCTCTCTCTCAGTATCTCTCTCTCCCCCTCACTCTCCCCATATCCCTCTCCCTCTCCCTCTCTCTCGATCTCTCGCTCTAACTCTCTTTCTCTCTCCCTCTCTCCCTCCCTCTCTCTCTCTCTCTCTCTCTATCTCTCTCCCTATCTCTCTCTCTCTCTCTCACCCTCTTTGTCTCTCTCCCTATTTCCCTCTCCCTCTCCCACTCCCTCTATCTCTTTATCTATCCCTTTCTCTGCCTCCCTCCCTCTCACTCTCCTGCTCTCCCTCTCAACCTCTGCCCTCTCTCTCTCTCTCTCTCTCTCTATATATATATATATATATATATATATATATATATATATATATATATATATATACCTCTCCCTCTCTCTCCCTCTATCCCTCTCTCTCTCTCTCTCTCTCTCTCTCTCTCTCTCTCGCTATCCCTCTCTCTCTCTCTCCCCTCCCTCACTCTTCCCCCCCCTCTCTCTCTCTCTCTCTCTCTTACACACACACACACTTTCTCTCTCTCTCTCTCTCTCTCTCTCTCTGCCTCCCCCTCCCCCTCTCTCTTTTTCTCCCTCTCTCCCTCTCCATCTCCCTTTCTACCTCTCTACCTCTCCTATCCCACTCCCTATTCCACCCTCTCCATATCTTTCTTGCTATGTCTCTCACTCTCTCTATTTTCCTCTCCTTCCTCCCCCCCTCTCTCTATATGTCTCCCTCTCCTGCTCCCACTCTATCTCTCTCGCTCTACCTCTCTCATTCTCTCTCTCTCTCTCACTTTATCTCCCTCCTACTCTCCTTTTACCCTCTCCCCCACTCTACCTATCCTTCTATCTCTCCCTCTCTCTCTCTTTCACTCCCTCACACTCTCCCCCTCTCTCTCTTTGTCCCCCTGCCTCCCCTCCCTCTCCCTCTCCTTCTCCCCTCTCTCTCTCTTTGTCTCTTCATCTCCCACTCTCTCTTTTTATCTCTCTTCATCTCCCACTCTCTCTTTTTATCTCTCTTTGTCTCTGCCTCTCTCTCTCTCTCTCTCTCTCTCTCTCTCTCTCTCTCCCCCTCCCTCTCTCTCCCACTCTCGCTGCCTCTCTCTCTCTCTCCCCCCCTCACTCCCCCCATCCCTCTCCCTCTCCTCTCTCTCTTTCTCACTCTCCCTCTCTCTCTCACTCCCTCTCTCTCTCTCTCCCTATCTCCTTCTACCTCTCCCTCTCTCTCTCTCTCTCTCTCCCTCCCTCTCCCTCTCACTCTCCCGCTCTCCCTCTCAACCTATGCCCCACCTGCCTCTCTCTCTCTCTTCTTCCCCGCCTCCATCTCCCTGTCCCTCTCTTGATCCCTCCCTCTCTCTCTCTCTAATGCTTCACTCTCTCCCTCACTCTCTTTATCTCTCTCTCTCCCTCTCCCTCTCCCCCTCCCTCTCCCTCTCCCTCCCTCTCCCCCTCTCTCTCTCCCCCCTCTCTCCCTCTCCCTCCCTCTCTCTCTCTCTCTCCCTCTCCCTCTCTCCCTCTCCCTCTCTCCCTTGCTCTCTCTCTCTCTCTCTCTCTCTCTCTCTCTTGCTCTCTCTCCCTCTCCTTCTCCCCTCTCTCCCTCCGCCCTCCCTCCTCTCTCTCTCTCTATCTCCCTCTTTGTCTTTGTCTCTCTCTTTGTTTGTCTCTCTCCTTGTCTACCTCTACCTCTCCTTCCCCCTCTCCCTCACCCTCTCTCTCTTTCTCTCTCTCTCCCTCTCTCTCTCTCTCTCTCTCCCTCTACCTCTCTACCTCTCCTATCTTGCTCCCTATTCTGCCCTCTCCATATCTCTCTGTCTCTCTCTCTCTCTCTCTCTCTCTCTCTCTGTGTGTCTATTTCCCTGTCGTCCCTCTCCCCCCTCTCTATATCTGTCTCCCTCTCCCTCTCTCTCTCCCGCTCCTGCTCCTTCTCTGTCTCTCTCACTCTCCCTCTCTCATTCTCTCTCTATGTTTATCTCCCTCCTACTCTCCTTTTATCCCTCTCTCCCACTCTACCTATCCTTCTATCTCTCCCTCTCTCTCTCTCTTTCACTTCCTCCCACTCTCCCTCTCTCTCTCTCTCTCCCCCTCCTTCTCCCCCCTCTCCCTCTCCTTCTCCCCCTTCTCTGTCTTTGTCTCTTCCTCTCCCACTCTCTATCTTTGTCTCTCTTTCTCTCCCTATCCATCTCTCACTCTCTCTCTCTGTCTCTCTCCCTCTCTTTCTCTCTCTCTCTCTCTCTCGCTTCCATTCTCTCTCTCTCTATCTCTCTCTCCCCCTCCCTCTCCTCCTCACTCTCGCCGCCACTCTCTCTCTCTCTCTCTCTATCTCTCTCTCCTCCTTACTCTCCCCCTCTCCCTCTCCCTCTCTCCACTGACTCTCCCCCTCTCTATGTCACACACAAATGTGTTTGATATTTGAAGATAAACATTATTTTTTATATTTATAAATTTATTATTATTTATTTATTTTATAATTATCTAGCTAACTATATATATAATAAGTTAAATTATACCATTTCTGATTTTAAAATTGATATAAAAAATAAAAATAAAAATAAAATACTAATTAAAATCTGCTAAATATTTTAGAAATCTACATTGAATATAAAAACTACCCATAAACATAAATATTACGAATCATAACTATAACTGATAGCTACTTTAATCATTGTTATTTCGTTAATGGCAATCACATTCATCATTTTCACTAGAAAAGAGCCATGTGAACATAAATTCGATTTACATTCGCGGCTAAAAAAAGTTTCGTGAATAACTTGTGAAGACTAACAGCAAACTAATAAACAAGAAGTGAGAGGACTCGATGCTCAACTTATGAAAACGAAGTCACAATCAATGAAAATGGTGAAATGCTTACTGTTACTGTAATTAACGTAGCTTGAGAGGAAGTATTTGGTAAAGGAAATGTTACAGTAAGATAGATTGACAGGAAGTGTTCTTATTCGGTAAAGGAAATGTTGACATGTATTTGTGTTTTTTTGTTTGTAGTTAACATCATTCTCCCAAATTTCTTTGTTCTTAGAGGTGAAATGCTCTCTCACTTTCCAAATATGTCGCCTGAACTTCTAATACTTTTCATATTTATAAATCTATTAAATATGAAAATAGAGGTATGAATCCCAATGGATTTTTTACAATTGATAGTCTGGCAGTAAAATTTATAGTGCTTTTGAGCAATCAAACGTGTGTTTGCATATAACCATAATAAAACATAAACCAGCCATTATTTGAGGGTGCACATGCATAGGCCAGAGTCCTAAAGTTATAGTTTCACATCAATATGCATACACTTATTAATTGTATCGCAGGTGCGATATTAATCTTCACGTTGGGCTCATCGGCCGACGATTCGATCTTGCCATTCTCGTGGAAATTCTATTCTAACATTACGGATATTCCTTGAAAAAATTCTTCATCCTCACTCCATGTTAAAAATAATAGGTCTAAGCTACAACGTTAAAGATTAGTGGTGAATCAAGAAATATTATTATCCATCCAGCTTCAATCCGTGGAAACTCTATCGCAATAAGTTTATAGAGACTGCCTTAAATAATCTTGATGAACTGACTCTAAAAAATAAAGAATACAGGAATTGAAAGCCTAAAACTGGCGAGATCAACCAGTAACGAAGGCGAGGCAAGGAAAAACTAACCTAACAATACGCAGGTTAAAATTAGGTAAACAACCCAGTAAGGTTAGAATTAAATTCAAGAAGTAGTGCAGAGGTAGATACAATGTGCACAGGCAATGGGGATTGTCGATTTGATGTGTTCAAAAGAAAACCCAATAGGTTTGCAATAAAGGTGGAACAAATGAGGAGCAAATGCAATAGAAAATACATTTAATATCAGAAAATAAAAATTTATTAGGGGCATACGATTACAGAGACCGAATTCTATGAATTAAAAACTAGAGATATATGCATACCATTATTCACATAGCGCACGGATGTCTATTGTGAAGGGTTCCAACAAATCAAACAGGGCCATTCCTCCGGTGCACTCGAATCCAGGTTCTTTCTCTACACACATTCTTCACACGTACAATCTGCTGGATACATTATATCCCACACAGACTCAGGAACCATAGTAAGATTCCCATGCTCTTTCTGACATGGAGCACTTCCCAAAATATATATATATATATATATATATATATATATATATATTACAATCTATTCAACCGGTAGAATAGATGCTCCCCCGCTCCCACTTCCTCCACGTTCCTTCTCTAACAACCAACCCACTGCCACTTCTACCGACAAGGGCGCTTCAGAAATGAAATGCGTCTTTCCCACGTTTCTAACTGATAGATGCTCTCATGTTCCCACTACTTTCAACGGATAGCATAGCCACTTCGTTCAACCAGGATAGATGCTCTGTACGGTGGGCTTCCCACTTTGCTCAACGGAATAAAAAAGTTAATCGTGTATAATAATTACATATTTTCCACTTGGTCTAATGGATAACATAGGCATTTTTAGAAAGGTTACATTTTTCTTAGCTTTTTTGAACTGATACAAAATGATATCCTTTATGT
>CM076571.1:880167518-880355445 GCA_034641835.2 Pinus albicaulis | reverse complement strand
TAACGCTGTCACACTTTAGGAGGAAATACATGCTCTTAACCATTAGGCCCACTAATAATATATCTATAACATGTGTTTATTTTTAAATATTTAGTTATATAGAAAAAGGAAATCACTCTTAATAATTACATGTTAAGATAAAAAAACGATAGAAAGGTTTAGGTTTATTTAAAAATTAATTATGTTTTTTGTTTTTTTCAAACCAGCCCAGATCTATCTTAATTACGGATCTATCAAGCCCCGAGATGGATCAAATCTCTCGAGGTGCAAACCTCCTTTTTGAGTGCAAAACTTGAGGAAAGGTTTGCACCTCCACAGATTTGATTGCTCTCGGTGCTTGACGGATCCATAGTTATGAGTATGAGGAACATATGATTAATTTTATCAATAATATGTAAATACATCTCATATCACTATAACCATTTTAAATATACTAAATATGTTTGAGATTTATCGAGTCATTTTAATTTTAAATTTGCTTAGTTGCCTCAATAAATATTGTAAAATAACTTTAATGATGAAAAATGATGAAATAAATTTTGTGAATGCAAAGTGACAATGTAATAATATTGAATGATAGAAAATGTGAATAATCATAATGTAGTCAATTGCCAATAGCCTTCATTGTGATCAATGTCAAACTATTTTCATCTACTATTCTTATTGTCACCCTTGTTAGTTTTTTCATCTTTTCATATCGATTATATGAAAAATACAGTAGAAATTACAAATCATGAAACATTTAAATAATTAGTTGGAGATGTTGTAGTAAACGTCATACCTTGTATCTCTTTCTCTCTAATATTATTAGGTTTAATTACTATCACACAAAAATCGTTCTACTTTGTCAATAATTTTTTGTGCTTACACTGCAATCAATGCACACTATTAATCCAATGACTTTAAAATTAATGTACCATCATACATCCAATTACATCAAATCAGAAATCAACATATGCAATGAAATCAATGCATTTAATGCATGAAATCAAATAAGATTAAAAAACAACATCTACAAAGAAATCAATGCATCTAATGCAAGTAATCACATAGGATTAGAAATCAACATCTACACTCAAATCAATGCATCTAGTGCAAGTAAGAAAATATGATTAGAACCCAACATATACACTAGATCACTGCATCTAGTGCAAGCAGTCAAATAGTATTATAAATCACCATCTACACCGAAATCAATGAATTTAGTGAAAGCAATCAAATAGGATTATAAATATTTTATATTTAAATCAATGCATATAGTGTAAGCAATCAAATATAATTATAAATCAATATCTACATTGAAATTAATGCACCTAGTGCAAGTAATCAAATAGGATTAGAAATCACCATCTACTCTGAAATCAATGCATTTAGTGCAAGCAATCAAATAGAATTAGAAATCATCTACATTGAAATCAATGCATCTAGAGTGCAAGTAATCAAATATCATTAGAAATCAAAGTCTACACTAAAATCAATGCATCTAGTGCAAGCAATCAAATAGGATTAGAAGTCACCATCTACAATAAAATCAATGCATCTATTGTAAGAAATCGTCTTCCCTCCCTCCCCCCTCTATATATATCTACATGTCCCTCCATCTCTCCTTCTTTGTGTCTTTATCTAAACCCCACAAACACGCACACTATCTCACTCCATATTTACCAATCTCTTTGTCCTTCCCTCCATGTCTCCATCTATCTCTTCTTTCTCTTCACTTTCCCTCTATATCTCTATCTCCCTTGTCTCTCTATATCAACCCCAAAACATATACTCTCTTTCTCCAATCTATCTATCTATTATTCCCTCCTCCTCTCCCTCCCTCTCCCCCACTTCTATCCTCTCTCGCTCTCCCTCCATCTTCCTTATCACTCCTCTCTCTCTCCAACTTTCGCTCTCTATGTCTTTCTTCTTACCACCCTCTCTCCCCCTCCATCTCCATCTCGGTTTCCCTACATCTCTCCACTATGTCTCTTCCTCTCTCTCTCTCTCTCTCTCTCTCTCTCTCTCTCTTCACCTTCTAAATTTATCACTATATGCCTCTCTCTCTCTCCTTCTCTCCTACATTCTCTTCATCTCTTCTTCTTTGTCTCTTTATCTCACCCCCAAATATCAACATTCTCTCTCCATCTCTCCCTTGTCACTCCCTCTCTCTCTCTCTCCACTTTTCACTCTCTATGTCTTTCATCTTCCCTCCCTCTCTCCCCATCAAGCTCCATATCTCTATCCATCCCTCTCTCCCCCTCCAAATCCATCTCTCTATACCTCTCTCTCCCTCCCCATCCAACTCCATCTCTCTATCCTCTATCCTTCCCTCTCTCCCCCTCCAACTCCATTTCTCTATCCCTCTCTCTATCTCTCTCAATTCCTCTCTCTTTTCCTTTCTCTCTCTCCCTTTCTCTCCTACCTCCCTCTCTCTTCCCCCATCACTCACTGTCATTATCTCTCTTTCCCCTACAATCCTCTATACTCCCCCATCGCTTTTTCCCTCTCTCTCATCCTTCCTCTCTCTCCCTTTATCGCATGCCTCCCTCTATCTTCACCCTCCTACCTCTCCCCCCCCCCTCTCTCTCTCCAACTATGTTACTATATCCCTCAATTTATTATTCTCTTTCCTTATCCCCCCTGCCTCCATCACTCCTTCTATGTCTCTTTATTTCACCCCTAAGCATACACACTCTCTCTCCATCTCTCCCTTGTCACTGCCTCTCTCTACACTTTGCTCTCTGTATGTCTTTCTTCTTCTCTACCCCTCCAATTTTGTCTATATATCCCCCCCTCTCTCTTCCTCTCATCCTTCCTCTCTCTCCCTTTCTGTCCTACCTTCCTCTGTTTCCCCCCTCTCACTCTGTCTCTCTCTCTAACCTCCAATCCTTTCTCCTTCTCCCTCCTTCTCGCTCCCTCTCTCCCACCTCCATCTTTATGTCTCTCTCTCTCCCTCTATTACCCTTCTCTACCTCTCTTAGTCTTCTCCCTTCCTCTCTCTTCATTCCTCCTCTCTCCTCTCCTTCAGTGTATCTCCATCTCTCCCTTGTCACTCCCTCTATTTTTCCACCTCTATCATATGTCTTTTTTCTTCCCTCCCATATATATATATATATATATATATATATATCAGATTTCATATTGTATTAATATAAAGTTATTAAATTTAATAATTCTAATATTCTAATATAGTAATCTCAATATTAGATTTAGTAATAATAATAACAATAATATTAATATTACTATTTTAATATTAATGTTACATATTAATAAACAAAATTACCATTTTCCAAAAACATTTTTGGGTTATTTATTTTTAAATATGATATATAGTTTTAAAAAACATAGACTTTTAAGTCATTTAATATGCAAATATTAAGGGCCTTTCTCTGTGGGTTTGGGTTGAGCAATCACTATCACTCTATAAGGAAGTCATTTTGATGAATGATGCACCTATAAATTGAAGTTTAAAAATGCTAAAGTCCCACATTTTCTTTTAGATGAGGTCCATACTAGGAAGGAGAAGAATCTTTGGTCAATATGAAGAAAAAATAACCCCCATGTATTAAGGTTCATACTTTGAAGAGGAAGAACCTTCAGTCAATATGAAGACAAAATAATCACCATGGACTAAAATTCATATAACGAGAGTCTTTCACCCTTATGAAGTGCAAATATTATTTTATTTTTTATTGTTTTTGGCATGTTTACAAATGTTATAAAGAGATTAGCAACTCAAAATACTTAAATATGTTGTATGTAGAAAACATAGAATAAGTACAAACAAAAATTTATCTCTAAACACGTGAGTCTTGGTCCACTTCTTTTAATATAAATCATACTCAATTCCAATTTTAAAAATAAAAACATAAAAAAAAAAATCCAAAAAACTCATTGCCTTGAAATATAATTTTGATATTTGATTAACTTAAAAAAATAACCCCAAAGAAAACATAGATAGTAAAAAAATATTAATAAAATTCATTATGAATTTGAAATTATTATTTTTAACTAAACTATTCTTCATCTCACATTTCCACTTCCACTACCTCAATTCCAAATATTTTAATATTATATTAATTAAAAGTAATTATAACTTCCTTATTATTTAAACATAAATTAATTCTTGTTTTTTTAAAAAATTATAAAATTTATTTTATTTTTATTAATTAAAAAAAAAAAATTATTTTTTAATAAATATAAGAAGTATTTATATTAATATAAATTTAAATCTAAAACAAAAATTTTAGCCAAAACATTTTTATATATTAAAATAATATTTTTTTAATATAGGTTTAAACTTAAATTACTTATCGATTCAAGCAAAACCAGCACTTGCGGTACAATTTACTCCCCAATCTAGATGAGTTGGGACCCGATGATAAACTCCAAACAACCTAGCTTTTCCGACCACCGCGTCATCATAAATTCCTAACATCTTAAATTAAATTACCGCAAACCCATTGATACCTTAATGACGCAAAAAATGAGAAGGCATGTCATTACAGCCGTGAGGCCTCGTTAAAATAGCAACTGGCCACCGACAATGTCTACTTAGCTTTTGTTGTTAATGGGCTGCTTTTGTTGTACACTTGATTAGTGCTTCCCACTGCGCGCTGAAATATATACGTATTTCTTTGATGCAGCCGCCCCAGTTTCTAAAAATAAAAAGATATTAACAGCAGTGCCACGTCACTTTAAAATATATATATATATATATATATATATATATATATATATATATATTTTAAAACCTAAAACGCGTGAGAATCAAATTCAAAAACTGAAATTGAACCAGGCAGCTAACCGTATAATTATGTGAGTATGTCATGCGGATTTAAAAAAATTTAAAAACCTGCATAGAATTTCATTATTATTAAATACTACATGTATTGCAGATGAAGGGAAAATTATTTGGATGAGTTGCGGGTTAGCAGAGGTGAGGAGATATTTATTTTTGGGTGAGGAGATATTTGTTTTTGGATGAGTGGCTGTGACATGTATGGAAGGCTAGCCGGGCGTTTAGAAAGAGAGGTGATTCTTAGATGAGCAGGTTGGAGTAGCATTTTGGGTTTTTAAATTTGAAATTGTTTTTGTTTTCTTTTCTCTGCTTTTAAGCATGGCCATGCTTATATTTCTTTGTTTTTTTTTTCTTTTTTAATAATTTTTATTGGGCATCCGGCTCTGGTTTAAGAGGGTAGAAGGTGAAGATAATACTATAGAAAAAATATAGGAGGAGGAATGGGTTGATCCGCAGCACGCATCAAGAAAACAGCATCACCAAAGCCTAGGAGGTTTATCATCATCAAGTTACAGGAGGTATTTACTGTTACACTTACTTTTATTATAAGTAAATGTGTATTTTAGAATGATCGAGTCTTTTCTTTTTCGAGAACAAAAATATGTCCATATCAACTTGATATTGATGTATTGTTTATCGTCAATTCAAATTTGTATATGGCAATATAATTACAAGTAAATAAGTAAATGTGTATTGTATATGGAAATATAATTACAAGTAAATGTATATTTTCTATTGATTGACTCTTCTTTTCAATCTCATACTGTACAAAATAAATGTCCATATCATAACAATCTGCTGATAATGATAGTGTTTATGCTTAGGGATTTTTTCGTGACCCTTTTTTCATTTGAATGAACCTATAAGCCAACCAGACAAAGCCCAATTTCTTTGGGTTTATAAGTTTATTTCATCTTTTTGGAATTTTGTTTGGGAAAAATTAGTATTAATATGTCTATATTTTTTGTTTCTTTAAGTCTAGGAAACAACAAATACTGCTGCTCCAATAAAATGAATCTTCTGCTACATTCCATTTCCATTTACCCATTTCATAGTTTTCATTATAATCTTAAAAACTCTAGTAGTTCAAATGCTCGTTTCATCATTCTGCACATTATTATTGACCTTGCAGCTAGAAAGAACATCCATTATTTTTTATCCTACAGTCAAAAAGCTCATAAGTTACTTGTATTTCTTTTGCTTTGATAAGCAATCGTGGAGGGTTTTGAATTCCTGACCTGACAGATTTTCAGATGTTTCTTTGCTACAGAAGCCTGGCTTCATGTTTGCTCGGTTATGTTATATGAAATGAAGCTAGAGGAATTCGAATACGGGACTTGCTTGACCCCACATACGGAAGTCCGTCATATTTTAGGTGACATAAAGTTATGGCTTGTTTTAGTTTGGTTTTTATTTTCAAATTGTTTATAATGGGAATTTTGAGATTGATATGAGATTGGTAGTCTCCTAAACATCTCAGAAATGTCTGGATAATTTTTTTCAATGTTTTTAGTGTTAATAATAATATCATAACTTTTTTTTTTAATTTTATTGTAATTTATGTTTTGATAAATTTTCATCTCATAAATGTCTTGATAATTTTTTTCAATGTTTTTAGTGTTAATAATAATATCATAACCTTTTTTTTTCAATTTTATTGTAATTTATGTCTTGATAATTTTTTTGGGATTAATAATATTATCATAGATTTTATTTTATTTTATTTTTTTTCAAAATTTTAATAGTAAAATGTTGCATGTATGCTATGTATTATATATATATATATATATATATATATATATATATATATATATATATATATATATATGTGTGTGTGTGTGTGTGTTCAGAAACAGAAAAGATGGAAACAGAAAAAATGTAAATGTTCTTTATTTTGAAAATTATGTCATTATTTGTAAATATTCAAATGCTATATTAATAAAATTAGAATTTGTTTTTAGGGAGGGGGTTTGCCCTCTCTCAAGTCCTTAAGATAGCCATGGCCATGGGTATTGTGAGGAATGCATCTTGTGATTATGGTTATTTGTGAGAATTTTTATTTATTTTTTTAATTTTTTTCAATTGTAAGTCTATTTTTTATTAAAATAAAATATTATATTGAGTTGTGGAATATAGTAATAATTTTAAAATGATAATACTTTGTTTTAATAAATTGATATTAGTTGGTGTTTAATATATATTTCTATTTTGTCATAATACCTTGAAATTTGATTTGATTTATATACTGAGTTGTGGAATATAATGATAATTTTAAAATGATAATAATTTGTTTGAATAAATTAATATTAGTTGGTGTTTAATATATATTTTATTTTGTCATAATACTTTGAAAATTGTTTTGATTTTTTCAATATTTAATGGTTGTAAGTTTTTAATTAATGTTAATGAATATTTTATTTTATAAAACATTTAATGGTTGTAAGTTTATAATTAATGTTAATGAATATTTTATGTTATGGAATTGTGGGAGCTTATGATTGGTTAATATTTTTTTTATATAAAATCAAATTTTCATGACTATTTTTAATTAATATAAATTAAAATGACAAAGCCCATGACAATATGGCAAACAATGAAAAACCATTAATTTTTTGTAAACATGATTATTCAATATACATTTAAAAAATCACAAATTATTATAATTGCTTTCAATTTATAGATAGTCCATGACAATATCACAAAAAATGAAAAACCATGAATTCTTTTTAAGTATCATTATTCAATATACATTTAAAAAATCACAAGTTCTTATAATTGCTTCCAATTTTTAAATTCTTATAATTTCTTTTAATCTATATTTCAAGAATGCAAATAATTATAGCATCACAAATTAATATGCCTATTAAACTTTTCTTTTCACAATCATTCAATATACATTTAAAAAATCACTAGTTTTTACAATTTCTTTTAATCTATATTTCAACAAAGCAAATAATTATAACATTATAGATGGCTATGATTTTAAATTTTTTGTTTACACAATCATTCATATACATTGAAAAAAATATATTTAAAATTTCTTATAATAAATTACAAACTAATTAAATATACAATTTCAAAAATAATTTATAAATACTTACACATAGAATTTTAAATGTTTGTCCTTATTTTTGTTATGTATTTGTTTATTGTATTTTGTTTTTTTGTATTCTTTTTTGTGTTTGTGTGTGTATAATAGTTTTACATACACATAATACAGTATGTAAGAATTACACTTTAAATGAGTTGAATGTTATGTGTTACCTTGTTTGTAATAAAATTGGTGTTCTGTTTAATAAAATTTGTTGATTTTTTAAAGATATTATTAAATCAATAAGTGGTTTTAATTTTTTTTTAAATGGATTACTTATAAATGTTGTGTGTTACCTTGTTTATAATAAAATTGGTATTCTATTTAATAAATTTTTTTTTTATTTTCTTTTGCAAATATTATTCAAACAATTTTAGTTTTTTTGTATTCTTGTTTGTGTTTGTATAATAGTTTTACACACACGTAATATCATATGTAGGAATTAGAGTTTAAATGAGTTGAATGTTGTGTTTTATCTTGTTTATAATAAAATTGGTGTTCTACTCAATAAAATTTGTCGATTTTCTTTTACAAATATTATTAAATCAACAAGCGGTTTTAATTTTTTTAATGTATTACTTATAAATGTTATGCGTTACCTTGTTTATAATAAAATTTGTTGATTTTATTTTACAAATATTGTTAAATCAATAAGTGGTTTTAATTTATTTTTTAATTGTATTAGTTAATTGATATTTTATGATATGGAATTGTTGGAATTTATAATTAGTTTATTTTTTGTAATATAAAATAAAAAATATTCATCAATAATTTTAATTAATGTAACACATTGAATAATTATAAGTTTTTTTTAAGCACTATTATTCAATTTATATTTTAAAGTCACAATTTTTCATAATTACCTTAAATTAATATATGTGTTTTAACCATATAAATAACAATAATATCACAACTGTTTATGATTGATTTTTTTTTAAGAAAAAATTTAACACATTTAAAATACAACCTTATGGGAAATTGAAAGAAATAACTGTTTTGAAAATTAATTATTGTTTTAAGAGGATGAAATTTAAATATATGGGAAATTGAAACAAATATATATTTTGGAAATTAATTGTTGTTTTATGGTGATGGAATTTTAAATATTTGTATTTTTTTTTGTACAATGACTTTACCCATACAAATTATCATAATAAAATATTACACCTATTTAGGTTGAATATTATATTTTTATTTTATTTAATTGTCTATTAAGTAAAATTTTATATATATTTTTAATATTATTAATAAAGATATATTTCTAGAATAAAACTATGAAGTTGAATATTTATCTTTTATTTTATATTTATGTTGATATTAATAAAACTAATTTTTAACACTTCAAATAATTATACCAGCCTAGATCCATCTAACTCAGGCCGAGAGCGATCAAATCTCTAGAGGTGCAAACCTATTTTTTGAGTGCAAAACTTGAGGAAAGGTTTGCACCTCGAGAGATTTGATCCCTCTCATCGCATGATAGATCTGGAGTTAGATGGATCTAGGTTGGTTTCAGTCGTGTGAAGCCAAGGAAAATATATAGAACATATGATTAATTTTATGAATAATATGTAAATACATATAATATAAATATAATAATTTTATATATGCTAAATATGTCTGATAACTCGTTGTTTTAATTTTAAAATTTCTTAGTTACCTAAGTTTGTTGAGATAAATATTGTTAATAAATTTAATGATGAAAAATGATGAAATAAAAATTTTGAATGCAAAGTGACAATGTAATACTGTTGAATGATAGAAAATCTAAATAATAAGAATGCACTCAATTACAAATAGTCTTCATTGTAATCAATCTCAAATTATTTTCTTCTACTATTCTTATTGTCACCTTTGTTAGTTTTGTCATCTTTTCATATGGATTATATGAAAAGCACAATTGAAATCATAAATCATTTATACATTTTCTCTCTTTCTCTTCGATATTAATAGGTTGAATTACTAAAACATAAAAATAAATGTACATTGTCAATAATTTTGCCTGCTTACAGTGAAATTAATGCACAATGTTAATCCAATCACTTTAAAATTAATGTACCATCAATGTACATCCAATTACATCAAATCATAAATCAACGTTTACACTGAAATCAATGCATATAATGCAAACAATGAAATAGGATCAGAAAACAACATCTACAGTGAAATGGATGCATCTAATGCAGGTAATCAAATAGGATTAGAAATCAACATCTACACTGAAATTAATGTATCTAGTGCAAGTAAGAAAATAATATTAGAAACCAACATCACTGAAACCAATGCATCTAGTGCAAGCAATTAAATAGGATTAGAAATCACCATCTATATTGAAATCGATGCATTTAGCACAAGCAATCAAATACGATTAGAAATCATGTACATTGAAATCAATGCATCTAGTGGAAGCAGTCAAATATAATTAGAAATCGACATCTACACTGAAATTAATGCATCTAGTGCAAGGAATCAAATAGGATAAAAAATCATCATCTACATTGAAATCAATGCATTTATTGCGAGAAAACATATAGGATTAGAAATCATCTACATTGAAATCAATGCATATAGTGTAAGAAATTAAATATAATTATAAATAAACATATAGACTAAAATTGATGCATCTAGTGCAAGCAATCAAAATGGATTAGAAATCTCCATCTACACTAAAATCAATTCATCTAGTGCATGAAATCTTCTTCCCTCTCTCCCCCCTTGAAGTACATCTTTGTTTCCTTCCCTCTATCCACTCTCTCACATCCTCCCTTTCCTTCCTATCTCTCCATTTCTCTCCTACATCTCTATCGCTCTCTCTCTTCACCCTCCAACTCTATTACTATATCCCGACCTCTCTCCTTCTCTCATCCCTTCTCTTCATATCTCATTCTTTGTCTCTTTATCTCATCCGAAAACATACACACTCTCTCTCCATCTCTCCCTTGTCACTCAATCTCTCTCTCCACTTATCAATATCTCTGTATTTCTTCTTCCCTCTCTCTCTCTCTCTCTCTCTCTCTATATATATATATATATATATATATTTCCCTCCAATTTTCTCTCTTCCCCCATCACTCTATTCCTCTCTCTCAAGTCCTCTCTCTTGTCCTTCCTCTCTCTCCAATCATCTCTCTCTCTCTCTCTCTCTCTCTCTCTCTCTCTCTCTCAACATCTACACTAAAATCAATGCATATAGTGCAATAAATAAATACGATTAGAAATCACCATCCACAATGAAATCAATGGATCTAGTGAAATAAATCGTCTTCCCTCTCTTGCCCCTCCAACTCCATCTCTCTTTCCCTCCCTCTCTCCACTCTCACATTCTCTCTCTCTTTCTTCCCCTTTCTCCCTTTCTCTCCCATGTCTATATCTCTCTCTTTCCCTCTCTCTCTCCCTCTCTTCACCCTCCAACTCTGTCAATATATCGCTCCCTCTCTCCTTCTCCCCCCATTCCCTCCATATCTCCTTTTTCTCTTTATCTCACCCCAAAACATACACACGCTCTCTCTATTTCTCCCTTTTCATTCTCTCTCTCTCTCTCTCCACTTCTCTCTCTCTATGTATTTATTCTTCCCTCCAACTCCATCTCTCTATCCCTCCCTCTCTCCTCCTATCTCCCTCCCTCTCTTCTCCTCTCTCTCTTCCTTCCTCTCTCTCCCTTCCTCTCCTACCTCCCTCTCTCTTCCCCCATCTCTCTCTTTTCCCTCTAATCCTCTCTCTTCCCCCATAACTCTCTCTCTCTCTCTCTGCCCTCCAATCCTCTCACTATCTCCATCCCTCTCTCCTCCTCCCCCCCCCTCCATATTTATGTCTCCCTCATCCTCGCGTACCCTTTTCTACCTCTCTCACTCCTCTCCCTCTCTCTCTTCATTCCTCCACTCCCATCTCCTTGATTTTATCCCCATCTCTCCCTTCTCACTCCCTCTATCTCTCCACCTCTATCACTCTATGTATTTGTTCTTCCCTTCCATATATATCTAGAGTTAATATATATCATGATACATTAATGTATATAATAATATAGAAAATTTAATATTGTATTAATCCAAAGTTTTTAAATATAATAATATTAATATGAATATTAGATTTAATAATAATATTATTATTAATATTTTGATATTAATATTAGGGATAATAATGGTTCTTTTGGCATGATATTAATAATAATTTGGCCCATAGTATTTGACTTATAGGATTCACCTAAATAAAACCTATTTTTTGAGTGTTGGTAAATATAAAGAGATTTATAGAGTAAATATAAAAAAATAGGTTTTATTTATTTACCATACCTCTTTTATTTACAATGGTATTTGGCCCATAGACTTGGTATATAATTAGATGTTGATTTATAATGATATTTGATATGCTTTTATATATTTATCATGCCTCTTTATACCTCTTTTATATTGATTTATTTATTTACCATAGCTCTTTTATAAATATGTCATGTAACCCACGGTATTAATAATAATTTGGCCCATGGTATTTGGCATATAGGCTTCACCTAAATAAAACTTTTTTTTTGACTTATTGTAAATATAAAGAGATTTATGGAGTAAATATAAAAAGAGGTTTTATTTATTTAGTGGAGGTAGTCAAATATAATTAGAAATCAACATCTACACTGAAATTAATTTTCATCTTTTTTTTCAGTGGAGATAGTAAATATCCATATTTATTTTCATCTTTTTTTCTATTTTTTTCTAATGCATAATGTTTTGTCGCCCTTTCCAGCTGGTAGATAATGGTTTCTATAGTGAGTGCTTTCATACAAAATTAAATTTGACAAATGATTAAAATATACAATGATAACCTATATGGATTTTTTATTCCATTAACTTCTGTAACACTTTCTATGTTTATAATGCAATTCAGAAGTAAAAGGCATTATTGAGTAATTTTATGAAGAATCAATTACGAAACACATTTTACAATTTTTCCTTGCTATGTTTCAAAACGAGTATTGTCTGCATTGCCTATAAGCATGCTTTTAAATTATAGTTTCTTCAATCTCTGCTTCACCATACAGGTGTCAATCACATAAATAGTGAAAAACTACCATGTAATCAAAATTTTCATACTCCCACCAAAAAATAAAAATGTTTAGTTTCCATAACGACTCACTCTCGCTCTCCTCTGTTGATAAGAAACCCTAATATTGACAACGCTGAGATGGTTGACACCTCATCAATAGATGAGTCTCCTTCAATAGTTGTGATAGCCAAAGTAAGTGGAAAAGATTTCTGGAGGTTTCGGTGAACCCAAGTGAGAACTTACCATTATGTAATTGCATAATTCACATTTGACCCAATAAATATAATATATTAAAACCCTGGTGATTTCAAAGATTATGTGAACCATGGAGATTCAGGTAATCTCGTGCAGATTCTCTTGATCTTTGTGATATTATCCGTTGTGAGCATTTGGTATCTACGATGAATGATTTAGGTATTAGAGAGTGGCAAATGTTTTTTATTGTTGGTAATGGTTTTCTTCTCCATGTTTGTTTTCATGGTGGCGACCCATAGTAGAAGAGAGATGTCACAACCATTGTCTCTCTTGTAGAAATGGTTTATGACGGATACTGGGCTGTAGATGCATCGGATCTATCAAGCTGAGTTGTTTTAAAAAAAAAATTGGTTTATTTATATGATTGTTTAAATTTATTTGTTAAGCTGACACTTAATTTTTATTTTTTATTTTTTATTTTTTAATTTAAAACTTAAGCTCACATTTTGTATGCGGACGTGACATACGTAACATCAGGGTTAAACTGGGCTTGTAGATGCGCCTCTCGGCGCAAAAATCACAATTAACTATGACCATGACATTTTTGTTATCACAATAATTTAATATACATTTAAACAATTAAAAGCTTTAATAATTACATTTAACACATATTTAAACATTGAAAATAATTAATTTATCACAAATTACTATGACCTTGAATTGTTTTTTTTACAATCATTCAATATACATTCAAAAAATATATCTAAAATTTCTTATAATAATATATAAATGAAATAATAATTTCTTCTACTAATCTTTCTGGAGGTCACGATGCTCTATGGGCTACGGCCGTGAACTAGGCGTCGGCGCATCCTTATTGTTTGATGCTCCTTGCCTTTGGCTCCATCGCCCCTCTAGCGGATTCCCCGGAGGCAGACCCTTTGCCTGATCATGCACAGGCTTTCTCGGCTCTGATCAATTCTTTAAAACCTCCTCATCCAAGACCTGCAATATCGAAGTTCGTCATGAAACTAGAGGGCATCCAGGAATTTTCTCTACCTCTTGTGATCCCCCATATGACTGCTCTCTCGCTTGCTAAAAAAGGACTCATTGGAAAATTTACATGATTGTGGCCCTCGCCAAAGACAGTTCAGAAATGGGTCAAATGGAACTGGATAGATAAGATCAACGGAAAAATATCAATCATATTCTATGGTAGAGGCTATTTCACATTTCATTTCGAGACAAAAGAAGATAAGGATTTGATATTTATAAATGGACCTTACTTTATGGATACCAGAGGACTTTACCTCAACAAATGGACTCCATATTCTGACCTTGAGCTCAACGTCCCCAATGTTGTTCCTATCTCAGTTCGTCTCCCTCACCTCCCCCTGCACTGTTGGGGTGACGACTCAGTTCAGGCTATCATAAATGTAGTAGGAAAGTTCATAGATAGAAGCGAACCAAAGGACAACATCCAAGCATGCGCGAGGATGTGTGTATAAGTGGATCTAGGGAAAGGCTTACCAGACGTGATCAAGCTGAAGGTGGACAATTGGACTCACATACAACCACTAGACTACAAACAAATTCCTCTCAAATGGAAGGTATGCCATGAATATGGCCAATTTGCTAATAGATGCACTAAAATCATTGATGTTGAAAGATCTGAACCAGAAACCCAATGGGAAACAGTAAAAAAGAAGAAGAATGTTTTGAATCCTAAAAAATAAGAAGAATGTTTCGACTCCTAGAAACTCAGTTATTTCTCTTACCCAACCCTCTCAGCCTGCTCCTCCTCTTGGCTCCTCCTTATCTAACCCCTATTCATCCTCTCAGCCCACCCCTCACCCTTCCCCTAACCCCTCTCCCAATCCTCTTGCCTCCTCAAACCCATTTTCATACCTCACCTCCATCCCTCTTCACGATCCTCAGATCTCGCCTTCTAAATCCTACCCCCCCCCCTCCTCTTTTGAACCTTCTTCAGGCCATGTTATCACTAGGAATGTAGCAAAAGAACATGGGGTCATCTTGGATATCTTGAAAAAGCCTTGCCCAGGAAGGAAAACAACCAAAAATCTTCGAGATGAAGAAACCCAAAAGGACATTTCCCTTGGAATCTGGCACCCTATTGAATCCTACATTGGAGGAAAAAACAATAGAGAAGCAAGTCAGAATGAATTGGGAGGGAAGACAGGTCCACAACATGCATTCCTGAAATGATGAAAGCCCTTTCCTAGAACTATAGGGGACTAGGGCATCCCTCTAAAAAATCATCTCTAAGAGACCTTCTCAGTCAAGAAAAACCTGACATCATTCTCCTACGAGAAACAAAACAAGGTGAGCTAGACATGGAAAATGTTATAAATAAAGTAAAGAACTACATGGGCACCATGGTGGAATGCAGAGGAGCCTCTGGAGGATTAGTCACCATTTGAAATCAAAATGCTTGGAAACAGATTGCAGCTGTTAAGACCCAAAACTGGATCAAAGTCAATCTTTAGAGCACTAAAGAGAACATCGTTATCACAGTGTACAACATATATGGGCCACATCATTACAAGGATAGAGAAATTTGTTGGAGCACTATGAAAGCAAACATGGACAATGAAAGCAACCAATATGTCATTATTGGAGGAGACCTAAACCTGATCCTGCACACCAATGGAAAAAGAGGTGTCAGTTTCAATTATGATCCCTCAAGAGACCAGCTTGAATCTATAATCCAAGATTAGGACCTGGTTGACATCACCCCCAAAAATCGAAAATTCACCTGGAGCAACCGAAGAATTAATTCTAGGAACATTATGGAACAACTTGATCCCTTTTTTGTGGTTATTCCCCTTATCTCTCATTTCTCTGTAGCCTCCTCGAGTATCCTATATTTCTCTGCCTCTGACCACTACCCTGTTACCCTTTCCCTTGGAGATCAGTCCTCCCTAGGACCTCTCCCTTTCAGATACAACCCTCTATGGAACAACTATCTGGAGTTTAGACAGATCGTGCTTCAGTCATGGAAGTAGCACGTTGAAGGGTCCCCCATGCATATCTGGAAAACAAAACTCAGTCAATTTCGTATGGTGCTTAAAGACCAGGATAAACTTCATTACAAGGAATCAGACAAAGTCAGAAATGAAATCAAAAGGAATTTAGAAGAAGCTCATATTGAAATTTATACTTATGGAGTAAACCAAGAAAAGTAAGACAAGGAAAAGTGCCTATACTGGAATTTATACAAATCCAACAAAAACGAGGAGAAATGGAGACTAAAATCAAGAAATATTTGGCTTGAGGCTGGTGAAAAAAACACCTCCTTCTTCCATAAAAAAGCCACGGTAAGAAAGAAAAGGAATAACATTTCAATTATTATAGATGATGAAGGTGAAGTTTACAATGATCAAGAAGGTATCAAGGCTAATGCTTACAATCACTATAAGAATCTCCCCTCTGAAACGATAATCCCAAAGGATTATTCTGATCTCCTCAAATTCATGCCCAAGCTTATCACGGAAGAGATCAACAACTCTCTTATAAAAACATTGAGGAGATTGAAACTCACAAAGCCATTTGGTCCCTTCATCCAGATAAGTCTCCAGGGCCAGATGGCTTCTCTATTAACTTCTTTCAAACCTTTTGGGAAGTCATCAAAAAATGCCTAATGAAAATGATTCAGTGGGTGAAAATAGAGAAGAAGATCGGTGGCTTCACCAACTCCACATTCCTCGCCTTTATACCCAAAGAGAACCACCCCTTCTCTTTCTCTAGATTTAGACCCATCTCTCTCTGTAATTCCTCTTATAAAATCATAACCAAAATCCAACCCACCTCAAACCTCACCTCTCTACCCTCATATCTGAAAATCAAGGGAGCTCCATTTCTCAAAGAAAAATCTCTGACTCTATCCTTTTGGTTCAAGAAGCCATTCACTCTAGTATTTCTAGATCAGAGAATGGCTTTATCTTATAACTCGATCTCGCAAATGATTTTGATAGAGTTAGACACTTCTTCCTCCTTTCTATCCTTCAAACTATGGGATTTGAAAACGAATTCATAACTCTCAATAATGCCTTCATCTCCAACCCTTGGATATCCCCCTTAGTTAATGGAAGGCCAGGAAATTTCTTTCAATATTATAGAGGCCTTAGACAAGGTTACCCGCTCTCTCCTTTCCTCTTCATCCTCATGGCAGATTCTTTTAGAAGGGCCTTGGATCATAAGCATATGGCTGGCCTTATCACTAGAATCAAGTTCAGCAACGGTGTCAAGAATATGAATCACTCTCAATTTGTTGACGATACCCTCTTGATGGGCAGAGCTACTTCCATTATTGCTCAAAGATTGAAAACCATTCTTGACAAGTTTATGATTTTTTCAAGAGGGTTTATTAACTGTCACAAAAGTTGCATCTGCAGGTGGAATTCCAAATATAGTACCATGCATAACATTGCTCAAATTTTTGGAGTCCCTTACAAGATAAATTCGACTCATTTCAATTACCTTGGGATACTATTCAATTCTGGACCTCTAAAGGCTGAGGCTTGGAATTTTACCATTGACAAACTCAAAAATAAAGTGGAGCAATGGGGATATTCCTGGCTTAATCTAGCGGGGCGCACTATTCTCCTCAAATATGTTCTTACTACCTTGCCTCTGTATCACTTCTCCTTGCTTCATGCCCCTTCTAGCATCCATAAAAAATTTATATAGTGTGCATGTGTTTACAAATAATAATATATTTTACATATAAATAAAGTGTATATTTTATTTGGAATCAACTTCACTTTCCATCTTCGTCTCCATCTCCATCTCCATTTCCCTCTCCCCTATAAAGACATTTAAAAAAAATTGTATTAATAACAGAATGTTAAATAGAAAACATTAAATTATATTGCTAAAATTTTAGAAAATAATAAATAATAAAATTTCAATTAAGTGAAAAATAAAATAAAAATGTATAGAATAAATAAACACAATTTAAAAAATACTAGAATTTATTTGAAATTCAACAAAATGTTGAACATAAGGCACCATCAAAAATCAAAATACTAAAAATTTATATAAATACTTCTAAAAAATAAAATAACCCCTAACCTTATACATTACTGAAAATACAAGGATGCAGGGTCAAGGAAGTGAAAATACAAGAATGAAGGGTCAAGGATGTATGGTCAAGGAACTGGTGGATTCCAAACCCTTCAACTCCATTTCTGAAAACCTCCCTTCAGATCCATTTCTGAAAACCTACCCTAATAGAGGTAAACAATCATCATCAGTTAGTGAGTAGGGAACATCAGCAATTCCAAACCCTACGGAATTCCCAGAAAATATTGAACATACATGACATCAATAATTCTAAACCCTTCCCAATTTCTTATGGCTTTGCATTAAAAATACAAAAAAATATAGAACATCATTAATTCCAAACCCTCTGCAATTATCATTGAACACTGAAGCTAAACCTATTATATTCTTATAACCTTTTGCATATTAAAAAAAAAAGAACATCAGGAATTCTGAGCCCTAGACAATTCTCACCCAACATTAAATATTGTTATAGTTTTTCATCTAAAAAACAACAGAAAATACAGAAAATTCTCAGCAAACAGAGCACCTATTGGATTCTTTTATGTTTACATATTAAAAAGAAAAAATATAGACATGTAACTAATCAGCTTTTAAATGCGTGAAATGTTAAATCCTTGAAATATAAAGGGATTAATTCTAATATCTCAGTTTCAAAATTCAAAATTCAAAATAAAAATATATTGACCTATTAAATGCCTTCTTCATGATGATCATGCCGCCCATTGGCTAATTTTGTTCATAAACCCATTCCTCCATCCCATTATTACTTCTATTATTCACACTTTATACCATCTTAAACCAGAGCTTAATAAAAACAAAACACACAAAAGAAAAAACAAAAAACAAAAATAAAAAACACACACCATTATTAAAGCAGGCAAGCATGGCCATGCTTGAAGCAGCAGAAGAATAAAAAGAGAAGAAAAAACCAAAACAGATTCAAGCATGCCAAATCCCTCCTCTTCCACACTATTGTGATATATGCATCCATTGTTGTCAGATATGTAGCCGCTTTCCTCCTCCAAAAAAATATCTCCTCTCCTCTGCTAACCAGTCTCATATCTGAAAAATGTACCTTCGGAATGTGGTTGAAACATCCCACTAATACAACTTGGTTGATTTTCTCTTTGCTCATCTTGGCTTCTTCCATAAAATTTTTCACGATTCTAACCCTCTTTAGCTCTTTGAACGTATCTCTTATAATTTTCATGTGAAAATTCTACCCCTTCATAGAGATATTCCATATCAATCACACTCTTCCATCGAAGGCATATTTTTTTTTCTCTTTTTTATTTTGACCAGAGCTAAACTAGATTTTCTTCTTTGTGTTGAGACATTGAATACACAAAATCACCATCCCGTTGTCAATCTAAAATGTGTGTCCCCTTAAAAATTCTTTGCCTCAAGTTTGCCTCTCTCGAAATGAACAATGGATACATCAACGGTGTCGTCACCAAGGTTAAAATATCAATATAGTCTTCTTCCATTGGAGGAATAAACCTAGTATTGAACCAAAGAAAGAAGAAATTGTCGAGGCATATTGATGGGGAGTTCATAGCCATGGCGGGTTATGTGAACATGTTGTGGAAAGAATTTCATAGTGGGTTGTGTGAACAAGTAGTGGAACACATGTTGCAGAGACAAAACACTTATGGGTGATTGTTTGCATATTCATGTTGGTGACTAGAAAAATATTACCATGCTCTACATGCAATTCCCACACTTATTGGAATAAACATCGTACACTTGACAATGCAGGTCTGAGTGGAAAAATGAATTAATATATATAAAAAAATTCTTCCTATTTCCAATTATAATCCTATACTTTGTTAAAGTAATAACTCTGCTAGGATCATATATTTATTTCCTTCATTGAGCAATGAAATACTCCATGAGAAATTGGTTGGTTTGTGGCTCACTCATAGAGAATAGCCCGCATTACTTACTGGGTTGTTATAACTTAAAATACATTCTATGTTTCCTCTATTTTGTTAAAAAATAAATAAAGTACAAAAACAAATGCTCTCTCCCTTATAGAACTTTTTAACCACAAAATTACAGACAAAGCATATTGATTGGAAATTTTGTTTGGTTGTTAAATATTTGAATATCTTCAAAATTCTAATATTATTTTACAAATTTCATTTAACATGTGATCTTGTGATATGCGCGTCGAGATTTCAATTGCTGATTCAATTTGTATCTTATTAATATCTATGGCCCATTTATGGTACAATGTTAAAATTTTATTTCTTTACATTATTTTATGAAATTTAATAATAAAAAATCTATATCACGTAATCTAATTAATAAACGAAATGACCCTTTTCCAAAACAAAAAATTGGGTTAAAATTTTTCTAAATACAATATATAGTTTTAAAAACATAAACTTTTAATTCATTTAATATGCAAATATTAAGAGAATTTCTCTGTTGGTTTGGGGTGGGAAATCACTATTCACCCTAACCAATTGAAAAGCCTTATTTTCATCTTCCTCTCTCAAATAAAAATATAACATGTGGAACAATTGAACTATGACTTGTTGTTGAAAAATTCCAAATCCCACACAATATCCTCTCAATCCCTATCCTTGTCTCGCTCCAAATCCCACACACTTCACATTCAATATTTAGCTCATGTCTTGCATTGGTATATGTATGTCATGTAACAATTCAATTTTTTTTTTCCATAATTATTTATTATCTTTAATTGTATAAAATTTTGTATATACTTTTTGTTGGAATTATTAGAATAAGGTCCCTTACTATTATTTTCCTTAACACATAATTACTAAAGTTTTCTCCATATATATATATATATATATATATGGAGAAAACTTTAGTAATTATAAAAATATATGTATATATATATATATATATATATATATATATATATATATATATATATATATATATATATATATAGTATATATATATATATATATATATATATATATATATATATATGTAGTGTATGAGGAGTATACACACACACATATGTGTGTGTGTCTATATATATATATATATATATATATATATATATATATATATATATATATATATATATATATATATATATATATAATTTGGTTTTAATATCATTTTGTTAATTTTAACACTATAGTGATCTTGGCATTGTACTCCCTTTAAGCTTTACTTGGCTCACTTATTTCCTATTGGTGCTAACACAATTATATCAATTTATAATTGTTATGTATAACCTTACATGTTGGTCTTCATGCATTATTTGTACTACTAGATTTATTTACCAACTAGCAGTTTTAAGAGTTGATGGCACATATGCATTGCTCACATCTCATCAGTCGTTAGATATAATTTAATTTTCTTTCATATGTTGGTGTTAAATGTTGTTCCATTTACCAATGGTGATGTATTTTCATTAGAAATATTCATCCACTTACTACATTTGACATATGAGATTATATTTAATACAATTAAGTGTACTCTTTGGGTGACTTGTTAATCCACTGGACCTACCCTTGCAACAACCAAGTTCATGGGTGCTAAAGTTATCTACCACTTCACACTTGCACCCAATCAATGTGGTACACATAAAATTTCCCATGTGATCTCAGTACCCCACCATGTGATCTACCATCAAACTCATGTTCCAAAGCTAATCAACGATCCGGGTTCTTTCGTACTAGCATATACAGTGTACATCAACTCATCCAAACACTAATACCTACCTTCTCTATACCTTTCACTCATTTGGCTTTGTACCATTTCTTCAAATCTGAGAGGTCTACCATCTGAAACATGCCTACATGTGTGGCTTCCCCTGTGCCCTCACATTGCCACCTTATCAACATTCAGAATACATGCCGTTAAGCAGTAAGGTGCCAATGCACCTGGTCTCACTATGCACTGTGTTGAATGAGGATAAGATATTACTTCTTCGTTCAGTGTTCTCTCGTAACTTTGAGGACTATATTAAAAACCCCAATACCATCACTCTCACCAATCTACAGGTACCAAGTAACCTTAAATCAATTTCTTCCTCCCTGTTACCATAACTACTATTTACCATAGTCGTTATTATTTCTTTTTCTTTTGTTTTGAGAGTGTTATTTTTCGTCTTGTGCAAGGGAAATATCTATGGTTTCCTTTATGTATTTAATTATGGTTGAATGGAGTGGTTAGGTCAATGATTCCATATTATTAGTCAACATCATAGGTGGGTTTTTGTTGCACTTTATGACATAAATGATGTTTTACCCTACTTGTTGATTTACCATAGAAAGTGTGACTAATAATAATTTGGTAAATTTTGGTTCAATTGACAGGTGAAGGACCCCTATTCAACTACACTTTCTTGGGTAATGTTTCTTACCTCTTATCAATTTCAGAAGTGCTTCTTATTTTCTTGTTATAAATAAGTTCTCCTTGCTAACTTATATGTATTATGTCTCTTTACATAACACAAGTTTGCTCCCAATCTTTCTTAGCAATGAATTTGGTTTTTATGAGGTATGGGTATTTATTAATCAATATTTCTACCTCTACCAAGTTGGTTTCCTCATCTATGTTTTAGTTTGTATGGAATTTTTCCCCAATTACACAGTTGTAGAATTTATAGCGCTCCTCCACGCTTTTTGACTACTTCAAGTTTGGACTGTTACTAATGTCTCATATTTAATTAATTTATGCCCGATGGGCTTGAGTGTCTAGTGAGTACCATAATTTTCTAAATATGTAGCAGTTCATTTTATTTTATTTTTCTTGTTACCAACATTACTAAGTTTTCACCGACAAATAATTTCTCAATTCCTCGTTCTCGTATTGTTGAGGGTAAACATCAATCATTATGAGGGCTCATTCTCTGTTTTTATATAAATATATATATATATATATATATATATATATATATATATATATATATATATATATATATATATATATATATATATATATATATATAAATTTTGGATATTTCTTCCTAATATTGTTATATGTTTCGGAAGATATATATAAACTCTCGACAATTTTGTTTTAACATTTATATTCTTCTTGTATTTTTTTATTATGATGTATTTACATGTCGGGCATGAAATTGATAAGATATTCCTTTTATTCACGTTCTTGTATGAAATGTAAGAGATTTTATGGTTGATGTGTAAATGTTCATAGTATAATTGGGTTTTTATTGTCAAATTAACTGTGTTAGGTACACATATTTTATATAATTACTTGAATGATAAATATTATCGTTGTACACTTAATTTGTATGAGTTCTCTCACAACATGTCCACAAAACCTATATGGTAGAGTTATTACAATTATTCCATGGTTCCTCTACTTTAAATTCAGGGACTCTATAATATAAGATATATGAAATTTTGTATACCCTTCGTTCTAATTTATTTGTTAATTCGTTGTCTGTAAATTTTATGGCTGGGTTTATTCGACTAGACTGACTACATCATTGTAATAGTAATTTTACTTAATATTTGTTGCATATGAAAATAATGTAATTTGGGTCCCTAGGATATTATAACAGATCAAGGTTTTTAACACGACTAGTGGGTTAATTACAGTAATAATTAAAAATTATAATTTTATTTATTAATTCCTAAAATCTACTTTACCTCATGGGACTATAAGATCCTCCTAGATTTCATTTATCGCCATACATGTACATCTACAGGATTTTAGAATTCACCCTATTAGCTTCTGCTAACATGTAAGCCTTTTTGAATTCTCTTAACAATAGAGAATGGCTATTACAACTTATCATATCCTACGAGTTTTAATATTGATCTATAAAACTTGCACAATAACTCTGTTGAACTTTACATTCTTGGGTTAATACTTTTCTTCCTTGTCTATCAAAAAGGTATAAACATTCAACTTGAAAATTCTCTTCCAAACTATAGCGATCATTCATAAAAAAAAATGTGAACAATAGTTCAAATTGTGATATGAAATATTATACGAAAAATTTCACTAATATTCTTGAGGAAACTAATTTTGTCTCCAAAAACACAACTTTTTAACATTTTCGAATATCGTTATCTCTCAGACATAATTAACTCAATAAACAAAATAATTACAAGATTGTGAATATCATAATCACTTAGACATATTTAACTCAATAAATAAAATAATGACAATATTTCAAATACCGTAACCACTTAGACATGTTTAACTCAATGAAAAAAAATGACAAATAACGACAAAAATCATGACTTCTGGCCAGAAAATTGGTCTGGAAATTATTCTTGTGATAACACTGATCCACACAACCTTGACCAACTTATGTCTCCCCCTGAGCTAAGATAATCTTGCCCATAATTAGTAACCCCTTGTGATTCCTCTTAATTCCTATTTATCATTATTTTCCTGTAGATTTTTCCTTGGAAACATCCTGAATTTCAGGGATCTGCTTTCCCTTTAACCCAGTCTTTTATTTTTATTCTTCCCCATAAAGTTTTATTTTCGTCAGTATTATCTTCAACTAAGTATATTCAAGAGATTTTTAATAAAATCTAATCCAGTCGACTTGCATTCAGATTTAGGAAAACATATTTTTACTGATCAAGTGTTTCCTTTGTCACAATTTCCAACTTTATTCATCCAATTTATTTATTTAATTACATATATTTTCCAAATAAAAAGTTAATCATGGCCCTGTAGCCAACATACTATAAATATTAAAATTAAAATTAAAATGTTTCCATAACAACATAGGGGTATTACATTTTCTCTCTCTCTAAAAAATAACACCTTCCTTGGTGTTTATTATCCTTTCCTAACTACTAGAATAGTGTTGGATAGGATTCCTTCATGCCATCTTCTCACGCCCATGTAGCCTCCTCGGGTGTAAATTGTTTCCACTGCACCTTAACCTGAGCGATAAATTGATTTTGGAGCATGTCCTCTTTTTGATACAAGATACGAAGTGGCTCTAGCAGGAAATCCTCTTTTGGTTCCACCTGCATCAGATTCCAATCAATCACATGAGAGTTGTCATGAAAATATTTTTTTAACAATGAAACATGAAATACATTATGAACTCTAATATGGTTGGGTAAAACTAGTTGATATTCTATTGGGCCAACTTTTTACAGCACTTCAAAAGTCCTACAGAATTGTGGCGCCAACTTTGCATAGGTTCTTATGCTTAGAGTACTCTTTCTAGGTAAAGCCCGTAAATATACATGGTCCTAGATTTTTAATTCCTTATGCAGTCTTTTTTTCTTGGCATAGTTATTTTGCTGATGTTTTGTTGTCTTAATATTCCATCTGATTTATCGCACTACCTGTTCCATTTCCTGCAAAGCATCTGGCCCCAATAACATATTATCTTCTAGTTGGATCCAACTCAGGGGTTTTTAACACTTCCTGCCATACAAAGCCTCAAAGGGGAACATTTTAATATAATCCTGGTAATATTATTATAATAAAATTATACTAAGTACAAAAAATATTCCCATTTGGTAGGTTGATTCATGATGTACATTCTTAGCCTGTCTTCTAGAATCTTAGTAGTCCTTTATTTTTTCCCGTCATTCACTATGGTATATATGTTGTACTGAGTTTCAATAGTGTTCCCATACCCCCAAATAATGCTTTCCAGAACTTGGAGGTAGATTTAGCATCTATTTCTCACATTATTACCTCAGGGATTTGATGTAGATGAAAGATATCCCTCATGAAAATATTAGCAATATGAGTGGTCCCAAACGTAGACTGTACTAGGGTAAAGTGGGATTTTTGGTGAGCATATCCACCATTACCATGATGGAATCATTTTGATGTTTTATCCTTGTTAATATAGTGATAAATTCCATCGAGACTACTTCCCACTTCTAATTCAGGTATGGGTAAAGGGTTATCCTGCATGAAATGAAAGGTGTTCCTCACTGTAACAGACGCTCCAGACATAACCAAGCAGTTATCCAAGCCCAAAAATGTTTATAAATAGTAGATATAAAAAACGAAATTCACATTCAGTCAAACTAGCTTCGGATTTTGATCAACAACAGATGCGACCCTCAAAATAGCTCTGATACCATGTCGGAATTTACAGGGTAGGTTCCGTAGATCAAGAACCAAAGGTCACCACTCATAAATAGATCACAAATCAGTACACCAGTATAATCACGTGGTTAAAACCCTCAAAGAGGGAAATATTCCATGGCCTGAGCCAACGTGGCCACTTCAGGCAATTTATTAAAATAAAAGAAAAGTTACATATGTTTCTCTCATAAATGGTTACCAGAAAAATTACCCTCCATGCTCTTTAAATAGAGATCATGGACCAATCAGGCGTTAAGCCACAAATCAAGTGTCATTAATACCAAATTGAGAAATAACCGTTGGATGATAAGTTACAAATGTACATGGTAAAGAAACACACTTTACCTAACTCTACACTAGACTAAGTTATTCTTACTATTTCCTATGTGTCGGAATATCCTAACAAATAAAATTTCCTGGGTATTGTATCTTGTCTTTATAAAAATCACATGAGTTTCACATACAGTTGGTGCTTCCTTAGATTTTGTAACATTAATCTTAAATGCTCTTTGTGTTCTTCTTTTTTGTTTGAATACACTAGAATATCATCTATTAACACTACCAAAAATTTATCAAGATAGGGTTTACGTATGTTATTCATCAAGCACATAAAATTTCTTGGGCCATTCGTAAGACCGAAAAGTAACACCATAAACTCATAGTGGCCATATCTAGTTCTAAATTTTTTTTTGCGAATATCCTCATTCTTTATGCACAGCTGATGGTAAACATTTCTTAAATCAATTTTGGAAAAAATAGTTGATTCTCTCACTTGATCAAATAGATCATCGATTCGAGGCAATGGATATTTATTTTTAATTTTTAATTCATTCAATTGGTGGTAATCAATGCATATTATAAATGTTCCATCATTTTTCTTAACAAAAAGTATAGGTGCACCCCACAGTGACACACTGGGTCTGATGTAACCCTTGCTGAAGGGTTCCTATAATTGCATTTTCAATTATAACATTTCTGGCGTGCTCATTCATTATGGGGCTCTAGACACATGTGCAGCACCCAGTACCAAATAACTGGTAAAATATATATCCTTGTGCGGAGCGAACCTTGGAATTTCTTCTAGGAAAATATCTTGAAATTTCCCAATTACTAGTAAAGCATTCAAAATTCTTTTCTCTATTAAAATTTCACTAGTTTCTACTTGTACCATATACTGGCACCCCTTTCTTTCACTTATTTTCAACTGTAGTGCTGAAATTTCTCAGACTGATATGGATTTTGGCTTCCCTCTAATTAACCATGTATGTCCATTTTTTCCAACATAATTAACCATTTTCTCTAGACAATTTATAACAAATTCATGTTTTTCTATCGAGTCCATTGCTATTAATAGATCATAAGATTCTACAGGGAGAATATTCAAATCTAATGTTGTAGAATAACCATTTAGCTTAAGGGGACATTGTTTTACTTGAATGGTTACTTTCCTTTTGGTACCTCTTGCCAACTATACCTCTTGCCACAAATTCATCCATGGTGAGTTTTCCCAACCTTAAATCAAGAAATTCCTTGGCCTGATCACCCTAATAACTCTCACTAAGATACATTGAATTGAATTTCTTCTGGAATTCCTCCCAAGAAACTGCATTTTCCTCTAGAAGTTGCATGTTTTTTACTTCCTCCCACAAATGGGTAGCCTTACGTTGTAGCTAATAAATAGCCAATTTTGCCTTTAATTACTCTCATACTCATTCACCTGGAAATATTTAATCATGTTAAGTAGCCACACCTTCTCATCGTCCTCTCTTTCCCCATCAAAATTAGGGGGTTTAATCTTTCTAAACTCCATTGATAACTTCGTCTTCTTTTTTCCCTTCTGTATCTTTGGAGAAATACGACTCGACTCCTCTCCACTTTCATATTTTTCATATTCTGTTTCACTTCCTTTTCTTCCTTTTGTCTCTACACTCTTGTCACTATATTTTTTCGGTCCATTCTCGGATCAAATTTTCTTGTTCTATACTAGATTTTAGTAGTTTTTCATTACTACTCTGAAGTTAGGCTAATACTTGCTACAGGTTTTTGATTATTGATGAAATGAGACGGTAGTGAAGTACTAACTTCACCCCAATCCACATACAAATCTTCTCCACCGATGATATCTATATGAGAGTTCTCTGTCATTTTGACGTGGTCTACTGTAACACCCCTAGTTTTATGCTTTTCAAGTTAGACATTTGAACTTAATTCCAAAGGGGAGTGGACCCCAGTGGATAATTATTGTGTGGATGTAGTTAATTATTTATTTATGAAAAATAAATAAAATGTTTGTGGGCACTATGACCAAATGAGAATTTTGAGATCACTTGCCTAATCCATGAGGTTATGGAAGGAGGTTAAGACTTTCCCCAAAATCTTTCAAAAAGCCTTGAAAGAATTTATTTCTAATTTAGATTTTTGAGGAAAAATCTAAATTTCCCCCAATGATGAGGAAAGTAGTTGGGAAGAGGTAAAAAGCTGGAAAAGAAGAAAGCAACTTTAAAAGTCCCTAAATAAGGGAAGCCTAGGCAAACAAGAATAAAAGCATCCTGAAATTCTGGACGCAAAATTAGAAACAGGCTTTGGGTAGAGCATAGCTTAAATAAGCTACTCCAAAACAAATTGAGGTGGTCTGTTCTTGGAGAGGATCTCAGCTTGGGGGTGAATCCTAGAGAGAAAGGGATTCTATGGTTGGGAGGATTGGTCATAGAATAATTGTGGTATGCACATATAATCTATGATATTCTGTTATAGAGACTTTTATGAAATGTTAGTATTTTAATTGAATATGAAAACTTAAAATGATATGTTGTAAATAATAAATTCCTACATTTAACAGAGTTAGTTAGAAGAAATTAATGTTCTAAATTCTGTATAGTTGTAGGAATATAATTCATGGGGAATATCAACCAAAATCTCTAAACTATAAGACGAAATAGTAAATATATATATATATATATATATATATATATATATATATATATATATATATATATATATATATATATATATATATCAGGGTAAAGGCTGAACTATAAGACGAAATAACAAATAAAATCACATATGTTAACTTACAAGGAGACATTTAGTTGTATCCAAAAATTGAAAGGTGAACAAATGAACTGGAGATTACCTAGAAGTGTGTCCATAAGGATGGAAACAAAATGCCGAGGGTTCGAACAAACTAAATCAAAACTCAGCCATATAGGGCAGAGTTTAAGTCTTCCGAAGAAAGCGAAGAAAATGAAATGTGAAAGAATAAACTCAGAAGAAGACAAGACGTTAAATATGACGTCCATCAAAACCCTAATCTACATCCAAAAATCCCAATCGTCCATGTGTCAACAAATCAATGGTATATACAAATATCGAGAGTACCTTTGGGAAATCGAGAAAATAAATGAAACCCCCAAAAATACAATGTAAATCTACAGGATCAATGTCGTAGTACTCATAACGTATAGACGTATTAATCACCATAAAGGCTCAAGGTACATTCATGAATATAAAACGATAAATCAAGCCAACTTGCATCAGATGAAACAAACATTCATAGATCCAGATCAAAAGAAAGGGACACGACATTGGTCCACAAAACCAAGTTATCAGTTGAAAGATGTAATATGCTAATAGGTTTAAATAATCAATTAATGCATATATGCCAAAGAGGCATAAGAGGGTAAAGTAGGTAGAATTGTAATAATATCAACCTACATTAAATCCCATTCTTATAAGTAACAATTTCGTATACTTATATGGGTTACAATGTAACAATGCATCAACTGTAAGTCTGAGATAAAAGTCAAGTTAACGCATTGAAAGTAATTGATCTTAGCATGTAAAGAAAATATATTCTTATAAGGGATCAATAGTTACATGTAACGATATCAACAGATATAAAAACCATTAGTATGAACTTGCCATTAAGGATAAGAAAATATGATACAATTGTAAAGGTATTAAATTAATACATTACATAAAAGTCAAGTCTAACTCATTGAAGGTAAAGGAGTTTGACATATAAACAATATATAAACAAAGAAAATATATATATGGTTATAAGAGAACAAGATATATATATATATATATATATATATATGTTGATATATATATGGTAATGTGTTAATTCTATATATAAAAAAATTGTATAGTTATACATTATCATTAAAGAGCATGATTATTATAAATAGATATGTGTTAACAAGGAAATACAAATGGCATAAATTTCTTAGCCAAATATCTAGAATCAATACACAACAACAGTTTTAATACACTTGTAACTAAAGTGGTTAAGTATTTCCTAAACGAAAAATAAAAATAAAAATTTATGTGTAAGAGGTGTTACAAATGGTATCAAAGCCCAAGGTTGGAAAACTGAGTTATTTTTCTATGCTCACTATTATAAAAATTATATTATTATTATTGTTTTTTTTTTTTTGCTAATGTTATTTTGTTTTAGTGTAAAAAGGTACTAAAACTAAAAAGTCAATGGCTGAAGAAGATGAACTCTATGTTGATTTGGGTGGTAGAGATAATACACCAGATCCCAACACTCCTTTAATGGCCATGTTGCATAGGTTGCAACGGGATATGGCTAAGCTAAAAAGCCAAAATTATAGGCTATCTTTATCAAGTGAGGAGAAGGAAAATTTGATAAGAGAATTGACTTCACGGAACAGCCAAGAAGGTGAAGGTTCCGAAAGGAGGAGGAAAAGCAGACTCTCAGATGATTCTGAGGAAGATGACGCTACTAAACACTAGTCTAAACAGAAGAAGGAATTACAAGGTGAATTCCGAAAAATTAAACCTCCCTCCTATGATGGAGAGAAGGAGGAAGATGCTAAGGCATGGCTGTTGAATATGATTAAGTATTTTCAGGTCTACAAATATGAAAGAAATATGAGGGCCAGATTAGCTATCTACCAGTTGCAATGTAAGGCTACGTTGTGGTGGGAGGAGACAAAAATGGTTAATGCCATTGATGAAAAAACAGTGACTTGGGAAGATTTCCAAGTCAAGTTTAAAAACCGTTATTTGAATGAACACTATTATGATGATAAAGAAAAGGAGTTTCATGAACTCAGAGTGGGACAACTCACCATAGATGAGTTTTTCACCAAGTTTAAACTTTTTTTAAGGTATGTACCTTATATTTGTGAAGAGAAAGCAAAGGTGCAAAGGTTTTTGAACTGTTTTCCTACTGTGTACAAGGAGAAAATAGAGCTCAATAATCCAAAAACTATGGAATAAGTGGTGAGGAAAGCTAGATTATGCTACCAGCAGTGTAAAGGAAAGAGTGAACATGGGAAAAGCTGGATAAACAAGGGTGAATTCAAAGGAAAGAAATAGAAACCAGCTTACTTGAAGAACTTTGGTAGGGATCATCAACGGAAGAAATTTAACAAACCAAAGGAGAGTCAAACTGCTCAATCCCAAGTTGGTTCAAAGAAAATAGATGGGGATAGTAAGAAGGAAGGAACAGTTAAAATGCGGGAGCCTTTGAAATGCTGGGGTTGCGGAGAACCTCATCTGTTGAGGGACTGTCCACACAAAAATATTCAGATGGTTTTGAGAGATAGAGAAGCTACCACAGTGAATGATATAGCAAGAAACATCCCCACTATCAGTGCAACCTTGGAGAATTGACAAGTAGAACATCAGTCTACTATGGTCGAGATGGAAGGTAAAATATCTGATCAATCTGTTACTATCTTAATTTATTCGGGTGCTTCTTTGAGTTATACTAGTCCACAAGTTGTAGAAAAATGTAAACTCAGAACAGAAAAGTTTCAACAAACTTGGTTGGTACAATTAGCTACTGAAATGAAATGCAAAGTAACTTATAAGCTACCTAAAACAGCTATTAAATTGAATGAATATCAAACAGAAGTTGATTTAAACATTCTTCCATTAGGTTCCTAATATTTATTGATAGGAATGGATTGGCTAGAAAAGAAAATGACCATGCTAAATTGTTGGGAGATAACTCTGCACTGCATAGATGATGAAGGAAAACCATTCATACTAAAATGGAAACCGAAACATATTTCTGTAAGGAAAATATCCACCCTTCAGCTAAAAAGGATAGCTAGAAAAGGATATCAAGTATATGTTGTACATGTTGAAGAATTAGGACAGAAACCTGAAGAAAACTTGCTAGACATTTTACCAGTGGTAAGAGAATTTAAGGAAGTTTTTCCAGATGAGATTCCTCATCTTCCCCCCAAAAGAGAGATTTATTTTTGAATCGATTTGGTGCCAGGAGAAACACCCGTTTCTAGAGCCCCTTACCAGATGAGCCCCCCTAAACTCATGGAGTTAAAAATGCAATTACAAGAATTGCTGGATAAAGGTTACATCAAACTGAGTGTATCTCCTTGGGGAGCACCGGTGCTTTTCGTGAAAAAGAAGGATGGAACCTTTAAAATGTGCATTGACTACCGTCAACTGAATAAGTTGAAAATCAAAAACAGGTATCCGTTGCCCAGAATAGATGACCTTTTTGATCATGTGAGAGGAGCTTCAGTATTCTCTAAGATTGACTTGAGGACTAGTTATCACCAACTCAGAATTAAGGAGGAAGATATCAGTAAAACGAATTTTCGAACCAGGTATGGTCACTACGAATTTGTAGTCCTACCTTTTGGTTTGAAAAATGCCCATGCCACTTTTATGTGCTTAATGAACAATGTTTTGAACAAGTACTTAGATAAATTAATACTAGTGTTCATAGACGATATTCTAGTCTATTCAAAAAGTGAGGCAGAACATAAGGAACACCTTAGAATTGTGCTACAGGCTCTCAAAGAGAATCAGTTATATGCCAAGTTTAGAAAATGTGAATTTTATAAGGATAAAATTCAATATCTGGGCCATATCATTTCTGAACAAGGATTGGTTGTTGACCCTGAGAAAATAAAGGCTATTAGAGAGTGGCCGATGCTGACTGATGTTTCAGCAGTGAGATCACTTATGGGGATTGCGGGATATTATCAACGGTTTGTAGAAATATTTTCTGCAATAGCATATCCCATAACTTCACTACAGAGAAAAGGCACCAAATTTGAGTGGACTGAAAAATGCCAAAATAGCTTTGAACAACTAAAATTAAAACTTACTACAACCCCTATACTGAAGATTGTAGATCCTGACAAAGATTTTTTCGTGTGTACGGATGCATGTAGAGAGGGATTGGGAGGATTTTTGTTACAAGAGAATTATGTTATTGCATATGAATCTAGAAAACTTAAGAAATATGAACGGAATTATAGTGTATATGATTTGGAATTGGCTGCTGTAATTCATGCCTGGAAGATGTGGCGACACTATCTTCTTAGAAAAAAATTTACATTGATGACAGATCATATCAGTCTCAAGTATTTCTTTTCTCAAATAGATTTGAATGCTCGACAAGCCAGATGGCTGTCTTTTCTGACTGAATTTGATATGGACATAAAAAATATCAAAGGGAAAGAAAACAAAATTGTTGATGCTCTAAGCAGAAATTCTTGCCAAAACATAAGCAGCATTAGGAGTAGTGCTAGTTTTGACTTAGAAGAATTAGTTAAAAAGGTAGCAGATCAAGATCCCAACTATGAGAATCTACAATTGAAAATGCTGAAAAAGGAAATGGTTGAATAAACCCAAAACCAGAAAGGGTTGATCTGCTATAGAAACAGATTGTACATCCCCAATGTGGATTCTTTGAAAAAAGAAATCCTAGATGAATATCATAAAAAACCATATTCAGGACATCCTGTTTATCAGAAAATGCTTACAACCTTGAAAAAGAAATGGTTTTGGCCAGGAATGAAAAAGTATGTAGCAAACTATTTAGCTAGATGCATGGAATGTCAACTAGTCAAAGTTGAACATTAGCATCTAGCTGGTCTTTTAAATCCCTTGCCAATTGCAGAATGGAAATGGGACACTGTTTCTATAGATTTTATAACCGGGTTACCCAGAACAAAGTATCAGCATGACTCAGTGTTGGTAGTGGTAGATACTTTAACAAAGGCTGCACATTTCATACCTATAAAATCTACTTTTGGGACAGCCCAAGTAGAAAATGTGTTCCTAAAAGAAATAGTAAGGCTACACGGGGTCCCAAAGATTATTATTTCAGATAGAGACGCTAAGTTCACAGTAGCCTTCTGGAAAGGTCTGTTTGGGGGCATGGGCACTAAATTGAATTTTAGCACTACTTATCACCCTTAGATGGATGGTCAAACAGAGAGAAAAAATCAGATTTTGAAGGATATGCTAAGAATGTATGTGATGGATAGGCCATCAAAATGGGAAGACTACTTACATTTAGTCGAATTTGCTTATAACAATAGCTACCAATCCTCCATTAAAATGAGTCCATTTGAAGCACTCTATGGAAGAAAGTGTCGTACTCCTTTAAGCTGGAGCTAGCCTGAAGATAAGCTAGTACTTGGGCCAGATACTCTACAAGAAATGGAAAGGATTGTCAAACAAATACAGAGAAACATCAAGACAACACAAGATCGATAGAAAAGCTATGCCGATAATAAGAGAGTGGACTGAGAGTTCAAATTGGGTGATCATGTGTATCTGTGTATTAAACCCAAAAGGAGCACACTTTATGCTGGCAACTATGCAAAATTGGCTCCTAGATACTGTGGGCCTTTTGAGGTGTTAGAAAGGGTGGGACCAGTAGCTTATAAACTGGCCTTACCTCCCCATGTTAAAGTTCATGATATGTTTCATGTTTCGTTATTAAAAAGATATGTACATGATGCTTCTCATATTGTTGATTGTAATGTGATACAGGTGGAACCAGAAGGGGAGTTCCTTCCAGAGCTGCTTCAAATATTGGAGCAGGAAGAAATTTAATTGAGAAATCAAACAGTAGCTAGAATAAAGGTGCAGTGGAAATAGTTTACTGCGGAATACGCTACATGGGAAAGAGAGGTTGAGATGATGGAAAAATATCCATATTTGTTTTCAAAATGAATTCCAGTAGTTATCTATTAACACAGAGGACGTTGTTTGTTTTCAGAGGGGGAATATGTAACACCCCTAGTTTTATGCTTTTCAAGTTAGACATTTGAACTTAAGTCCAAAGGGGAGTGCACCCCAATGGATAATTATTGTGTGGATGTAGTTAATTATTTATTTATGAAAAATAAATAAAATTTTTGTGTGCACTATGACCAAATGAGAATTTTGAGATCACTTGCCTAATCCATGAGGTTATGGAAAGAGGTTAAGACTTTCCCCAAAATCTTTCAAAAAGCCTTGAAATAATTTATTTCTAATTTAGATTTTTGAGGAAAAATCTAAATTCCCCCCAATGATGAGGAAAGTAGTTGGGAAGAGGTAAAAAGTTGCAAAAGCAAAAAGCAGCTTTAAAAGTCCCTAAATAAGGGAAGCCTAGGCAAACAGGAATAAAAGCATCCTGAAATTCTGGACACAGAATTAGAAGCAGGCTTTGGGGAGAGCATAGCTTAAATAAGCTACTCCAGAACAGATTGAGGTGGTCTGTTCTTGGAAAGGATCTCAGCTCGGGGGTGAATCCTGGAGAGAAAGGGATTCTATGGTTGGGAGGATTGGTCATAGAATAATTGTGGTATGCACATATAATCTATGATATTCTGTTATAGAGATTTTTATGAAATGTTAGTATTTTAATTGAGTATGAAAACTTAAAATGATATGTTGTAAACAATAAATTCCTACATTTAATAGAGTTAGTTAGAAGAAATTAATCTTCTAAAGTCTGTATAGTTGTAGGAATATAATTCATGGGGAATATCAACTAGAATCTCTAAACGAAATATTGGTTTAAATATGGAGATATATAATACTCCCATAAATGATTAAAGTCTGTAACTTTAATCTTCTTCTGTAATGCACAGATATATCTATGGTTGAACTACGAATAGTTAGATTTGTAGAATGATAAATCAACTATGAATTTAAAAATAAATAAATGCTAAAGTCTATGCAATTATTGTAAGTTAAATTGCTGGATTTCATGCATATAAACTGAATTTTTCTACCTAAAGGAGAATCTGATCTAAGTAAGAATTTATTTTCTGTTGCATAAAAAAATTAGTTATAAGATAAAAACTGTTAATAGAAAACTTAGATAAATTCTATAATGGTAAATCCAGAGTTATGCATTTTGGTTATAAATATAAGTGCATAGGATTATATTGTTGGAATGCAAACAAATGTTGCATAAGTGCAAATAGGAGTATGAGAAAGTGTTCATTTATATAAACATATATCTACTAGAATAGGAAACCATACATATAATTATATAACTAAATAGTGTACATCTAATGGTTCACTTTACCAATTTATACATGTACAAATCCTATTAGTAGTTCTGTTACTATTTTACTACTAAATGGATAATATAAAATTTATTATTAAAATTATACTTAACAGTCTTTACCCGAAATTATATAAATAACAGGGTAAAGTATAAAGTAGAATGAGGACTATATTCTACAAATTTGCAGAAAATAGAAATTATTAAACATAATTTAATATTGACAGTAAAACCCAAATATGATTCATAAAAAGGACTGTAATGAGAATAAAAATATTTTACAGTCAATCTCAGAATATATAGAGTAATGTAACCATTCTGCTTATACTTGAAATAAGTATTTTTAAACTGTAGCCATTCTCAGGAAACACATTAAATTAAAATAGAAAATGTATTATACTCCGCGGCATGTTTTTTTGAGTTAACATATATATAGAAATATATGAAAAATCATGGTAAACTGGATTCACACCGAATCTGAATCTTAGTTTGGAATGCCAATTATTACAATTGATATTGTTAATACTAAAATCGAAATTGCTATAATAAGCTAGCAATGAAGTTTGAGGAATATTGCGGGCTACTTCAAGGAAGTATAAAGCCGATACCAACCTGAAACCAGAGGGGAAATGAAGTTTAAACTTCGAACAAGAGACAGGCTTCCGTAATGGAGTTAAGTCATATCAACAAAATAAAATTGAGGTTACATGTAGGTCATAAACACAAGGAAGAACTCAGTTACAGTATGGGAAAAAAAATATCTTATACAGTGGGTAAACATTAACGAAAATGTAGACTTAAATTTTACCTGATAAATCGAAACCCTCGAATACAAAAGGGCTGTGGATAAATTGATGAGGGTTAGTTAAAATGTTTAACGACTGCCTCAAAATGAAAATAGAAATCAACGAAGTAAATTATTTAGCACATAATAATAATTTACCAGTAAATTGAAGACTTATAAAAACATAAGGACTGAGCATAAAATAACAATAATCCACGAGAAAAATCGATAGAGATGAATCATATAAACGATTTTGAGATAGAGATAATGATTAAAAACATTGAAAACATATGAAATCAATTTACAATGCGTGAATACACACACACACACACACATATATATATATTAGCGTAAAGGCTGAACTATAAGACGAAATAGTAAATAAAATCACATATGTTAACTTACAGGGAGACATTTAGTTGTATCCAAAAATTGAAAGGTGAATAAATGAACTGAAGATTACCTGGAAGTGTGTCCATAAGGATGGAAATGAAACGCCGAGGGTTCGAGTGCACTAAATCAAAACTCAGCCATATAGGGCAGAGTTTAAGTCTTCCGAAGAGAGCGAAGAAAATGAAATGTGAAATAATAAACTTAGAAGAAGACAAGACATTAAATATGACATCCATCAAAACCCTAATCTGCATCCTAAAATCCCAATCGTCCATTTGCCAACAAATCAATGGTATATACAAAGATCAAGAGTACCTTTGGGAAATTGAGAAAATAAACAAAACCGCCAAAAATCCAATGTAAATCTATAGGATCAATGTCGTAGTACTCATAACGTAGAGAAGTATTAATCACCATAAAGGCTCAAGGTACATTCATGAATATAAAATGATAAATCAAGTCAACTTGCATCGGATGAAACAAACATTCGTAGATCCAGATCAAAAGAAAGGGACATGTCATTGGTCCATAAAACCAAGTTATCATTCGAAAGATGTAATATTCTAATAGGTTTAAATAATCAATTAATTCATAGATGCGAAAGAGGCATAAGAGGGTAAAGTAGGTAGAATCGTAATAATATCAACCTACATTAAATCCCATTCATATAAGTAACAATTTCGTATACTGATATGGGTTACAATGTAATAATGCATCAACTGTAAGTCTGAGATAAAAGTCAAGTTAACGCGTTGAAAGTAATTGATCTTAGCATGTAAGGAAACTATATGCTTATAAGGGATCAATAGTTACATGTAACGATATCAATAGATATAAAAACCATTAGTATGAACTTGCCATTAAGGATAAGCAAATACGATACAATTGTAAAGGTATTAAATTAATACATTACATAAAAGTCAAGTCTAACTCATTGAAGGTAAGGGAGTTTGACATATAAACAGTTTATAAACAAAGAAAATATATATATGGTTATAAGAGAACAAGAGAGATATATATATGTTGATATATATATGGTAATGTGTTAATTGTATATATAAAAAAAATTGTATAGTTGTACATTATCGTTAAAGAGCATGATTATTAGAAATAGATATGTGTTAACAAGGAAATACAAATGACATAAATTTCTTAGCCAAAGATAAAGATGAATTTCTAGAATCAATACACAACAACAATTTTACTACACTTGGAACTAAAGTGGTTAAGTATTTCCTAAACAAAAAAAAATAAAAAATTGATGAGTAAGAGGTGTTACATCTACTTTAACTCAATGTCCTCTGAAACAAATAATTTACTATCATCATATTATATTTACTTTTTCTAAATATTATTCTATCACTATGATGATTCCTTTTTAAATCCTGGTGTGGTATCTCACGCTCTCATACCATCTGTAACAAATCCATCTACACTTTTTTTATATTCTATAAATAGTTATTATCTTTACTTTCATAAAATTATGTATATACTTTTTTTTGGTATTGCTTCTACTAACATGTAAGCCCAATAGAGTTCTCTTAAAAACAGATAATAACTCTTACAACTTATCATATCCTAACATTTTCAATATTGATCTATAAACTTTCACAATAACTCTATTGACCTTTACATTCTTGGGTCAATATTTTTCTTCCTTGGCTGTCAAATAGTTATAAACATTCAACTTGAAAATCCTCTAGAAATATATAATGATGATTCATACACAAAACACGAATAATAGTTCCACCTGTAATACGAAATATTATATAGAAGCTTTCACTAATATTCATGAGGAAACTAATTTTATATCCAATAGAAACATTATTGACTATTTAAAATACCATAATCTCTCAGACATAATTAACTCAATAAACAAAATAACGATAGCATTTCGAATATCATAATCACTCAAGCATATTTAACTCAATAAAAAAAATAATGACAATATTTTTAATACCATAATCACTCATACATATTTATATAAATAAACAAAATAATAAAATTATTTCAAATATCATAAACACTTAGACATAATTAACTCAATAAACATGACCTTTGGCCAATAAATTAGTATGGAAATTATGCCTATGACAACAATGATGCACCCAACCTTGAATCAACTTCTGGCTCCCCCCGAGCTAAAATAAGCTTGCTTGGAATCAGTAAACCCTTCTAATTCCTCATAATGCCTATTCAACATTATTTTCCAACACATTTTTCCTTGGCAATGTCCCTTCTTTGAGAGATCCTCTTTCCCGCAGTACTTTTCCTTAGTATTATCTTCAACTAAGTATATTCAAGGAAATTTTAATACAATGTGATCCATTCCACTCGAATTCATATTTAGGCAAGCATCTTTGTACTAGAGTGTTTCCTTTGCCACAATTTCCAACTTTATTCATCCAAATTATTTATTTAATTACATAAATTTTCCTAATAATTAGTTCATCATGGCCCCGTAACCAACATACTATAAATATTCAAATACAAAATATTTTTTTCCATAACAATAGAGGGGTATTACATGTCCCATATTTTTTCATTGAATAAGCATGGAATTTTGTATCCCTGGGCCCATACCCATCCCTTTTTTCCTTGAATATGCATGCAAGGAAGTAAAAATATTCCATGTTAATTGTTTTAAAAATAACATGAACAACAACCCAAAAGATTTCTCTGAGTGGGACATCGCAACAAATTTATAGATTATTTTTTTTAGGGGCCTACTAAGGACACCCATGTATGTTTTTCTCGGTGAAGGTGAAGATGCATTGCAACCTCTTTCGTAAAACCATTCTAAAAGTTGGCATGTTTTAGCAATATCTAGCTTTATAGGAAGGAAAATGGCGAGGATAGTTCTAATAGTCCTTACATTCAACTTGATGATGCAACCCCCTATTATTTCAAGGATTAGAGATATTCTTTAGGTACAAAGGTTAGGGACTTCATTCCATTGATAAGAACTACAAAGGAATCAGAATATATTCAACAAAAAATCCACTTAATGAAATTTACCTCAAAACCCAATCGTGTGAGCGAAGTTTTGATATATACCAAGTTGACATGACCAAAAGCTTTTAAAAAGTGGAATTTTAAGATCATTCCTTTTAATTTCTTGGCCTTAATACTATGGAGTCCCACCTAAGAGACCACAATAGCCTCATGAATATCCATGTCCTCAAAGAAAGTGAATTGTTTTTTTTGAGATATGTTGGGAGAGAATATCCTTGATTCTATTGGCTATGATTTTAGCCATAATTTTGTATATCCACTTGAAGAATTATATCGGCCTAAAATCATCAAGGGAACGAGGGGTGTTTGACTTGGGCAGATCTATCAATTTATAATTGAAGGCATCATAGATCTTACCATCCTACTTGGATTCTTATATAATAGCGAGAAGATACCATCTGAGATTCTCAAAAAAATTAGCATAAAATTCAACCGACCATCCATAAGGACTTGAGCTCTTGTCCTTCTGGAAACTATGTAGCACAAATTTCATTTCTTCCTCCAAAACTGGGGCCATCAAAGACTTATTTTTGTTTAGCTTCTTTAGAATAATATCCTTGTTCCAATGAGTCTTCCATTTGCTCCAACTACTGAGCAATCCTTTTAAGATCCTCCATATATTTTTATTTTTTCTCTTTTTCCCACCATATAGTGGCTTTTCTATGGTTGGGTATATCTTTGACAAACTTAGCTACAAGAGAGCCTTCTATGGATTTTGAAATAAAGGACCACGAACTCATCATTAAAGCTCGGAAAGAATCATGATTGAGCCATGATGAGTTATATTAGAAGGGTGCCTTGGGTTTTCTAGTTTCATTTTGGAGCTGCAAGAAAATCAGGTGGTGGTCAAAAATACCGCACAACCAAACCCACTAACGAAAAAAGGGTATTCTTTCAAGAAAAGAAGAAGAAAATAGGAATCGATCTATTCTTTTAGTGGCCAAGACATCTCCTACAAATGAAAGACACTCCATTATAGTACAAAATTTTCTTGTAAGAGATACCATTGTAATGTAACTTGATCGATTCCACTAGGCCTTCAGACATGTCTATATTTACTATAATCTGAGCAATTTAAATCCTACAAGTATCTTTGTATGAGCTATTTTATTTAATGGAATCACCCAACCTGTCTCCAATAAGGCGAAAAATATCTGGTGGAGATAATTTCATTGGAATAATCAAGAGAGGAACCGACATCGAAAATGCACCAAATTTCTCTCCATTGGAATCAAGCAAGGTATTCAATATTTTGAGGAGGACGGAAGTAGATTCACTACTGAAATGTTTTCACAGAGCCCAGGAGAATTCGTCCTTTGAGGAAAATAAAATGTAAAACCATCCTCTTACATGAATTTTGACTTTGGGAAAAACTGACATATATTTTTTTCATGATTCCTTTATCGAGTCAAGGAGACATTCTTTTGAAAAAAAATTGCCCCAAACCCTCCCCATTGAAACACTTTCAGTCATGGCTATTACTTCACCAAATTGTACTTCTTTTCCCAATGTCACATTATCTTCTTCCAAACATACGTTTGTACATTTTACCTTTTAGTCCTTATTATCTTATTTTGCAATTGGAATAGGTGTTGAATTGTATTAATTCACTTCAGGAGACCCCGAGGGAACTACTCCATGTTGTTAAGCTGAATCATTGGAAATTTGTTCCATTAGAATTTAGGAAGCATGGTTTAGATTTTATAACCTCAAAAGTTGAAGAAACCCTAATACACTACTTTTCACAAGATGAAACACCATAAAAAATATTTATGGAGCTTAACGGAGTAAATCCCCCAATCCTAATGGGAGGACTAACAGATGATGAGAAGACATAGTGAGAGATAAATTTTGAGAGGTTGGTATTGCCAAGAGAAGAACCCTGAAATCTGTGAGACTTTCTCCATAAACCACAAGGAATGAAAGATATTTCTCTTCTATATGAAATGAAGAAACCCTAGAACTCACCACATCCAAACTTGCCAGAACCCAATTCTATGCAACTTGTAATAGGTGCCTCATCTCCTTCCTGTTATGATGGCTTTGTAATTAGGCAATTCATACTATTAACTCCACGATTAGGAGGAAAAATTTGGCCCAAATAATTTTTTCCTCTTCCTAGGTAATTTTTTGCATCCTTCCTCTCGACACTCTAGTTGTATAGACATTTCACTTTATTTCTAGGTACACAATGCTAGATACCTCACACTAGTGCAAGTCAATAGTATAACATTATCCCTTAGGCAAGCTCCACCAACCCCCCCCCCTCCTCTCCACAAATCCTAGCAAAGCCATTGCGCCTAGGTATGTTAACAATCTCTATTTAAAAAAATTTAACCTTAATCCTTATTTTGTTCCATGTTCTTCACTCGTTTGCATCCTTCCTCTCGACACTCTAGTTGTATAGACATTTCACTTTCTTTCTAGGTACACAATGCTAAATACCTCACACTAGTGCAAGTCAATAGTATAACATTATCCCTTAGGCAAGCTCCACCAACCCCCACACCCCACCCCCCCCCCGCTCCTCTCCACAAATCCTAGCAAAGCCATTGGGCCTAGGTATGTTAACAATCTCTATTTAAAAAAATTTAACCTTAATCCTTATTTTGTTCCATGTTCTTCACTCGTAGACATTTTATTCCTCTAGATGGCTCCACCACTAAAATGTCTTGGCAATGATAGGAGTTGTGTTTGTTTGTTTTCTATGCCTCGAAAAAGAGCCAAAGTCAATTGAGGGGCATATTACTACAAAGAGAGAGGTTGATCTAGAGAAAAAACCTGAATTGAGAGCTCAACCACTCATTATAAAGATTTTACCACTTAACAAATTCAAGTGGAGATCAATTAGGTGGAAAGGAAACTTTCTAATGAGCGATGAAATAATAACAAGCACCAAGGTGTTGGCTGAGGTTAAATATTTGGTTTCTAATGCTGGTATACAAGGGGTGTGCTTGTGAGAAATGAATGGAAAATGGGGCCTCCTCTTGATCCTATGGGCACTTCTAGCAACAATAAGAAACCCATCCCCATCAAAGATAATAATTCAGGGAAATATGAATGCATATCAATATGCCTCTATATATTTAGCTTTCTTTTATGTGTTCTTGTCTTATCTCCTTGAAAAATAGGGGCCTCCATGGCCATATATATAAATCTCATGTTTTGTATCTAATAGCCAAAAAATCCATCTTTTATTTTCATTTTTGGAAGAATTTAAAGTTATGTATTTGGTCCTATTTCCCTAGTGGCACTCTAAGACACTTCTTCTATTATTAATTTAAATTTCTAAAGCTAAAGGATACAAAATTTTAGATCACAAAAACAAAAATAAAACTGGAAATGCTTCTATACTAAAATTTTAAGTTAATAATAATAATTTTTTACAATTAATTGTTTAAATGTTTCAAAATGAATATATATATATATATATATGAAAATTAATTATTTTCCCATCAAACGCTTCTCATGTGTGTGTGTATGTGTACTTGAAGGCTCTTGTTGATCTCTTCATTGGAATTATGAGAAGAAGAAGAAGAAGAAGTGTATTCACTCGAAGATGGAGATAGATCATTGTTCTCTGCTCTCCTTTTCTCCTGTTCCTTTTTCTTCCATTTTCTCCTCATAATTTTTGTACATTATATCTACCATGATTTCCATGATGTAGAAGGCCTCGTAGATATATTTGTGATCCTCCATTTTCTTTATTGTTGCATGATCAATCTCTGGTTATCACTCACACTTGCAATTCACATTAACAAGAAGACCGCTCTGATACCAAACTCGATTTGAATCCCTCAGCTACCGGAATTAACCAAGATATTTTAATTTTGTGATGTTAGCCTAATTGAATGTGAAATAAGTATGAAAAACCACATGTGTGTAATTTAAAGATGAGAAAACATATAGACAACCATCAAATCAAAGAACACACACAAGTTGATAACAGAGTTCACTTATTGTAGGTTACGTATTCAGGCCCCATATCAAGAGTGGGGGGGTCACTTCATTAAGTGTTGCAAAATGATGATGAGTACATGATATATTCATTGTCTAAATTATTTTTTTATTATTTTTTTAAACAAATCATAAACCTCAACAATTTTATACTATAAAATATCAACTAACTAATACATTAAAATTAAATTTAAAACCATTTCTTAAATTAATAATATTTACAAGATAAGTCAAATTTGTATCAAATTAAGCTCAATTTTAACATAACCACGTTAATACACAACACTAAACTTATTTACAGTGTAATTTTTGCATACGATATTATGCATGTGTAAAGAAATTATACACATGCAAACATAAACGAGAACACGCAATAACAAGAACACAACAAACAAATACATAACATAACATATACATAACATAGAGATTCAAATATTCAAAATTCTAGTTAAATTGTATATTTGTTTTCCTTTTAATTTATTATCAGAGATTTTTGATATATTTTTTAAATGTTTATTGAATGATTGTGCTTAAATTCATGGTGATGGTCATTTGTGATGATGTGATCATTTGTATTGTTAATATATTAATCAAAAGAAATTATAAAACCTTGTGATTCTTTAAATGTATATTGAATGATAATGTTTACAAAAGAAAAGAAAAAATGTATGGTCATTGTTATTTATGATATTGTGATGGTGTTTATAGTTTTAAAATATTTTGAGTGATCTAGTGCTTGGATCTACAAATAAGTAAGCATCCACCCCACATTAGACTATTGATGAAAAAATGATTTTGTATTAAAGAGAGAGAGAGAGAGAGAGAGAGAGAGAGAGAGAGAAATATAACAATTCAGTAACTTTACCAACTCCATATCATAAAATTTCATTAACATTAATTATAAACTTAAAGCCATTAAATTTTTTTATTTTTTTGTAAATTTGGTGGGTCCATTCCATTTTCTATTTATATATATTAAATATTAAAAAGAATTGATTTTCAAATTATTACCAGAAAACAGAAATATCTATTAAATTAACAAGTAATATCAAATTATTAAAACAAACTATTATCATTATAAAATTATTATTACATTCAACAAGGCAATAAATGAATTTGCTATTCTTATTTTGAAATTAGTAGTACATTCCACAACACAATATATAAATTTGTTTTAAGAAAGAAATAACAAAGTAATTGAAAAAAATAATCAAGCCAAATAATCATAAGCACACAAGGCACTCCTCAAAGATATCCATAGCCATAGCTATCAAGAGGACTTGAGAAGGGACAACCCCCAAATAAAATATTAATTTTATTAATATAGTGTGAGTGTGTTTACAAATAATAATATATTTTACAAATAAATAAAGTGTATGTTGTATTTGGAATTAACTTCCCTTTCCATCTCCGTCTCCATTTCCATCTCCCCTATAAACACATTTAAAAAAAATTTATATTAATAATAAAATGTTAAATAGAAAACATTAAATTATATTGTTAAAATTTTACAAACTAATAAAAAATAAAATTGCAATTAAATGAAAAATAAAATAAAAATGTATAGAATAAATGAACGCAATTAAAAAAAATACTAGAATTTATTTGAAATTCAACAAAATGTTGAACATAAGGCACCATCAAAATGTTGAACATAAGGCACCATCAAAAATCCAAATACTAAAAATTTATATAAATACTTATAAAAGGCAAATAAACCCTAACCTTATATATCACTGAAAATACAACGATGCAAGATCAAGGAAGTGAAAATACAAGAATGCAGGGTCAAGGATGCAGCATCAAGAAAGTGGCGGATTCCAAACCCTTCAGCTCCATTTCTGAAAACCTCCATTCAGTGCCATTTCTAAAAACCTACCATAATAGAAGCAAACAATCATCATCCGTTAGTGAGTAGGGAACATCAGCGATTCCAAACCCTACAGAATTCCTAAACCTATTACATTCTTATAACTCTTTTCATATTAAAAATAAAAAATAAAAAACATCAGGAATTGTGAACCCTAGACAATTCTCACCCAACATTAAAGATTTTTATAGTTTCTCATTTAAAAAAAAAAAACAAAAAATACAGAACATTCTCAGCAAATAGAGGACCTGTTCGATTCTTGTACGTTGTAACTGATGAGCTTTTAAATATGTGAAATGTTAAATCCTTGAAATATAAAGGGATTAATTCTAATATCTCAGTTTCAAAATTCAAAATTCAAAATGATAAAATTAAAAGATATTGACTCAGTAAATACCTTCTTCATGATGATCATGCTGCCCATTGGCTAATGTTGTTCATAAACCCATTCCTCCATCCCATTATTACTTCTATTATTAGCACTTTCTACCGTTTTAAACCAGAGCTTAATAAAAACAAAACACACAAAAGTAAAAGTAAAAATAAAAATAAAAAACACACACCATTATTAAAGCATGCAAGTATGGCCATGCTTGAAGCAGCAGAAGAATAAAAAGAAAAGAAAAAACCAAAACAGATTCAAGCATGCCAAATCCCTCCTCTCTCACACCATTGTCAGATATGCAACTGTTGTTGTCAGATATGTAGCCGCTCTCCTCCTCCAAAAAAATACATCCTCTCCTCTACTAACCAGTCTCATATCCTAAAAATGTTTGTGGTTGAAACCTCCCACTAATACAACTTGGTTGATTTTCTTTTTTCTCATCTTGGCTTCCTCCATAAATTTGTTCACGATTCCAACCCTCTTCAGCTCTTTGAACTTAGTTCTTATAATTTTCATGCGAAAATTCTACCCCTTCATAGAGACATTCCATATCAATCACACTCTACCACCCCCACCGAAGGCATATTTACTTTCCCTTTTGCATTTTGACCAGAGCTAAACTAGATTTTCTTCTTTGTGTTGAGGCATTGAATACACAAAATTACCATCCTGTTGTCAAACCAAAATGTGTGTACCCTTTGAAATTCTTCGCCTCAAATTTGCCTCTCTCGAAATCAACAATGGCTACATCAACGGTGTAGTCGCCAAGGTTAAAATATCAAGATAGTCTTCTTCCATTGGAGAAATAAACCTAGTATTGAATCAAAGAAAGAAGAAATTGTCGAGGCATCTTGATTGGAAGTTCATAGCCACGGTGGGTTATGTGAACATGTTATGGAAAGAAGTTCATAATGGGTTGTGTGAACAAGTGGTGGAACACATGTTTCAGACCGAAAAAAAAAAAAAAAAATTATGGGTGTTGGTTTGCATATTGATGTTGGTGAGTGCAAAAATATTACCATTTTCTACATGTAATGGCCATGCTTATTGGAATAAACATCGTAAACTTGACAATGCGAGTTTGAGTGCAAGAGTGAATTAATATATATAATGCATCCTATTTCCATTTATAATCCTATACTTTGTTAAAGTAATAACTCTACTAGGATCGTATCTTTATATCCCTCATTCAGCAACTGAATACTCCATGAGAAATTGGTTAGTTTGTGGCTCACTCATCGAGCATAGCCTTCATGACTTACTTATAACTTAAACTACATTCTATGCTTTTTCTATTTTGTTAAAAAATAAATAAATTACAAAAACAATTTTTCTCTCCCTGATAGAACTTTTTAACCACAAAATTACAAACAAAGCATATTAATTGGAAATTTTGTTTAGTTGTTAAATCTTCGAATTTATTCAAAATTATAATATTATTTTACAAATTTCATTTAACATGTGATCTTGTGATATGCACGTAGAGATTTCAATTGTTGATTCAATTTGTATCTTACTAATATCTATGGCCCATTTATGGTACAATGTCATTTTTCCTACTCTTTATAGTATAAAATGAAGTGTCAATATTATAATTTTTAAATTTTATTTCTTTACATTATTTTATGAAATTTAATATAAAAAGAATGTATATCACTTAGTCTAATTAATAAACAAAATTACCATTTTCCAAAAACATTTTTGGGTTTATTTTTTTTTTAAATACGATATATAGTTTTAAAAAACATAAACTTTTAAGTCATTTAATATGCAAATATTAAGGGCCTTTCTCTGCGGGTTTGGGGTGGGCAATCACTATCACTCTAGAAGGAAGTCATTTTGATGAATGATGCACCTATAAATTGAAGTTTAAAAATGCTAAAGTCCCACATTTTCTTTTGGATAAGGTCCATGCTAGGAAGGAGAAGAATCTTTGGTCAATATGAAGAAAAAGTAATCCCCATGTACTAAGGTCCATACTTTGAAGGAGAAGAACCTTCCGTTAATATGAAGACAAAATAATCCCCATGCACTAAAATTCATATAACTAGAGTCTTTCATGCTTATGAAGTGCAAATATTATTTTATTTTTTATTGTTTTTGGTATGTTTACAAATGTTGTAAAGAGATTAGCAACTCAAAATACTTAAATATGTTGTATGTAGAAAACTTAGAATAAGTACAAACAAAAATTTTAGAATAAGTACAAACAAAAATTGTATCTCTAAAATCAATTTCTCTAAACATTTATGATAAGTAACACAGTGAGTCTTGAGCCATTTCTTTTAATATAAATCATACTCAATTCCAATTTTAAAAATAAAAATCCAAAAAACTCATTGCCTTAGAAATATAATTTTGATAAAATAACCGAAAAAAAACATAGATAGTAAAAAAAATATTAATAAAATTCATTATGAATTTGGAATTATTTTTTTTAACTAAACTATTCTTCATCTATCTAACAGTTCCACTTCCACAACCTCAATTCCAGATATTTTAATATTATATTAATTAAAAGTTATTATAACTTCGTTTTTATTTAAATATAAATTAATTCTTTTATATTAAAAAAATTATAAAAATTTATTTTATTTTTATTAATTAAAAAACATATATTTTATTTTTTAATAAATGTAAAGAGTATTTATATTAATATAAATTCAAATCCAAAACAAAAAATTTAGCCAAAACATTTTTATAATTTTTTTTTTTATATTAAAATAATATTTTTCTAATACAGGTTTAAATTTAAATTACTCATCAATTCAAGCAAAACCAGCACTTGCGGTACAATTTACTCCCCAATCTAGATGAGTTGGGACCCGATGATAAACTCCAAACGGAGTCGTCTAACGAGCGGAGGAATTGCCGGACGGTCAAAATTGGCCTGAATCCGGGGCAAAAAAATTTAAAAAATCTTGCAGAAACAGTGTTTGAATCTTGATTTTGACATTGGAAATGGATTCAGCACCATCAAAAACCTGTAGGACACCCAAAATATTAAACTTTGATAGTTATAACATGGATTTAGAAAAATTCCTGCCGGATTTTCTGAAAATCTTATCGAAATTTTCATGATTTTCAGAGCGATTCCTCTGGCTAGTTAGACTACGGCACTCCAAACAACCTAGCTTTTCCGACCGCCGCGTCATCATAAATTCCTAACATCCTGAATCAAACCCATTGTATACCTTAATGACGAAAATAGCAACTGGACACCGACAATGCCTACTTAGCTTTTGTTGTCAACGAGATGCTTTTGTTGTACACTTGATTAGTGCTTCCCACTGCTCACTGAAATAGATACTTATTTCTAAAAATAAAAAGATATTAACAGCTTTATACATGATCAGTAAGCACGTCACTTATATATATATATATATATATATATATATATATATATGGATTTTAAAACCTAAAACACATGAGAATCAAATTCAAAAACTGAAATTATGTGAGTATGTCATGCGGATTTAAAAATTTTTAAAAACCTGCATAGAATTTCATTATTATTAAATACTACATGTATTGCAGAGGAAGGGAAAATTATTTGGATGAGTTGCTGGTTAGCAGAGGTGAGGAGATATTTGTTTTTGGATGAGCCGTTGCTTGATGAGTGGCTGTGACATGTATGGAAGGCTAGCCGGGGCGTTTAGAAAGGGTGGCGATTCTTAGATGAGCAGGTTGGAGTAGCATTTTGGGTTTTTAGATTTGAATTTGTTTTTTTTTTCTTTTCTCTGCTTTCAAGCATGGCCATGTTTATATTTCTTTGATTTTTTTTTTTTTATAATTTTTACTGGGCATCCGGCTCTGGTTTAAGAGGGTAGAAGGTGAAGATAATACTACAGAAAAAATATAATAAGTGGGATGGAGGAATGGGTTTATTCGCAGCAAGCATCAAGTTACAGGAGGTATTTACTGTTACATTTACATTTCTTATAAGTAAATGTGTATTTTAGAATGATAGAGTCTTCTCTTTTTCGAGGAAAAAAATATGTCCATATCAATTTGATATTGATGTGTTGTTTACACTCAATTCAAATTTGTATATGACAATATACGTACAAGTAAATGTGTATTGTATATGAAAATATAATTACAAGTAAATGTGTATTTTCGATTGATTGACTCTTCTTTTCAATCTCATACTGTACAAAATAAATGTTCATATCATATCAATCTGCTAATAATGATACTGTTTATGCTTAGGGATTTTTTCTTGACCCTTTTTTCATTTGAATAAACCTATAAGCCATCTAGAAAGAGCCCAATTTCTTTCGGTTTATAAGTTTATTTCATTTTTTCGGAATTTTGTTTGAGAAAAATTAATATTAATATGTCTCTATTTGTCTAGGAAACAGCAAATAATGCTCCTCCAATAAAATGAATCTTCTGCTACTTCCATTTCCATTCACCCATTTCATATTTTTCACTATAATCTTAAAAACTCATCATTCTGCACATTATTATTGACCTTACAGCTAAAAATAACATTCATTATTTTTGACCCTACGGTCAAAAAGGTCATGAGTTACACGTATGTATTTCTTTTGTTTTAATAAGCAATCGTGGAGGGTTTTGAATTCCTCACCTGACAGATTTTCAGATGTTTCTTTGCTACAGAAGTCTCGCTTCATGTTTGCTCGGGTATGTTGTATGAAATGAAGCTGGAGGGATTCGAATACGGCACTTGCTTGCCCCCACTTATGGAAATCCGTCATATTTTAGGTGAGATAAAGTGATGGTTTGTTTCAGTTTGGTTTTTATTTTCAAATCGTTTATAATGAGAATTTTGAGATTGATATGAGATTGGTAGTCTCTTAAACATCTCAGAAATGTCTTGATAAATTTTTTTCAATGCTTTTAGTGTTAATAATAATATCATAACTTTTTTTTCAATTTTATTGTAATTTATGTCTTGATATATTTATTTTATTTTTTATTTTTTTTCAAAATTTTAATAGTAAAATGTTACATGTATGCTATGTATTATTATTAATATATATATATATTTATATAAATGTGTGTTTAGGTAGAGGGAGATGGAGCATGAAGTTATTCAGAAACAGAAAAGATGGTAACAGAAAAAATGTAAATGTTTTTTTTCTAATATTTAGAAAATTATGTCATTATTTGTAAATATTCAAATGCTATATTAATAAAATTAGAATTTGTTTTTAGGGAGGGGGTGTACCCCTCTCAAGTTCTTAAGATAGCCATGGCAATGGCTATTGTGAGGGATGCCTCCTGTGATTATGGTTATTTGTGAGAATTTTTATTTATTTTTTTAGTTTTTTTCAATTATACTTTTATTTTTTATTAAAATAAAATTTTATATTGAGTTGTGGAAAATAGTAATAATTTTAAAATGATAGTAATTTGTTTTAATAAATTGATATTAGTTGGTGTTTAATATATATTTATATTTTTTCATAATACTTTGAAATTTGATTTGATTTATATATTGAGTTGTGGAATATAGTAATAATTTTAAAATGATAATAATTTGTTAGAATAAATTAATATTAGTTGGTGTTTAATATATATTTTATTTTGTCATAATACTTTGAAAATTGGTTTGATTTTTTTAATATTTAATGGTTGTAAGTTTATAATTAATGTTAATGAATGTTTTATGTTATAAAACATTTAATGGTTGTAAGTTTTTAATTAATGTTAATGAAAATTTTATGCTATGGAATTGTGGGAGCTTATGATTTGTTAACGTTTTTTATATAAAATCAAATTTTCATGAATATTTTTAATTAATATATATTAAAATGACAAAGCCCATGACAATATCACAAACAATGAAAAACCATGAATTATTTTTAAGCATGATTATTCAATATACATTTAAAAAATCACAAATTATTATAATTGATTTCAATTTATAGATAGTCCATGAAAATATCACAAACAATGAAAAACCATGAATTCTTTTTAAGCATCATTATTCAATATACATTCAAAAAATCACAAATTCTTATAATTGCTCTCACTTTTTAAATTCTTATAATTGTTTTTAATTTATATTTCAAGAATGCAAATAATTATAGCATCTCAAATTACTATTACCATTAAACTTTTATTTTCACAATCAGTCAATATACATTTAAAAAATCACAAGTTTTTATAATTGCTTTTAATCTATATTTCAACAATGCAAATAATTCTAACATTACACATGGCTATGACTTTAATTTTTTTTTTTACACAATCATTCATATACATTGAAAAAAATATATCTAAAATTTCTTATAATAAAGTACAAAATAAATAAATATACAATTTCAAAAATAATTTATAAAACTTACACAGAATTTTAAATGTTTGTCCTTATTTTTGTTATTTATTTGTTTATTGTATTTTAGTTTTTTTATATTCTTGTTTGTGTTTATGTGTGTATAATAGTTTTTCACACACATAATATGATATGTAAGAATAGAGTTGAATGTTGTGTGTTACCTTGTTTGTAATAAAATTATTGTTCTATTTAATAAAATTTGTTGATTTTTTTTAGATATTATTAAATCAATAACTGGTTTTAATATTTTTTTAAATGTATTACTTATAAATGTTGTGTGTTATCTAGCTTATAATAAAATTGGTGTTCTATTTAATAAAATTTGTTGATTTTCTTTTGCAAATATTATTCAATAAATTTTGGTTTGTTTGTATTCTTGTTTGCGATTATATAATAGTTTTACAGACACATAATATTATATTTAAGAATTACACTTTAAATGAGTTGAGTGTTGTGCGTTATCTTGTTTATAATAAAATTGGTGTTCTATTTAATAAAAAATTTTGATTTTCTTTTATAAATATTATTAAATCAACAAATGGTTTAATTTTTTTAAATGTATTACTTATAATGTTATGTGTTACCTTGTTTATAATAAAATTTGTTGAATTTATTTTGCAAATATTAATAAATCAATAAGTGGTTTTAAAATTTTTTTTTTATTGTATTAGTTTTAATATTTTATGATATGGAATTGTTGGAGTTTATAATTATTTTATTTTTTTAATATAAAATATAAAATATTCATTAATAATTTTAATCAATGTAACACATTGAATAAATATAAGTTTTTTTTAAGCTCTATTATTCAATTTATATTTTAAATTCACAATTTTTCATAATCACCTTAAATTAATATATGTATTTTAACAATATAAATAACTATAATATCACAAATGTTTATGATTGATTTTCTTTAAGCAATGATTTAATACATTTAAAATACAACCTTATGGGAAACTGAAAGAAATAATTGTTTTGGAAATTAATTATTGTTTTATGATGATGAAATTTTAAATATATGGGAAATTGAAAAAAATATATATTTTGGAAATTAATTGTTGTTTTATGGTGATGGAATTTTAAATATTCGTATTTTTTTTTATAATGACTTTACACATACAAATTATCATAGTAAAATATTACACTTATTTAGGCTAAATATTATATTTTTATTTTATTTAATTGTCCATTAAGTAAAATTTTACATTTTTTTCAATATTATTAATATAGATATATTTCTAAAATAAAACTATGAAGTTGAATATTTATCTTTTATTTTATATTTATGTTGATATTAATAAAATTAATTTTTAACACTTCAAATACTTATAAAATCACAATTAACTATGACCATGAATTTTTTGTTAGAATAATAATTTAATATATATTTAAAGAATCAAAAAGCTTTATTAATTACATTTAACGCATATTTAAACATTGCAAATAATTAATTTATCACAAATTACTATGACCTTGAATTGTATTTTTACAATCATTCAATGTACATTCAAAAAATATATCTAAAATTTCTTATAATAATATATAAACGAAATAATAATTTCTTCTACTAATATTTCTGGCGGTCGCGATGCTTTGCGCGCTGCGGCCGTGACCTAGGCGTCGATGTGCCCCTGCTGTCTGCTGCTCTCTACCTTCGGCTCCATGGCCCCTCTAGCAGCTTTCCCGGAGGCAGCCCCTCTGCCTGGTCATGCACAAGATTTCTCGGCTCTGATAAATTCTTTAAACCCTCCTCGTCCAAGACCTACAATATCCAATTTCATCAAGAAAATAGAGAGCATATAGGAAGTTTCTCTACCTCCTACGATCCCCCATATGGTTGCTCTCTCACTGGCTAAAAAAGGACTCATTGGACAATTTACATGATTTTTGCCCTCGCCAAAGACAATTCAGAAATGGGTCGAACAAAACTAGACAGATAAGATCAATGGAAAAATCTCAATCATATTTTGTGGTAGAGGTTATTTCACATTTCATTTTGAGACAAAAGAAGATAAGGATTTGATATTTAGAAATGGACCTTACTTTATGGATACCAGAGGACTCTACCTCAACAAATGGACTCCAGATTTTGACCCTGAGCTCGACATCCCCAATGTTGTTCCTGTCTCGGTTCATCTCCCTCACCTCCCCCTGCACTGCTGGGGTGACGACTCAGTTCGTGCTATCATAAATGTAGTAGGAAAGTTCATATATAGTAGCGAACCAAAGGACAACATGCATACATGAGTGAGGATCTGTGTAGAAGTGGATCTGGGGAAATGGTTACCAAAGGTGATCAAGCAAAAGGTGGATAGTTGGACTCATATACAATAGCTAGACTACGAACAAATTCCTCTCAAGTGTAGGGTATGCCATGAATATGGTCGTTTTGTGAATAAATGCACTAAAATCATTGATGTTGATAGCTCTGAACCAAAAACCTAATGGGAAATAGTAAAAAAGAAGAAGATTGTTTCAAATCCTAGAAACTCAGGTATTTCTCTTACCGAAACCTGTCAACCTGCTCCTCCTCTTGGCTCCTCCTTATCCAACCCCTCTTCATCCTCTTAGCCTACCCCTCATCCTTCCCCTAACCTCTCTCCCAATCCTCTTGCCTCCTCAAATCCATTTTCATACCTCACCTCCATCCCCCTTCAGAATCCTTAGATCTCCCATTCCAAATCTTGCCCCCCCCCCCCGCCTCTATTGAACCTTATTCAACCCGTGTTATCACTAGCAATGCAGAAAAATAACATGGGCTCATCTTGGAGATCCTTAAAAAGCTTGGCCCGGGAAGGAAAACAACCAAAAACCTTTGAGATGAAGCAGCCTAGAAGGACATTGCCCTTGGAATCCAACACCCCATTGAATCCTACATTGGAGGAAAAATCAATAGAGAAGCAAGTCAAAATGAATCAGGAGGGAAGACAGGTCCACAACATCCATTCCTAAAATGATGAAAGCCCTCTCCTGGAACTGTAGGGGACTAGCGCACCCCTCTAAAAACTCAGCTCTAAGAGACCTTCTCTGTCAAGAAAAACCTAACATCATTATCATACAAGAAACAAAACAAGGAGAAAGAGACATGGAAATTGTTATAAATAAAGTAAAGAACTACATGGGCACTGTGGTGGAATCGAGAGGACCCTCTAGAGGATTAGCCACCATTTGGAATCAAAATTATTGGAAATAGATTACAACTGTTAAGACCCAAAACTGGATCAAAGTCAATATTCAGAGCACTAAAGAGAACATCGTGATCATAGTGTACAACATTTATGGGCCAAATCACTACAAGGATAAAGAAATCCATTGGAGCACTATGAAAATAGACATAGACAGTGAAAGCAACCAATATGTCATTATTGGAGGAGAACTAAACCTGATCCTGCACGCCAATGAAAAAAGAGGTGGCAGTTTCAGTTATGATCCCTCAAGAGACCAGCTTGAATCTATAATCCAAGGTCATGACCTGGTCTACATCACCGCCAACAATAAAAAATTCACCTGGAGCAACCAAAGAATTGGTTCTGGGAACATTATGGAACGACTTGATCACTTTGTTGTGGTTATTCCCCTTATCTATCATTTCTCTATAGCCTCCTCCAGTATCCTATATTTCCCTACCTCTAAACACTACCATGTTACCCTTTCCCTTATAGATTAGTCCTCCCTGGGACCTCTCCCTTTCAGATACAACCCTATGTGGAACAACTACCTAGAGGTCAGACAGATCATGCTTCACTTGTGGCAGTAGCACATTGAAGGGGCCCCCATGCATATCTCGAAAATAAAACTCAGTCAAGTTTGTATGGCACTTGAAGACTAGGATAAACTTCATTATAAGGAATCATACAAAATCAGAAATGAAATCAAAAGGAATTTAGAAGAAGCTCATATTGACATTGATAATTATGGAGTAAACCAAGAAAAGCAGGACAAGGAAAAATGCCTATACTGGAATTTATACAAAGCCAATAAAAACAAGGATAAATGGAGACTAAAATCAAGAAATATTTGGCTTGAGGTTGGTGAAAAAAACATCTCCTTCTACCATAAACAAGCCACAGTAAGAAAGACAAGGAATAACATTTCAGTTATTATAGATGATGAAGGTGAAGTTTACAATGATCAAGAAGGTATCAAGGTTGTTGCTTACAATCACTATAAGAATATCCTCTCTGAAAAAATATTCCCAGAGGATTATTTTGATCTCCTCAACTTCATGTTCAAGCTTATCACGGAAGAGATCAACAACTCTCTTATAAAAAACATTGAGGAGATCTAAATTTCACAAACCCATTTGGTCCCTTCATCCAGATAAGTCTCCAGGGCCCGATGGCTTCTCTATTAACTTATTTTGAACCTTGTAGGAAGTCATAAAAAATTACCTAATCAAAATGATTCAGTGGGTGCAAAGAAATAAGAAGATCGATGGCTTCACCAACTCCACATTCCTTGCCTTTATACCCAAAGAGAACCGCCCATTATAATTCTACATATTTAGACCCATCTCTCTCTGCAATTCCTCTTATAAAATCATAACCAAAATCCTTGCAACACGCCTCGAGCCTCACCTCCCTACCCTCATATCTAAAAATCAAGGGGGCTTCATTTCTCAAAGACAAATATCTGACTCTATCCTTTTGGTTCAAGAATCCATTCACTCTAGTATTTCTAGATCAAAGAAAGGCTTTATCTTATAACTCGATCTCGCAAATGATTTTGATAGAGTTAGACAGTACTTCCTCCTTTCTGTCCTTCAAACTATGGGATTTGAAAATGAATTCATAACTCTCATTAATTTGTGCATGTCGAATCCTTGGATCTCCCCCTTAGTCAATGGAAGGCCAAGAAAATTCTTTCAATATTCTAGAGGCCTTAGACAAGGTTACCTACTCTTTCCTTTCCTCTTCATCCTCATGGTAGAGTCTTTTAGCAGGGCATTGGATCATAAGTGCAGGGTTGGCCTTATCACTACTTCCAAAAGGCTGAGCTTTGGAACATTACCATTAACAAACTCAAAAATAAAGTGTAGTAATGGGGATCTTCCCGGCTTAATCTAGCGGGGCGCACTATTCTCCTCAAATCTATTCTTACTGCCCTGCCTCTGTATCACTTCTCCTTGCTTCATGCCCCTTCTAGCATCCATCAAAAATTGATATAGTGTGAGTGTGTTTACAAGTAATAATATATTTTACAAATAAATAAAGTGTATCTTGTATTTGGAATGAACTTCACTTTCCATCTTCGTCTCCATCTCCATCTCCATTTGCCTCTCCCCTATAAACACATTTAAAAAAATTTGTATTAATAATAGAATGTTAAATATAAAACATTAAATTATATTGCTAAATTTTTAGAAAATAATAAATAATAAAATTGCAATTCAGTGAAAAATAAAATAAAAATGTATAGAATAAATAAACACAATTATAAAAATACTGGAATTTACTTGAAATTCAACAAAATGTTGAACATAAGGCACCATAAAAAAATCCAAATACTAAAAATTTATATAAATACTTCTAGAAAAGAAAATAAACCGTAACCATATATATTACTGAAAATACAAGGATGCAGGGTCAAGGAAGTGAAAATATAAGAATGCACGGTCAAGGATGCAAGGTCAAGAAAGTGGAGGATTCCAAACCCTTCAGCTCCATTTCTGAAAACCTACCCTAATAGAGGAAAACAATCATCATCCGTTAGTGAGTAGGGAACATCATAAATTCCAAACCCTTCAGAATTCCCAGAAAATATTGAACATACATGACATCATGAATTCCAAACCCTTCCCAATTTCTTATGGCTTTGCATTAAAAATACAAAAAAATATAGAACAACATTAATTCCAAACCCTATGCAATTCTCATTGAACACTAAACCTAAACCTATTATATTCTTATAACTTTTTGTATATTAAAAAAAAAAAAAAAAACATCAGGAATTCTGAGCCATAGACAATTCTCATCCAACATTAAAGATTGTTATAGTTTTTCATTTAAAAAAAAAATAGAAAATACATAACATTATTAGCAAACAGAGCACCTATCGGATTCTTGTACGTTTTCATATTAAAAAGAAAAATATAAACGTGTAGCTAATCAACTTTTAAATGCGCGAAATGTTAAATCCTTGAAATATAAAGGGATTAATTCTAATATCTCAGTTTCAAAATTCAAAATGATAAAATAAAAAGATATTGACGCAGTAAATACCTTCTTCATGATGATCATGCCACCCATTGGCTAATGTTGTTCATAAACCTATTCCTCCATCCCTTTATTACTTCTATTATTTTTACTTTCTACCATCTTAAACCAGAGCTTAATAAAAACAAAACACACAAAAGAAAAAATAAAAAACACACAGCATTATTAAAGCAGGCAAGCATGGCTTTGCTTGAAGCATCAACAGAATAAAAGGAAAATAAAAAACCAAAACAGGTTCAAGCATGCCAAATCCCTCCTCTTCCACATTGTTGTTAGATATGCAGCCATTGTTGTCAGATATGTAACTGCTCTCCTCCTCCAAAAAAATATCTCCTCTCCTCTGCTAACCAATCGGAAAAATGAAACTTGAGAATGTGGTCGAAACCTCCCACTAATAAAACTTGGTTGATTTTCTCTTTGCTCATATTGGCTTCTTCAATAAATTTGTTCATGATTCCAATGCTCTTCAGCTCTTTGAACTTAGCTCTTATAATTTTCATGTGAAAATTCTACCCCTTCATAGAGACATTCCATATCAATCACACTCTGCCACCAAAGGCATATTTTTATTTCTCTTTTGCATTTTGACCAGAGCTAAACTAGATTTTCTTCTTTGTGTTGAGACAATGAATACACAAAATCACCATCCTGTTGTCAAACCAAAATGTGTGTCCCCTTCAAAATTCTTCGCCTCAAATTTTCCTCTCTCGAAATCAACAATGGATACATCAACGGTGTCATCACCAAGGTTAAAATATCAAGATAGTCTTCTTCCATTGGAGGAATAAACCTAGTATTGGATCAAAGAAAGAAGAAATTGTTGAGGCATCTTGATGGGTAGTTCATAGCCATGGCGGGTTATGTGAACATGTTGTGGAAAGAATTTCATGGTGGGTTGTGTGAAAAAGTAGTGGAACACATGTTGGAGACAAAAAAAAAATTATGGGTGCTTGTTTGCATATTCATGTTGGTGACTGGAAAAATATTACCATGCTCTACCTGCAATTCCCATGCTTATTGGAATAAACATCGTACACTTGACAATGCCGGTCTGAGTGGAAAAGTGAATATATATATATATATATATACATCCTATTTCCATTTATAATCCTATACTTTGTTAAAGTAATAACTCTACTAGGATCATATATGTATATCTTTCATTGAGCAATGGAATACTCCATGAGAAATTGGTTGGTTTGTGGCTCACTCATCAAGTATAGCCCGCATTAATTACTCGGTTGTTATAACTTAAAATACGTTCTATGTTTCCTCTATTTTGTTAAAAAATAAATAAAGTACAAAAACAAATGCTCTTTCCCTTATAGAACTTTTTAACCACAAAATTACAGACAAAGCATATTAATTGAAAATTTTGTTTCGTTGCTAAATCTTCGAATTTCTTCAAAATTCTAATATTATTTTACAAATTTGACTTAAAATGTGATCTTGTGATATGTGCGTGGAGATTTCAATTGTTGATTCAATTTGTATCTTATTAATATCTATGGCCCATTTATGGTACAATGTCATTTTTCCTACTCTTTATAGTATAAAATAAAGTGTAAATATTATAATTTTTAATTTTATTTCTTTACATTATTTTATGAAATTTAATAAAAAAAATCTATATCACGTAGTGTAATTAATAAATGAAATGACCCTTTTTCAAAAACATTTTTGGGTTAATTTTTTTTTAAATACGATATATAGTTTTAAAAAACATAAACTTTTAATTCATTTAATATGCAAATATTAAGGGCCTTTCTCTGTGGGTTTGGGGTCGGCAATCACTATTCACCCTAACCAATTGCAAAGCCTTATTTTCATCTTCCTCTCTCGAATCAAAATTTAACATGCGGAACAATTTAACTATGACTTGTTGTTGAAAAATTCCAAATCCCACACAATATCATCTCGATCCCTATCCTTGTCTCTCTCCAAATCCCACACACTTCGCATTCAATATTTAGCTCATGTCTTGCATTGGTATACCTATGTCATGTAACAACTCAATTTTTTTTCCATAAGTAGTTATTATCTTTACTTATATAAAATTTTGTATATACTTTGTCTTGGTATTACTAGAATAAGGTCCCTTGCTATTATTTGCCTTAACACATAATTACTAAAGTTTTCTCTATATGTGTGTGTGTGTGTGTGTGTGTCTATATACACACACACATATATATGTGCGATGTTGGTCTTCATGCATTATTTGTACTAATAATTTTATTTACCAACTAGTGGTTTTAAGAGTTGATGGCACTTATGCATGGCTCACATCTCATTAGTCGTTAGACATACTTTAATTTTCTTTCCTATGTTGGTGTTAAATGTTGTTCCACTTACCAATGGTGATGTATTTTCATTCATAATATTCATCCACATACTCCATTTGACATATGAGATTATATTTAATACAATTAAGTGTACTCTTTCGGTGACTTGTTAATCCATTAGACATACCCTTGCAACAACCAAGTTCATGGGTGCTAAAGTTTTCTACCACTTCACACTTGCACCCAATCAATGTGGTATACATAAAATTTCCCATGTGATCTTAGTGCCCCACCATGTGATCTACCATCATACTCGTTTTCCAGAGCTAATCAACAATCCGGGTTCTCTCATACTAACATCTATGGTGTACATCAACTCGTCCAAACACTAATACCTACCTTCTCTATACCTCTCAGTCATTTGGCTTTCTAGCATTGATTCAAATTTGAGAGGTCTGCCATCTGTAACACTCCTACATGTGTGCCTTCCCCTGTGCCCTCACATTGCCACCTTATCAATGTCTAGAATGCATGTCGTTAACCAGTAAGGCACCAACCCACCTGGTCTCACTGTGCACTGTGTTGAATGGGGATAGGATATTACTTCTTCATTTAGTGTTCTCTCATAACTCTGAGGAGTATAGCAAAACCCCCAATACTATCACTCTCACCAATTTATAGGTACCAAGTAACCTTAAATTAATTCCTTTCTCCTTGTTACCATAGATACTATTTAACATAGTCGTTATTATTTCTTTTTCTTTTGTTCTAAGAGTGTTATTTTTCGTCTTCTGCAAGGGAAATTTCTATGGTTTCCTTTATGTATTTAAAGATGGTTAAATGGAGTGGTTAGGTCAATGTTTCCATATAATTATCAACATCCTAGGTGGGTTTTCATTGCACTTTATGACTTAAATGATGTTTTAACCTAGTTGTAGCTTTACCTAGGTGGATGACCCCTATTCAACTACACTTTCTCAGGTAATGTTTCTTACCTCTTATCAATTTCTAAAGTGTGTCTTATTTTCTTGTTATAAATAAGTTCTCCTTGCTAACTTATATGTATTGTGTCTCTCTGCATAACACAAGTTTGCTCCCGATATTTCTTAGCAATGAATTCGGTTTTATGAGGTATGGGTATTTTTTACTCAAGATTTCTACCTCTACTAAGTTGGTTTCCTCGTTTATGTTTTAGTTTGTATGGAAAGTTTCCTGAATTGCACAGTTGCAGAATTTATAGTGCTCCAACATGTTTTTTGACTACCTCCAGTTCGGACTGTTACTAAAGTCTCATATTTAATTAATTTATGCCCAGTGGGCTTGAGTGTCTAGTGAGTACCAGAAATTTCTAAATATGTAGCAGTTCATTTTAGTTTTTTTTTCTAGTTACCAACATTACTGAGTTTTCAGCCATAACTAATTTCTCGGTTCGTGGTTCTCGTACTATTGAGGGTAAACATGAATCATTCTGATTTTAGTAATGTATATATATATATATATATATATATATATATATATATATATATATATATATATAGAAATTTCGAATATTTCTTCCTATTAGTGTTATTGTTTTAGAAGATATATATAAACTCTGGACAATGTTGTTTTAACATTTATGTTCTTCTTGCATTGTTATGTTATGATGTATTTACACGTCTGAGCATGAAATTGATAAGATATTCCTTTTATTCATGTTCTTGTATGAAACGTGAGAGATTTTATGGTTGATGTGTAAATTTTCATAGTATCATTGGGTTTTTATTGTCAAATTAACTATGATAGGTGCACATATTTTATATAATTACTTGAATGATAAATATTATCGTTATACTCTTAATTTGTATGAGTTCTCTCATAACATGTCTAGAAAACCTATATGGTAGAGTTATTACAATTATTCCATGGTTCCTCTACTTTAAATTCAGGGATTCTATAGTATAATATTTATGAAATTTTGTATACACTTCGTTGTAATTTATTCGTTAATTCATTGTTTGTAATTTTTATGGCTGGGTTTACTCGACTAGACTGAATACATCACTGTAATAGTAATTTTACTTAATATTTATTGCATATGAAAATAATGTAATTTGGGTCCCTAGGATATTCTAACAGATCAAGGTTTTTAACATGACTAGTGGGTTAATTACAGTAATAATTAAAAACTATAATTTTATTTATTAATTCCTAAAATCTACTTTACCTCATGGGACTGTAAGATCCTCCTACATTCCATTTATCGCCATAGATGTACGTCTACAGGGTTTTAGAATTCATCCTATTAGCTTCTGCTAACAAATAAGCCTTGTTGACTTCTCTTAACAATAGAGAATGGCTATTAAAACTTATCATATCCTAGGAGTTTCAATATTCATCTATAAAACTTGCACAATAACTCTGTTGACCTTTACATTCTTGGGTTAATAATTTTCTTCCTTGGCTATCAAAAAGTTATAAACATTCAACTTGAAAATGCTCTTGCAAGCTATAGCGGTGATTCATAAAGAAAACGCGAACAATAATTCCAACTGTGATATGAAATATTATACGGAAACTTTCACTAATATTCTTGAGGAAACTAATTTTATCTCCAAAAACACAACTTATTAACATTTTTGAATATTGTTATGGCTCAGACATAATTAACTCAATAAAAGAAATAATTACAAGATTGTGAATATCATAATCAATTAGACATATTTAACTCAATAAAAAAATAACGACAATATTTCAAATACTAGTTAACTCAATGAAAAAAAAAATGACAAATAACAGCAAAAATCATGACTTCTGGTGAGAAAATTGGTCTGGAAATTATTCTTGTGACAGCACCGATCCACACAACCTTGAACCAACTTATGTCTCCCCCTGAGCTGATATAGTCTTTCCCAAAATTAGTAATCCCTTGAGATTCCTCATAATTCTTATTTATCATTATTTTCCTGTATATTTTTCCTTGGAAACGTCCCGAATTTCAGGGATCTGCCTTCCGTTTAACTCAGGCTTTTATTTTTACTCTTCCTCATAAAGTTTTATTTTCTCTACCATAGTAATTTTTCCTCAGTATTATCTTCAACTGAGTATATTCAAGAAAATTTTAATAAAATTTGATTCAGTCAACTTGCATTCAGATTTAGGAAAACATATTTTTACTGATGAAGTGTTTCCTTTGTCACAATTTCCAACTTTATTCATCCAATTTATTTATTTAATTACATAAATTTTCCTAATAAAAAGTTAATCATGGCCCTGTAGCCAACATATTATAAATATTAAAATACAAATTAAAATGTTTCCATAACAACATAGGGGTATTCCATTTTCTCCCTCTAAAAAAGAACACCTTCCTTGGTGTTTATTATCCTTTCCTAACTACAATAATAGTGTTGGATAGGATTCCTTCATGTCATCTTCTCACTCCCATGTAGCCTCCTTGGTTGTAAAGTGTTTCCACTGCACCTTAACCTGAGTGATAAATCGATTTCGGAGCATGGCCTCTTTCTGATACAAGATACGAAGTGGCTCTAGAAAGAAATCCCCTTTTGGTTCCACCTGTATCAGATTCTAATCAATCACATGAGATTTATCATGAATATATTTTTTTAACAATGACACACGAAATACATTATTGTAGGTTTTAACCCTGAACAGAAATTATCTACACACGAATATTATAACAGAAAATAAACAATAGCAAGAGCATAAAACATAAAACAGATAAACACAGAGATTTTCCCCTGGATCCCAAATTGGGACGACCAGCTTGATTTTTCATTATATTCCTTTTAGTGTTACAACACATATATATACATGCCGAAGAATACATAAACCCCAATCCATTAACCCTGGATTAGAACATAACCGTAGTTCCCTTGACCGGATCTACAAAATACCAGGGGTCGAAAACCATCGTACCCCAAAACCATGTGCAAACTCATGCACAAAACATGGGTGGGTCCGCATATGAGTGGGAGCGCGTGGGGCTAGTCGTGGAAAGAATATAACACATACCCAACATTCTCCCACTTGTTGTTTTCTTTCCACGAGGGGCCACAGGAGAGCTTAGTCATTTGGCCAATTCTTCAACACCCATTGTTTCTCTACACCAAGAGAACTTCTGAGTGCTCACAGACTTCGTCAATGCATTTGCAACATTCGTCAAAGTGTCCACCTTTACCAGCAACACCCTTTTAGCCTCAACCATATCTCTAACAAAGTGATATTGAACATCAATGTGCTTTGTCTTTGAATGGTAAGCAGGGTTCTTAGCCAAGAAAATTGCACTTTGGCTATCACAGTCTATCCTTATAACTTGCTGTACCAACCCCATACTTGAACACAATCTCTGCAACCAAACTGCTTCCTTGCTTGCATGAGTGGCTGCTATGTATTCTGCCTCTGTAGTTGAAAGAGCCACTACAGACTGTCTTTTACTCATCCAACTGACTGCACCTCCAAATAGGCTAAACACATACCGACTTGTAGATCTTCTTTGGTCCAGATCTCCAGCCCAGTCTGCATCAACAAAACCACGAATGTCCAACATTCTTTCCAATCCTGGTCTTCCCTGGTAGCATAAGCCATAATCACTAGTGCCACGTAAATATCTGAAAACCCGCTTCACTGTTGTCCAATGCTCCTTCCCTGGGTTTGACATAAACCTGCTCAATACTCCCACTACATGTGCAATGTCTGGTCTAGTACAGACCATTGCATACATCAGGCTACCCACTGCACTTACATATGGAACACGAGACATATACTCCTCTTCTTCTTGTGTCTTGGGACACTGTTCAGCAGACAGCTTTACACCTACAGGAATAGGAACATTCACCGGTTTACTATCCTGCATATTGAACCTATGCAATATAGTCTCGACATACTTCCTCTGGTTTAACCAGAGCTTCCTCTTTGCCCGATCTCTCTTAATTTCCATGCCCAAAATATAGTTTGCGGCACCCAGATCCTTCATGTCGAATTTGGAGAACAGTTGGGTCTTCAAATCTTGGATAATTTCTTTGTCATTTCCAATCAACAACATATCATCCACATAAAAGACCAAATAAATAACACGGTCACCAATTAATTTAAAATAAACACAGTGATCCTCCTTGCTTCTGGTGAAGCCAAGTCCTCTTATATAGGTATCAAATTTTTGATACCACATCCTTGGTGACTGTTTTAACCCATACAGAGACTTCTTCAACCTGCATACCAGTTCTTTCTTACCCTTCACCATAAAGCCTTCAGGTTGCTTCATGTAGATCTCTTCTTCTAGATCCCCGTGAAGAAATGTTGTCTTCACACCCATCTGTTCTATCTCAAAATCAAATGCAGCAGCAACAGATAAAAGTAATCTAATAGAAGTAACTTTGGCAACAGGAGAAAAAATATCACCAAAATCAATTCCCGGCACCTGGGAATAACCTTTTGCTACCAACCGAGCTTTGTGTTTCTCCACCTTGCCTTCTACATTCATCTTCTTCTTAAACACCCATTTGCTCCCAATGGGCTTCCTTCCAGCCGACAACTCCACCAGATCCCATGCATCGTTTTTGTGCAAGGATGCCATTTCATCAACCATGGCCTCCTTCCAGAGTTTTCCATCCTCTGAATCTACTGCCTCCCTCACAGTTCTGGGTTCATCATTAGTTATAGTTAAGGCAAAAATTGAACAGAAAGCAGATGGACTATACCTTTCTGGTTGCCTTCTTTCCCGAACTGATCTTCTCAAAGCTGGAGTTTGTGGCTCTTCATCTTCTGAGTCTTCTTCTGTTGTAGAGTCTGATTCATTCTCCTTTAGCTCAAACTCTATCTTCTCAGGTTCCTTTGGTAGGACTTCATGTTTAACAACATCTTTCACTTCTCTAAACACCACATCTCGGCTGTACACAACCTTCCTTGTTTCTGGGTTTCAAAGCTTGTAACCCTTTAAACCATCCTTATACCCAATAAAGATGCACCTTTCAGATTTATTATCCAACTTGGTCCTTTTCTCCTTTGGAACATGTACATATGCATCACATCCAAATACCCTTAGATGTGAAATAGAGGGTTTCTTACCAGTCATACCTCATGTGGGGTCTTATCCTCCAACGCTGATGAAGGTGATCTGTTAACTAAGTAACATGCAGTCTCCACTACCTCTGCCCAGAATTCTTGTCCTAACCTGGTACCACTAAGCATGCTTCTTGCCTTTTCCATCAGTGTTCTGTTCATTCTTTCTGCAACTCCATTTTGCTGAGGTGTGTATGGAGTAGTCTTCTGTCGTGCTATACCACACTTCTTACAGAACTCTTCAAATTCCTTCTTGCAGAACTCCCCACCATTATCTGTCCTCAACACCTTTATCTTCTTCTCTTTCTGGTTTTCCACCAGAGCCTTAAATTCTTTAAATTTGTCAAAGACTTCAGATTTCTTCCTCAAGAAATATATCCATGTATTCCTTGAGAAGTCATCTATGAATGAAACATAGTACACAGACTTTCCCAGTGATGGAACTGACAGAGGCCCAAACACATCACTGTGCACAAGTTCTAATATCTTGTTTGCCCTCTTAGCACCAGAAGGAAAAATCACCCAATTCTGCTTCCCATATACACAATTTTCACAGAAATCGAAATACAGAGAAGAATTAGACATACCTTCTACCATACCATCTCTATGTAGTATCCGAAGGGCCTTCTCTCCAATATGTCCAAGCCTTTGATGCCATAGCATGGTCTTTTCTCCAGAGACAGCTAGGCTTTCCGTCCCACTTTCAGGAACCACATAACTGTTACACCCATCAATAATAGTGCTACCTTGTAGCTTGTATAGAGTTCCATTCCAAACTCCCTGCATTAATACCAGTGCTCCCTGAACCATCTTGCAGGCATCTTTCTCGAACACTGTTTTTACACCTGCATCATCCATCTTGCTTACAGAAATCAGATTTCTGGCCAATGCAGGAATATGCAGAACACCAGGAAGTGTTCTAATCCTTCCACCTTGTAGCTTCAACTTTACCTTTCCACGTCTGATGATTTTGGCCTTCCTATCATCCCCTAGGAAGACATCACCATCATATTTCTCATACTCGCAGAACCACTCCCTATGGGGAATGAAGTGAAAGGATGCACCTGAGTCAATCAACCATGACTCATGATCTACATGTGTATTTGAAGAAGAAGCCAAATACACATCCCCACCTTCATCCGAGGTGGTTTTTGCCTCTGCAGAAGGAGCATCATCAGATCCCTTTCCTTTCTCAGGAGCTTTAGATCTGCGGTCCTTTTTGTAGTGCCCTTCCTTTCCGCATTTCCAGCATACCTTTACAAACTTTCCAGGAGATTTAGATCTCCCTCTAGATTTGGATCTCCCACTCGAAACCTTATTCTTGTTTCTGTTTTGGGACCTTCCTCGTACAGATAAGGCATCTCCATTCCGGCCCTCCATATTTCTCCGTCTCATTTCCTCCGACAACAAGGCTGAGACAATGTCATCAAAATTCAAGGTAGTTGTATTGCTACCTATTGCAATAACAAGACTATCCCACGAGTCTGGTAGAGAACACAACAAACTGATGCACTTATCTTCATCTGAGATTTTAATATCAACAGATGACAACTGACTTACCACAGTATTGAAGGCGTTCAGATGCTCTGTCACCGAGTCTCCATCCTTCATCCTCGGGTTATACAACTTTTTCCGCAGGAACAACTTATTCACCAGAGACTTAGATTGGTACAAAGTCCCAAGTTTTTCCCACAAATTCTTCACCGTAGCTTCCCCGTATACATTCCGCAATCTGCAGATCGAGACACCTGGCCGTGTTACGCTTAGCCTTAGATCCGGTTTCTTCCAGTCTTCATCGACATTCCCATTGGTTTTAATGCACGGATCTACCGCGATCCAGTCTTTATCCACAGCCCAGATCCTCCATCTTGACTTCCACAACTCAAAACTCGACCATTAAATTTCTCGATCTCTACATCTTCCCATTGCTTTCGCCTTCTTCTTTCAACAGTAAAATCGATCCAGTAGATCTCCCCTTTGAGAGCAGGGGGTCTGCACCAGCCCCGAACTAAAAACCCTCAGCTGACAAAGGCGTCCCCTTGAAGCCGAAACAGCTTCGATACCAAATGTAGGTTTTAACCCTGAACATAAATTATCTACACACGAATCTTATAACAGAAAATAAACAATAGCAAGAGCATAAAACATAAAACAGATAAACACAGAGATTTGTCCCTGGATCCCAAATCGGGACGACCAACTTGATTTTTCATTATATTCCTTTTAGTGTTACAACACATATAATACATGTCGAAGCATACATAAACCCCAATCCATTAACCATGGATTAGAACATAACCATAGTTCCCTTGACCAGATCTACAAAAATACCAGGGGACGAAAACCATCGTACCCCAATACCATGTGCAAAACCATGCACAAAACCATGGACGTAGACTACCCACCGGAAATTAAGAATATAACACATACCCAACAATTATGAACTCTAATATGGTTGGGTAAAGCTATTTTATATGCTATTGGGCCAACTTTTTCAAGCACTTCAAAAGTCCTACAGAATCGTGGCACCAACTTTTCATAGGTTCTTATGCTTAGAGTACACTTTCTAGGTAAAGCCCGTAAATATACATGGTCGTAACTATGTACTCTTTTTTTCTTGGCATAGTTATTTTGCTGATGTTTTGTTGTCTTAATATTCTACCTGATTTATCGCACTACCTGCTCCATTTCCTACAAAGCATCTGGCCCCAATAACATATTATCTTCTGGTTGGATCCAACTCAGGGATTTTTTACACTTCCTGCCATACAAAGCCTCAAAGGGGATCATTTTAATATAATCCTCATAACTATTATTATAACAAAATTATACTAAATACAAAAAATATTCCCATTTGGTAGGTTCATTCATGATCTACATTCTTAGCCTGTCTTCTAGAATCTTAGTAGTCCTTTGTTTTTTCTCGTCAGTTACTGTGGCGGATATGTTGTACTAAGGTTAAATAGTTTTCCCATACCCCCAAATAATGCTTTCCAAAACTTGGAGGTAAATTTAGCATCTATGTTTGACAATATTACCTTACGGATTCGATGGAGATGAAAGATATCCCTCATGAAAAAAATAGCAATATGAGTGGTCCCAAACGTAGACTGCACCAGAATAAAGTGAGTTGTTTTGGTGAGCATATCCACCACCACCATGATGGAATAATTTCAATGTTTTATACTTATTAATCTAGTGATAAACTCCATCAAGACTACCTCCCACTTCCATTCAGGTATGGGTAAAGGGTTCAAAAATTAGAAAGGATGTTGATGCTCTACCATTATTGGTTGACACAAAACAAAAATTCCTTAATGTAGTAATCATTTTTTTTACCCATGACGGCCTTCATATGGTTTCTTGTGATACTCATATAATATTGTTTTTTTTTAAGTACTCACATTGGGAATATATAACCAATTTGTGTAAATAAGTATTTTCTCTCAATTTTCAACATAACCTGGACTTTTTGTTTGTTGTAATTTCTGTTGAATTTCTAAATATTGAAGGTCTTAATGTTTTGAATCCTTAATATTCTCTACAAAATATATAATTACACTACTAGTAGACATTACTAAGACCACATGGACATGCCTGCTTAGATCATCTACTATTTTGTTTTCCTTTCCTTTTATGTGTCGAATTTCAAGATCAAAATCACCAAGAATTTCCAACCATATTTTTTGACTGGAAATTTAAATCTGGTTGGCTGAAAAAATATTTCAGACTGGGTTGATCAGTTACTAGTGTAAATTTCTTTCCTAATAGGTAGTGTCGCCACATTTTAAGTGCATGTATCATTGCTGCTAACTCTAAGTCATACACTGCATAATTTTTCTCATGTAGTTTCAACTTCCAAGACCCATAGGGTATTACAACTTTATCCTGCATCAATACTCCTCCAAGACCTTCTAAGCATGCATCGGTGCAACAAGTGAATTCTTTGTTTGGATTAGCAATTTTTAGTATAGGGGTTGTCGTTAACACTTGTTTCAACTTATGAAATATTTCTTCACATTTGGCAATCCATTCAAACTTTACAGTTTTTTTCTATAAGGATGTAATGGGATGAGCAATCCTTGAGAATGATTATATGAATTGTCTATAATATATTAAAATTCACATGAATGAGCACACTCCTGATACATATTTTGGTACCGACCAATTCATAATAGCCTTAGTCTTTTCAGGATCCACATATAATATTTCCTTAGAAATAAAATGTCCTCGGTATTGTATCTTGTCTTTATAAAAATAACATTTGTTGAGTTTCGCATATAGTTAGTGCTTTCTTAGATTTTGTAGCACTAATCTTAAAAGTTCTTTGTGTTCTTCTTCATTCTTTGAATACACTGGAATATAATCTATTAACACTAGCACAAACTTATCAAGATAGGGTTTAAGTATGTTATTCATCAAGCACATAAAATTTCTTGGGCCATTCGTAAGACCGAAAATTAACACCATAAACTCATAGTGGCCATATCTAGTTCTAAAATTTCTTTTGTGAATATCCTCATTCTTTATGTGCAGCTGATGGTAACCAGTTCCTAAATCAATTTTGGAAAAAACAGTTGATTCTCTAACTTGATCAAATAGATCATCGATTCGAGGCAATGGATATTTATTTTTAATTGTTAATTCATTAAATTGGTGGTAATCAATGCACATTCTAAATGTTCCATCATTTTTCTTAACAAAAAGTATAGTTGCACCCCATGGTGAGACACTGGGGCTGATGTAACCCTTGCTAAAGGGTTCCTATAATTGCATTTTCAATTACAAAATGTCTGGCGTGCTCATTCGTTACGGGGCTCTAGACACATGTACATCACCCGATACCAAATAAATGGTAAAATATACATCCTTGTGTGGATGGAACCCTGGAATTTCTTCCAGGAAAATATCTTGAAATTTCCCAATTACTAGTAAAGCATTCAAACTTATTTTCTTTGTTAATTTTTCACTAGTTTCTACCTATACCATATACTGGCACCCCTTTCTTTCACTTATTTTCAACTTTAGTGCTAAAAATTCTCAGACTTATATGGGTTTTGGCTTCCCCCTAATTAACCATGTATGTCCATTTTGTCCAACACAATTAACCGTTTTCTCTAGACAATTTATAACAACTTCATGTTTTTCTATCAAGTCCATCGCTATTACTAGATCATAAGATGCTAGAGGGAGAATATAGAAATATAATGTTGTAGAATAACTGTTTATATTAAGGGGACATTGTTTTTCTTGAATGGTTACTTTCCTTTTGGTACCTCTTGCCAATTGTACTAACCATGTATTTTTGAAGTTTTCATATTTCAAAATACATTTATCTAGTATTTGGGGAGTAATATAATTTAAAATTGCCCCTGGATCAATTAAAATAGACACAGTTTGGTTTAGAATAGTACCTTCGATTTCAATCATAGTATATTGGTGTTTCACTTGTCTGTTTTCTAAGAATGCATTGATTATAGGAATATTTCAGTAAATATCATTCACTGATGTGGCCTCTTGATATTCCTTAATGTTATCAATAGATTTATGATTATGTGGAAAATCTCTTAACAAGTGTGGCTCGCTGCAACCCCAACATTTTAATGATTCTCTCTCTTTCACACCACTATTCTTCTTGTTGTTCAATTTCACGGGTTTTGAGCCAGTATACGACTGTGTAGGTGGAATTGTATTTCCCTTACCAAACTTCTTACTTTGCCAAAAAATTTAACATAAGAAGTTTTATGTCTTTTTATATTCCCTCCTATCTCGATAATTTAATTTTTTCCCCATGATTTTCCTCCCACACTTCTATTATTGAACTATTGATTACATAATATGGCCTTCTGCACTACTTCATCCATTGTTTATGGGTTATAAAACTCAACTGTTTCCTTAGGAAGCTGTAAAATAGTTTAAAAATTGTTTTACTTTGTCCTTTTCCTCTTTAATATAGGGCACATACTGTAACAAGTTTGTGAACTTAGCCACAAATTCATCCATGGTGAGTTTTCCCAACCTTAATTCAAGAAATTCCTTGGCCTGATCATCCTAATAACTCCCACTAAGATACATTGAATTGAATTGTTTCTGGAATTCCTCCCAAGAAACTGCATTTTCCTCTAGAAGTTGCATGTTTTTTACTTCCTCCCACAAAAGGGTAGCTTTACCCTACATCTAATAAATAGCCAAGTGTGCCTTTATTTACTCTCATATTCGTTCACCTAGAAATATTTAATCATGTTTAGTAGCCACACCTCCTCATCATCCTCTCTTTCCCCATAAAAATTCGAGGGTTTAATCTTTCTAAACTCCATTGATAACCTTGTCTTCTTTTTACCTTCCGTATCTTTGGAGAAATATGACTCGACTCCTCTCCAATTTCATATTTCTCATATTCTATTTCACTTCCTTTTCTTCCTTCTGTCTCTATACTCTTGTCACTGTATTTTTTAGTCCATTCTTGGATCAACTTTTCTTGTTTTGCACTAGATTTTAGTAGTTTTTCATTACTACTCTGAGGTTGGGCTAATACTTGCTACAGGTTTTTGACTATATCGACGAAATGAGACGGTAATGAAGTACTAACTTCACCCCACTCCACATAAAAATCTTCTCCACCGATGATATCTATATGAGAGTTCTCTGTCATTTTGATGCAATCTACTTTAACTCAATATCCTCCTCTGAAACAAATAATTTACTATCATCAGATTATATTTACTTCTGCTAAATATTATTCTCTCACTATGATGATTCCTTTTTAAATCTTGGTGTGGTATCTCGTGCTCTCATACCATCTGTAACAAATCCATCTACACTTTTTTTATATTCTATAAATAGTTATTATCTTTATTTGTATAAAATTATGTATATACTTTGTGTTGGTAATTCTTCTGCTAACATGTAAACCCAATAGAATTCTCTTAAAAATAGATAATAGCTCTTACAACTTATGATATCCTACCAGTTTCAATATTGATCTATAAAACTTTCACAATAACTCTGTTGACCTTTATATTCTTGGGTCAATATTTTTCTTCCTTGGCTGTCAAAAAGTTATAAACATTCAACTTGAAAATCCTATAGAAAACTATAATGATGGTTCATACATAAAACACGAATAGTAGTTCAACCTGTAATATGAAATATTGTATAGAAAATTTCACTAATATTCATGAGGAAACTAATTTTATATCCAATAGAAACGTTATTAACTATTTAGAATACCATAAGCTCTCAGACATAATTAACTCAATAACAAAAATAATGATATTATTTCGAATATTGTAATCACTCAAACATATTTATCTCAATAAAAAAAATAATGAAAATATTTTTAATACCGTAATCACTCATACATATTTATATAAATAAACAAAATAATGAAATTATTTCAAATATCGTAAACATTTAGACATAATTCACTCAACAAAGAAAATCATGACCTCTGTCCAATAAATTAGTATGGAAATTATGCCTATGACAAAATTGATGCACCCAACCTTGAACCAACTTCTGGCTCCCCTCGAGCTAAAATAAGCTTGCTTGGAATCAATAAACCCTTCTGATTCCTCATAATGCCTATTCAACATTATTTTCCATCACATTTTTCCTTGGCAATATCCCATCTTTCAGAGATCCTCTTTCCCTTCATCCAATACTTTTCCTTTTATTTTTCCTCATAAAGTCTGTTTTTCTCTCCCGTGGTACTTTTTCCTCAGTATTATCTTCAACTAAGTATATTCAAGGAAATTTTAATACAATGTGATGAATTCCACTTGAATTCATATTTAGGCAAGCATCTTTGTACTAGAGTGTTTCCTTTGCCACAATTTCCAACTTTATTCATCCAAATTATTTATTTAATTACATAAATTTTCCTAATAATTAGTTCATCATGGCCCTATAACCAACATACTATAAATAATCAAATAATTTTTTTTTTCCAAAAAATTAGCATAAAATTCAACCGACCATCCATAAGAACTTCATCTCTTGTCCTTCTAGAAACTATATAGCACAAACTTCATTTCTTCCTCCAAAACTGGGGCCATCAGAGAGTTATTTTTGTTTAGCTTCTTTAGAAGAATATCCCTCTTCCAATGAGTCTTCCATTTGCTCCAAATACTGAGAAATCCTTTTAAGATCCTCCATATAATTTTATTTTTTCTCCTTTTCCCACCATATAGTGGCTTTTCTGAGGTTGGGTATATTTTTGACAAAATCAGCCGCAAGAGAGCCTTCTATGGATTTTGAAATAAAGGACCAAAAACTCATCATTAAAGCTGAAAAAGAATAATGATTGAGACATGATGAGTTATATTAGAAGGGTTCCTTGGGTTTTCTAGTATCATTTTGGAGCTACAAGAAAATCTGGTGGTGGTCAAAAATACCACATAACCAAACCCACTAATGAAAAAAAGGTATTCTTTCAAGAAAAGAAGAAGAAACTAGGAATCAATCTATTCTTTTAGTGACCAAGACATTGCCTACAAATGAAAGACACTCTGTCATAGTACAAAATTTTCTTGTAAGAGATACCATTGTAATGTAACTTGATCGATTCCACTAGGCCTTCAGACATGTCTATATTTACTATAATTTGAGCAACTTAAATCCTACAAGTATCTTTGTATGAGCTATTTTTTTCAATGGAGTCACCCAATTTGTCTCCAATAAGGCGAAAAATATCTTGTGGTGATAACTTCAATGGAATAATCAAGAGACAAATGGACATCGACAATGCACCAAATTTCTCTCCGTTGGAATCAAGCAAGGTATTCAATATTTTGAGGATGGAAGTAGATTCACTACTGAACTGTTTTCACAGAGCCTAGGAGAATTCGTCCTTTGAGGAAAATAAAATGTAAAACCATCCTCTTACATGAATTTTGACTTCGGGAAACGCTGACATATATTTTTTTCATGATTCCTTTATCCAGTCAAGGAGACATTCCTTTGAAAATTTGTTGCCCCAAACCCTCCCCATTGAAACACTTTCAGTCGTGGCCATTACTTCACCAAATTATACTTCTTTTCCCAATGTCACATTATCTTCTTCCAAATTTATGTTTGTACATTTTACCTTTTAGTCCTTATTATCTTATTTTTCAATTCGCATAGGTGTCGAATTGGAGTAATTCACTTCAGGAGACCCCGAGGGAACTACTCCATGTTGTTAAGTTGAATCATTGAGAATTTGATCCATTAGAATTTAGGAAGGATGCTTTAGAGTTTTTAACCTCAAAAGTTGAAGAAACCATAATACACTAATTTTAACAGGAAGAAATGCCATAAAAATTATTTATGGAGCTTAACAGAGTAGTTCCCCCAATCCTAACGAGACGACTAGAAGATGACAAGAAGACATAGTGAGAGATAAATTTTGAGAGGTTGGGATCACCAGGAGAAGAACCCTGAAATCTATGAGACTTTCTCCATAAACCACAAGGAATGAAAGATATTTCTCTTCTATAGGGAATGAAGAAACCCTAGAACTCACCACATCAAAACTTTCCAGAACCCAATTCTATGCAGCTTGTAATACGTGCCTCATCTCCTTCCTGTTATGATGGCTTTGTAATTAGGCAATTCATACTATTAACTCCATGATTAGGAGGGAAAATTTGGCCCAACTAAGTTTTTCCTCTTCCTAGGTAATTTTTTGCATCCTTCCTCTCGACACTCTAGTTCTATAGACATTTCACTTTCTTTCTAGGTCCACAATGCTAGATACCTCACACTAGTGCAAGTCAATAGTACACAATTGTCCCTTAGGAAAACTCCCCCAATCCCCCCCCCCTCCTCTCCATGAATCCTATAAAATCCATTGGGGCTAGGTATCTTAATAATCTCTATTTAAAAAAATTTAATATTAATCCTTATTTTGTTCCATGTTCTTCACTCGTAGACGTTTTAGTCCTCGAGATGACTCCACCAGTAAAATGTCTTGGCAACGATAGGGGTTGTGTTTGTTCATTTTCTATGCCTCGAAAAGGAGCCAAAGTCAAGTGAGGAGCATCTTACTACAAAGAGAGAGGTTGCTCTAGATAAAAAACCTGAATTGAGAGCTCAACCACTCATTATAAAGATTTGACCACTTAACAAATTCAAGTGGAGATCAATTAGGTGGAAATGAAACTTTCTAATGAGCGATGCAATCATAACAAGCACCAAGGCGTTGGATGAGGTTAAATATTGTGTTTCTAATGTTGGCATAAAAGGGGTGTGCTTGCGAGAATCGAATGGAAAATGGGGCCTCCTCTTGATCCTATGGGCACTCCTAGCAACAATAAGCAACCCATCCCCATCAAAGATAATAATTAAGGGAAATATGCATGCATCTCAATATTCCTCTATATCGTTAGCTTTCCTTTATGTTTTCTTGTCTTTTCTCCTTGAAAAATAGGGGCCTCCATGGCCATATAGATAAATCTCATGTTTTGTGTCTAATAGCCAAAAAATCCATCTTTTATTTTCATCTTTTGAAGCATTTTAAGCTATGTATTTGGTCCTATTTCCCTAGTGGTACTCTAAGACACTTCTTATATTATTAATGTAAATTTCTAAAGTTAAAGGATACAAAATTTTAGATCACAAAAAAAAAAAAAATGGAAATGCTTCTATACTTAAATTTTAAGTTAATAATAATAAAATTTTACAATTAATTGTTTAAGTGTTTCAAAATGAATATATATATATATATATATATATGATGCATGGGCATTAGGCTCAAGACAATACTTTGTAAATAAAAAGACATGGGGGGTCTCATGTTTTTTATTTCCTATGTAATTATTCATATTTGAGTGATTTTTAGTTAATTGTGGAGAGAATTGTAACTGCCCTCGAATGATTAGTGGGCATATCAAGAGATAGTCAGTTTCAGTTATCTAGGGATTAGGCTAAATTTAGAACTGTAGGAGTTCGAGAGTTGTGTCGAGTCACTAAAGAATTAGAATTGATTATTTAGTAGTTTTTGTATAAAAATAAGCCTAAAAGGCATAATAGGCAGACCTGCATAGACCTGCGTCGAGCTGCATAGAGTTAGAGAGCCAAAGAGGCATAGTAGGAGAATAGAAGGCCATCAGATTGAAGATCTGGCCAACTAGAAGTTTGTAAGCAATGTCACTGTATAAATGAAGAATTGATTCAGTATTGCATAGAAATTTGTTGATTTAAATTCCTGTTTGAATGGGCTTGAAATTCATAAGCGAGAGTATAAGAATGTGTAATTAGACTCTATAAATTGAGGGCTTGATGATGCTCTGTATCTGATGAAGAAATCGATGTCAATTAATGAGCTGACTAATCTCTAGCTTGTGGGTTTAAGTTAAATTTATGGAGGGTTGCGCGTTCCCCTGGAGAACACAAGAGACATTATAGTCATCGACCACTGTAAGGGTCGATGAATTAGAGTGGAATTGAGTCTGATACAGTGTTCGCTGACTGTAGATATACTGTGTGTTGATTGACCAAGATTTAGAAATCGTGCTCGGGTTTTTATTAAGGAACTAATCATAGGCACTGGACATGAACTAATCCATGCGCAAATGAATGCAAGGGTTATTAAGCCTGTTTTAACACCAACTGAAGCCTGCATAAGATGAATTAAAACTGAATTTGATGGTGCAGTTTGAATGAAGGAAGGAACCTTGAATGGAGTAACGGAACCGTGAATTTGTGTGAACAGTAAACATGGTTTCATCCCACAATACTAGCAGTACCACGCAGGGCCTTAGGTGGTAAGTGGATTTACGAAAAAAACGTGATTCCATTAGTTTTTGGAAGTGTGGAAAAGGCGGTAAGGAAAAAACCACTCTTGTCAAGTTTTTCTTGAGCTTTAAACCTCTGTGAGAAAAAAAAATGTGATATTTGTTTATGGTCGTCAGATCATCCAAAGCAAGATGATAAGCTATCCGCATTGGATGTGGAAGGTACGTTAACACTAGGGCCCAACTCTAATATATGTTGATTATTTCTATTCTAATTAAGGTTTGCGGTTTATATGTATTACAATAACAAAAGGGTCACCGTGGAGGCGTAATGCATTATGTATAATATGTGTTGATTCGCCACAGGGTTATATTGTAATTGGGTCTTGAATAAAGTATATAGTGTGCATCCGGTGTCGTATTAAGTAGAAGGCAAGGATTGTGTATTGGGTTCGATTATAACCCAAAGATTGGGGTTAGTGAAAAGGTAGCTTCTGAATGTGAAACAAAGAATTAGTGGGGTTATTATTAAAGGAGTATCTTATATGCTTTGAGGGTTTATAACAAGGGTTTCTTTCGCATAAGAGAATAGAATCTAGGCTATTGAAATGTGTGGTTTCATAACCATAGGAGTATTTTGAAATTAATATCTCAAATTCTAGATTTGAGATATTAAAACTTCCAGCTAGATTTTATTTAAATTGCCAGTCCGGAAGATAGAACACTGTGAGTCTTCCAAATTGAGAGTTTGTAAAGGATTGAAACTTGGGATTCATTTATATACACAACAAGTGGGGACTACGGGTTTTACCCAGCATCAAGTGGTATCATAGCTGCAATCACTCTTTGAAAATTGATTTTTGAAATGCACATGTACTGAAACAGTGATGAGAATTTTGGATTTTAAATATGTTTAACACAATTTGTAGATTTGATTAGATATGCAGTGAATGTCTCCAGATGTGCAGAATCTGGAGTTGAAGACAAAGAGTCTTGAAGATTGCAACAGATAGAGATGCAGTGCAGGTGAAGGAAGAAGAAATATCATTCAGGGATCTTGGGAGGTGAGTTTATGAGCCTTATTTGACTCTGGTTTGAAGGATTTGTTTGCAGAATGTAGAGTGCAAGAAATTAAGGAAGAAATCTCAGCAAAGGCAGATCACATCTTTGAGAACAGTGATGAAAGAATCCATTAAGGGATTCTGAGTGTGGTAGAACCTGGAGAATTCCCAACAGAGGTTGGATGAATGAAGAATAGATGTGTTCTTGAGAAGTTGTAGAGTGAAGCCTAGAGAGAGTAGAAGAGAGTGCTCAGAAGGTTCCAGCAGAAGAGGACCAGTACTTGCCAAAAGCCGGATCTGGAGGAAGGGATTGGTGAGATAAGTTACAGCAAGAGGGATTGTTGTTGCAAAGGCTTAGTGCAACTTGTGAGTGAAGAACTCATGGAAGAGAAAATGGCTACTGATAGCCATAGCAGAGATTGCAGAGGTTCTGAGAGAGGCCACAACAAAAGAGTGAGGGAAGATGCCAAAGAAAATGGCATGAGGAAGAAACTCGCTGATGAAGAATATTGGAAAGAGATAGCTGAGATCATAGAGCAGTTCAACAAAGTGGAACTGATGATAAAGGAAAGCCAGAGAGCTTTTTGGCTCATGAAGAAGAAGGTGAAGTGGCAGAGGCTACAAATGAAGAAAGAGAAAATGACAAATGCTCAACTAAAAGAGATATTACTGAAGATGATTGAGTATTGGAGAAGGACTTGAAGACTGAAACTTCAAGTGAGACCAAGAGGTCAAATGGCCTTACATCTGAAATTTTTTATATGTTTGCAGGAAGAACATGTGGAGAAGAACAAACTGTTGATGTTGTCACTAAGGAAGAAAATGGAGCAGCTACATGTTTTGAAAATTTCCATGCGCGGTTGGAGAAAGGTTTTGCTTTCCAACGTATTGGAAGCAGAGGAGATTTATCTTGTGATGATGGGTAGAAGCTAGAAGTTGGACAACTTGAGGAAATTGAAGAGAGGACCATTGAAGAATCTTTGAAGTGTATAGAAGACTTGAAACAGTAGGAAGATTTGATGATCAAATCATCAAAGGAGACCATGAGGTCTTATGGTTTTACAACTAACAAGTTGTGTGTGAATGCAGGTATTGAAGAAGACAGTTCATATGATGAAAATATATTCAAAGAAGCTGAATGTTGCCAAGTAAAGTATGATGAGTATCTTTTTGATGAAGATCAGATTGAATTATTGCAGCAGAAGGAATTCATAAATTCCTTGTTTTATGAAAGAGATTGTTTCAATGAAGTTGTGTTTGATGATGATAAATTTTTTGTTAATGTTGATAATGAAAAATTGATTTTATTAAATGGCCAAATGAAAGATGATGGATAGATAACTGAAGTTATTGCAAAGATGGAAGATCAAAATTCTATTCTGATGAAGGCTGAAGAGATAGTGACAGCAGGAAACTTGACTTGTGAAGATTGTGAAAATATTTCCTCAGATGAGATGCCAAGATTGTGGCATGAGCAGAGGTCATAACCACAGAGAGAAGATGATCAGATTGTAAAGGAAGAGATGACTGAGGATAAGGAAGTTCATTTTTATGAACTAGAGCAGAGGGACATCCTTGAAGAGGATGATGTAGAGGAGAGACTAATTGAAAGTCTCAAGGATTCGAATCAGCATACTGATGCGCTGATAGAGAAGGAAAGAAATTCAGGACAGCATACTGAGATGCTGGTAGAGGAGCGAAAAGCACTGAGGCCTTGTGATTTTTGTTTTGAAAATTGTTTTGTGAATGTAGATTTTTTTAATGCTGAAGGGAAGTTGACACCATTGGACAGTCAATTGAAAGAGGAGGAGAATTCCGTGGAAATGTTTAATCCATGGAATGAAGAATTTAAGTTGTTGAATCAGCAGGATTCAATGTAAGAGAGAAAACCTTAATTTCAGAATTGGGGATTGCAGAATGTGAAGACACAATGAAATGAAGACAGTGAAGATTTTCTGAGTCTCGGAAAAGACATAGAACTGCAGAAAGAGGAATTGGTGATTGAATCATCAATTGAGACCATTAGGTCTTGTGGTTTTGAAACTGACAATTTGGTTGTGTTGACAGGTATGGCAGAAGACAATCCATCTTTTGGAGTTGTTTTGAAGGAAGATGATCTGTTGTTGAGGAAGGAATGTGAGGCTATTGTGCCTCCTGTAAAGGAACTTGTTATTTCTGCAGATGACAAGGAAGAGTTGGCTTGTCTGAATATCCAAGAGAAGACTGTAAGGCAGAATTTTGGGGCTGCTACAACAGTAGAGAATCAGAGTTTTACTCTGATAGAAGATGAAAATTCAGTGTTTGAAGAACTTGATTTGATTGATGGAATCAATCAAGAGGATGAAAGACAATCACTGAAGATTGTCCAAGAAGAAGAAGAAGATGTTGAAACTGAGTTGCAACATATTGATGAAGTGTTTGGAAAAGGATGGTTGAAATTTTTGCTGAAAACATTTGGAAAAGAGAGTGAAATGGCAGAGCAGCCACTGATTGAAGTGTTGCTGGAAGAAATGTTGGAGCAACAAATTGAAGTGTTGCCAGAAGAGGAGAAAGAGAAACAAATATTTTATAATTTTGATGTTTGTCTTATGATTGTAGGTACTAAAAGAAGGACTAAGGGATGTTTATTCCATAAGAAGAAAGGAGATGGTGATAGTGAATATAAATCTAAATAGCAGTCTAAATAATTTCTGAAGTCAGAGAATGAAGAAATTGTCACAAGTGACAATTCAGAAGAAGTTTTTAGTTGCAGAAGACAAGAGGGTATGGATGATTGGGTGGCATTAAGCATGGCAGTAAGAAGAGCTACAGATACAGCTAAAGCTAGCACAAGAGCTAGGGAAACAACAAGGACTGAGTGAGCTAGGGCTCAGCAAGAGGCAGTTAGAGCTAGAGCAAAAGCAGCAGTAATAGTTCAGTAATTAAGAACTCAGCAAGTAAAAGTAGAGGTAGAATTTCAGCAATCTAGATGGAGCAGTATCTAGCAGTCAGAGGACATATTAGATGCAGAAATTGCATTGATAAGGAGGCTGATGGTGAAAGTGTCTGAGAGAAATATAGCAGCAAGAAAACAAAGGAGCAACAGTAGCAAAAGAAAGACCAAAAGAGAATATAAAAGTGTAGCTAGTGGAGCAAGAGAGAATAAGATATGAAAGCCTAGAGGAGTGCAAAGGAAGAATGTTGCAGCAGATGATCAGATGTAGAATAAAGTGTGGGATCCAGGAAGACAAGGATGAGAGCACAGGATAAGGAGATCATGAATCATTTAACCTGGGGAGTCTGATGCAGGGACATTAGGCTCAAGACAATACTTTGTAAATAAATAGACATAGGGGGCTTTCATGTTTTTGATTTCCTATGTAATTATTCATATTTGAGTGATTTTTAGTTAATCTTGGAGAGAATTGTAACTTCCCTCGAATGATTAGTGGGCATATGAAGAGATAGTCAGTTTCAGTTATCTAGGGATTAAGCTAAATTTAGAACTGTAGGAGTTCAAGAGTTGTGTCGAGTCACTAAAGAATCTGAATTGATTCTTTAGTCGTTTTTGTATAAAAATAAGCCTAAAAGGCATAATAGGTAGACCTGCATAGACCTGCATCAAGCTGCATAGAGTTAGAGAGCCGGAGAGGTAGAGTAGGAGAATAGAAGGCCATCAGATTGAAGATATAGCCAACTAGAATTTTGTAAGTAATGTCACTGTATAAATGAAGAATTGTTTCAGTATTGCGTACACATTTGTTGATTTAAATTCCTATGTGAATGGACTCGAAATTCATAAGCGAGAGTATAAGAATGTGTAGTTAGACTCTATAAATTGAGGGCTTGATGATGCTTTGTATCTGATGACGAAATCGATGTCGATTAACGAGATGACTAATATCGAGCTTGTGGGTTTAAGTTAAATGTATGGAGGGTTGCGCGTTCCCCTGGAGAACCAAAGAGAGATTACAGTCATCGATCACTGTAAGGGTCGATGACTTAGAGTGGAATTGAGTCTGATACAGTGTTCACTATTCGAAGATATATTGTGTGTTGATTGACCAAGATTTAGAAATCATGCTCGATTTTTTATTAAGGAACTAATCATAGGCACTGGACATGAACTAATACATGCACAGATGAATGAAAGGGTTATTAAGCCTGTTTTAACACCAACTGAAGCCTGCATAAGATGAATTAAAACTGAATTTGATGGCGCAGTTTGAATGAAGGAAGGAACCTTGAATGGAGTAACGGAACCGTGAGTTTGTGTGAGTAGTAAATGTGGTTTTATCCCACAATATCAGCAGTATCGCGCGGGGCCTTAGGTGGTAAGTGGATTTATAAAAAAAAAACGTGATTCCATTAGTTGTTGGATGCATGGAAAAAGCGGTAAGGCAGAAACCACTCTTGTCGGGTTTTTTTTGAGCTTCAAACCTCTTTGAGAAAAAAAACGCAATATTTTGTTATGGTCGTCAGATCATCCAAAGAAACGTGATAAGTTATCCGCCGTTGGATGTGGAAGGTACATTAACACTAGGGCCCAACTCTAATATATGTAGATTGTTGCTATTCTAATTAAGGTTTGCGGTTTATATGTATTACCATAACAAAATGGTCATCGTGGAGGCGTAATGCATTATGTATAATGTGTGTTGATTCGCCACAGGGTTATATTGTAATTGGGTCTTGAATAAATTATATAGTGTGCATCCGGTGTCATATTAAGTAGAAGGCAAGGATTGTGTATTGGGTTCGATTATAACCCAAAGATCGGGGTTAGTGAAAATGTAGCTTCCGAATGTGAAACGAAGTATTAGTGGGGTTATTATTAAAGGAGTATCTTATATGCTTTGAGGGTTTATAACAAGGGTTTCTTTCGCATAAGAGAATAGAATCTGGGCTATTGAAATGTGTGGTTTCATAAGCATAGGAGGATTTTGAAATTAATATCTCAAATTCCAGATTTGAGATATTAAAACTTCCAGCTAGATTTTATTTAAATTGCCAGTCCGGAAGATAGAACACTGTGAGTCTGCCAGATTGAGATTTTGTAAAGGATTGAAACTTGGGATTCATTTATATACACAGCAAGTGGGGACTGTGGGTTTTACCCGGCATCAATATCTATATATATATATATATATATATATATATATATATATATATATATATATATATATGTGAAAATTAATTGTTTTCCCATAAAACGCTTGTGTGTGTGTGTGTCTGCTTGAAGGCTCTTGTTGATCTCTTCATTGGAATTATGAGAAGAAGAAGAAGAGGAAGTGTATTCACTTGAAGATGGAGATAGAGATTTTTTCTCAGATCTCTCTTTCTCTTGTTCCTTTTTTTCCATTTTCTCCTCATACTTTTTGTAGATTATATCTACCATGATTTCCATGATGTAGAAGGCCTCGTAGATATATTTGTGATCCTCCATTTTCTTTCTTTTTGCATGATCAATCTTTGGTTATCACTCACACTTGAAATTCACATTAACAAGAAGACCGCTCTGATACCAAACTTGATCTGAATCCCTCAGCTACCAGAATTAACCAAGATATTTAATTTTGTGATGTTAGCATAATTGCATGTGAAAGAAGTATGAAAAAACACATGTGTGTAATTTAAATATGAGGAAAGATATAGACAACCATCAAATCAAAGAACACACACAAGTTGATAGTTGAGTTCACCTATTGTAGGTTATGTATTCAGGCGCCATGTCGAGAGTGGGGAGGTCTCTTCATTAGGTGTTGCAAAATGATGATGAGTACATGATATATTCATTGTCTAAATTAATTTTGTATTGTTTTTTTAAACAAATCATAAACCTCAACAATTTTATACTATAAAATATCAACTAACTCATACATTAAAATTAAATTTAAGACCATTTCTTAAATTAATAATATTTGCAAGAGAAGTCAAATTTGTATCAAATTAAGCTCAATTTTAACATAAGCACGTTAATACACAACACTCATCTTATTTAAAGTGTAATTTTTACATATGATATTATGTATACACATACAAACATAAACAAGAACACGCAGTAATGAACACAAACACAAACAAGAACACAACAAACAAATACATAACGTAACATAGAGATTCAAATATTCAAAATTATAGTTAAATTGTATATTTATTTTTCTTTTACTTTATTATAAGAGTTTTTTTGATATATTTTCTAAATGTTTATTGAATGATTGTTCTTAAATTCATGGCGATGGTCATTTGTGATGACATAATCATTTGTATTGTTGATATATTAATTAAAAGAAATTATAAAAACTTGTGATTCTTTAAATGTATATTGAATGATAATGTTTACAGAAGGAAAAAAATATGTGGTCATATTTATTTATGATATTGAAATGGTGTTTATAGTTTTAAAATATTTTGAGTGATCTAGTGCTTGGATCTATAGATAAGTAAGCATCTACTCCACAATAGACTATTGATGAAAAAATGATTTTATATTTAGACTATTGATGAAAAAATGATTTTATATTTAAAAAAAAAAAGAGAGAGAAAAATATAACAATTTAGTAACTTTACCAAGTCTATACCATAAAATTTCATTAACATTAATTATAAACTTAAAGCCATTAAATATTAAAAAGAATTGATTTTCAAATTACTTACCACAAAACATAAATATCTATTAAATTAACAACTAATATCAAATTACTAAAAGAAACTATTATCATTATAAAATTATTATTACATTCAACAAGGCAATAAATGAATTTGTTATCCTTATTTTGAAATTAGTAGTACATTTCACAACACAATATACAGATTTTTTTTAATAAATAAATAACAAAGTAATTGAAAAAAAGAATCAAGCCAAATAATCATAATCACACAAGGCACTCCTCAAAGATATCCATCACCATAGCTATCTAGAGGACTTGGGAAGGGACAAACCCCCCTCCCTAAAATAAAATATTAGTTTTATTAATATAGTGTGAGTGTGTTTACAAATAATAATATATTTTACAAATAAATTAAGTGTATGTTTTATTTGGAATCAACTTCACTTTCCATCTCCGTCTCCATCTCCATCTCCATCTCCCTCTTCCCCCATAAACACATTTAAAAAAAATTCTATTAATAATAGAATGTTAAATACAAAATATTAAATTATATTTTCTGAAATTTTAGAAAATAATAAATAATAAAATTGCAATTAAATGAAAAATAAAATAAAAATGTATAGAATTAAAAATTAAAAAAAAAAAAAAAAAAAAAAAAAAAAACTGGAATTTATTTGAAATTCAACAAAATGTTGGACATAAGGCACCATCAAAAATCCAAATACTAAAAATTTATATAAATACTTCTAAAAAAATAAAATAAACCCTAACCTTATATATTACTGAAAATACAAGGATGCAAGATCAAGGAAGTGAAAATACAAGAATGCAAGGTCAAGGATGCAGGGTTAAGGAAGTGGCTGATTCCAAACCCTTCAACTCCATTTCTGAAAACCTACCCTAATAGAGGCAAACAATCATCATCTGTTAGTGAGTAGGGAACATCATCAATTCCAAATCCTATGGAATTCCGAGAAAATATTGAACATACATGACATCAGGAATTCCAAACCCTTCCCAATTTCATATGGCTTTGCATTAAAAATACAAAAAAATACAAAACATCATTAATTCCAAACCCTCGGAAATTCTCATTGAACACTGAACCTAAACCTATTAGATTCTCATCACTTTTTCCATATTAAAAAAAAAAACAAACATGGACAATTCTCATCCAACATTAAACATTGTTATAATTTTTCATTTTAAAAAAAAACCAGAAAATACATAACATTCTTGAACATTCTTGACAAACAGAGCACCTTTTGGATTCTTATACGTTTGCATATTAAAAAGAAAAAATATAGACGTGTAACTGATTATCTTTTAAATGCGTGAAATGTTAAATCCTTGAAATATAAATGGATTAATTCTAATCTCTTAGTTTCAAAATTCAAAATGATAAAATAAAAAGATATTGACGTAGTAAATACCTTCTTCATGATTAACATGCTGCCCATTGGCTACTTTTGTTCATAAACCCATTCATCCATCCCATTATTACTTCTATTATTCGCACTTTCTACCATTTTAAACCAGAGCTTAATAAAATAAAACACGCAAAAGAAAAAAGAAAAAATAAAAATAAAAAACACACACCATTATTAAAACAGCAAGCATGGTTATGCTTGAAGCCGTAGAAGAATAAAAATGAAAGAAAAAACCAAAATAGATTCAAGCATGCCAAGTCCCTCCTCTTTCACACTATTGTCAGATATGGAGCTGTTATTGTCAGATATGTAGCCGCTCTCCTTTTCCAAAAAAAATATCTCCTCTCTTCTGCTAATGAGTCTCATATCCGAAAAATGTACCTTCGGAATGCGGTTGAAACCTCCCACTAATACAACTTTCTTGATTTTCTCTTTGCTCATCTTGGCCTCTTCCATAAATTTGTTCAGGATTCCAACCCTCTTCAGCTCTTTGAACTTAGCTCTTATAATTTTCATGCGAAAATTCTACCCTTCCTAGAGACATTCCATATCAATCACACTGTACCACCGAAAACATATTTACTTTCCCTTTTGCATTTTAACCAGAGCTAAACTAGATTTTCTTCTTTGTGTTGAGGCATTCACTACACAAAATGACCATCCTATTGTCAAACCAAAATGTGTGTCCCCTTTGAAATTCTTCGCCTCAAATTTGCCTCTCTCGAAATCAACAATGACTACATCAACGGTGTCGTTGCCAAGTTAAAATATCAAGATAGTCTTCTTCCATTGGAGGAATAAACCTAGTATTGAATCAAAGAAAGAAGAAATTGTCGAGTCATATTGATTGGAAGTTCATAGCCACGGTGGATTATGTGAACATGTTATGGAAAGCATCATAAACTTGACAATGCGAGTTTGAGTGCAAGAGTTAATTAATATATATAATGCATCCTATTTCCATTTATAATCCTATACTTTGTTAAAGTAATAACTTTACTGGGATCATATCTTTATATCCCTCATTTAGAAATTGAATAATCCATGAGAAATTGGTTAGTTTGTGGCTCACTCATCAAGCATAACTTACTTATAACTTAAACTGCATTTTATTTTTCTTCTATTTTGTCAAAAAATAAATAAAGTACAAAAACAATGGTTCTCTCATAGAACTTTTTAACCACAAAATTACAGAGAAAGCATATTAATTGGACATTTTGTTTGGTTGTTAAATCTTCTTATTCAAAATTCTAATCTTATTTTACAAATTTCATTTAACATGTGATCTTGTGATATGCGCGTCCAGATTTGAATTGCTGATTCAATTTGTATCTTATTAATATCTATGTACCATAAAAGTCATTTTTCCTACTCTTTATAGTATAAAATGAAGTGTAAATATTATAATTTTTAAATTTTGTTTCTTTACATTATTTTATGAAATTTTATATAAAAAAAATGTATATCACTTAGTCTAATTAATAAAAAAAATTACCATTTTCCAAAAAAAAAAATTAGGTTAATATTTTTTTTTTTAAATACGACTTATAGCATTAAAAAAATAAACTTTTAAGTCATTTAATATACAAATATTAAGGGCCTTTCTCTGCGGGTTTGGGGTGGGAAATCACTATCACTCTAGAAGGAAGTCATTTTGATGAATGATGCACCTATAAATTGAAGTTTAAAAATGCTATAGTCCCACAATTTCTTTTGAATGAGGTCCATACTCGGAAGGAGAAGAATCTTTGGTCAATATGAAGAAAAAATATTCCCCATGTACTAAGGTCCATACTTTGAAGGAGAAGAACCTTCAGTCAATATGAAGACAAAATAATCCCATGGACTAAAATTCATATAACAAGAGTCTTTCACCCTATTGTTTTTTTTTATTGCTTTTGGTATGTTTACAAATGTTGTAAAGAGATTAGCAACTCAAAATACTTAAATATGTTGTATGTAGAAAACGTAGAATAAGTACAAACAAAAAATTTAGAATAAGTACAAACAAAAATTGTATCTCTAAAATCAATTTCTCTAAAAATTTATGATAAGTAACACACGTGAATCTTGAGTCACTTCTTTTAATATAAATCATACTCAATTCCAATTTTAAAAATAAAAACATAAAAAAGATAAAAATAAAAAAACCAAAAAACTCATTGCCTTCAAATATAATTTTGATATTTAATTAATTTAATAAAATAACCCCAAAGAAAACGTAGATAGTAAAAAAAATATTACTAAAATTCATTATGAATTTGGAATTATTTCTTTTAACTAAATTATTCCTCATCTAACATTTCCACTTCCACGACCTTAATTCCAAATATTTTAATATTATATTAATTAAAAATAATTACAACTTATTTAGACATAAATTAATTTTTACTTATTAAAAAAATTTATAAAATTTATTTTATTTTTACTAATTAAAAAAAAATATTTTTTAATAAATGTAAATAGTATTTATATTAATACAAATCTAAAACAAAATTTTTAGCCGAAACATTTTTATAATTTTTTTTATATTAAAATAATATTTTTTAATAAAGGTTTAAATTTAAATTACTCACCAATTGAAGCAAAACCACCAACACTTGGGGTACAATTTACTCCCCAATCTAGATGAGTTGAGACGAGATGATAAACTCCAAACAACTTAGCTTTTCCGACCACCGCGTCATCATAAATTCCTAACATCCTGAATCAAATTACCCCAAACCCATTGAAAACCTTAATGATGCAAAAAATGAGAAGGCATCTCATTACAGCCGTGAGGTCTCATTAAAATAGCAACTGGCCACCGACAATGCCTACTTAGCTTTTGTTGTTAATGGGTTGTTTTTGTTGTACACTTGATTAGTGCTTCCCACAGTGCACTCAAATAGATAAGTATTTCTTTGATGAAGCTGTTTCATTTTCTAAAAACGAGTCTAGATCCATCTAATTCTGGATCTATCATGCGTCGAGAGAGATCAAATCTATCGAGATGCAAACTTATTTTTTGAGTGTAAAACTTGAAGAAAGGTTTGCACCTCGAGAGATTTGATCCCTCTCCACGCATGATAGATCCGGAGTTAAATGGATCTAGGTTGGTTCCAGTCGTGTGAAGCCATGAAAAATATATAGAACATATGATTAATTTTATGAATAATATGTAAATACATCTAATATAAATATAATAATTTTATATATTCTAAATATGTCTAATAAATGGTCATTTTAATTTTAAAATTTTCTTAGTTACCTAAGTTTGTTGAGATAAATATTGTTAATAAATTTAATGATGAAAAATGATGAAATAAAAATTTTGAATGCAAAGTGATAATGTAATACCGTTGAATGATAGAAAATGTGAATAAATAGAATGCACTCAATTACAGATAGTCTTCATTGTAATCAATCTCAAATTATTTTTTTCTACTATTCTTATTGTCACCTTTGTTAGTTTTGTCATCTTTTCATATCGATTATATGAAAAGCACAATTGAAATCATAAATCATTTAAATATTTTTTTGGAACTATTGTACTAAAAATCATACATTTTCTCTCTTGCTCTTAGATATTAATAGGTTGAATTACTAAAACATAGAAATAAATGTACATTGTCAATAATTTTGTCTGCTTACAGTGAAATTAATGCACCATGTTAATCCAATCACTTTAAAATTAATGTACCATCAATGTACACCCAATTACATCAAATCAAAAATCAACGTTTACACTGAAATCAATGCATATAATGCAAACAATCAAATATGATTAGAAAACAACATCTACAGTGAAATGGATGCATCTAATGCAGGTAATCAAATAGGATTAGAAATCAACATCTACACTGAAATTAATGTATCTAGTGCAAGTAAGAAAATAATATTAGAAACCAACATCACTGAAGCCAATGGATCTAGTGCAAGCAATCAAATATGATTAGAAATCATGTACATTGAAATCAATGCATCTAGTGGAAGTAGTCAATTATAATTAGAAATCAACATCTACACTGAAATTAATGCATCTAGTGCAAAGAATAAAATAGGATTAAAAATCGTCATCTACACTGAAATTAATCCATTTATGGCGAGAAAACATATAGGATTAGCAATCATATACATTGAAATCAATGCATATAGTGCAATAAATTAAATATAATTATAAATAAACATATACACTAAAATCGATGCATCTAGTGCAAGAAATCAAAATGGATTAAAAATCTCCATCTACACTGAAATCAATTCATCTAGTGCATGAAATCTTCTTCCCTCTCTCCATCCTCGATGTACATCTTTGTTTCCTTCCCTCTATCCACTCTCTCACATCCTCCCTTTCCTTCCTATCTCTCCATTTCTCTCCTACATCTCTATCGCTCTCTCTCTTCACCCTCCAACTCTGTTACTATATCCCTACCTCTCTCCTTCTCTCATCCCTTCTCTTCATATCTCATTCTTTGTCTCTTTATCTCATCCGAAAACATACACACTCTCTCTCCATCTCTCCCTTGTCACTTAATCTCTCTCTCCACTTATCAATCTCTCTGTATTTCTTCTTCTCTCTCTCTCTCTCTCTCTCTCTCTCTCTCTATATATATATATATATATATATTCCCCCTAACTTTCTCTCTTCATCCATCACTCTCTTCCTCTCTCTCAAGTCCTCTCTCTTGTCCTTCCTCTCTCTCCAATCCTCTTTCTTGCTCTCTCTCTCTCTCTCTCTCAACATCTACACTAAAATCAATGCATATAGTGCAAGAAATCAAATAGGATTAGAAATCACCATCCACAATGAAATCAATGTATCTAGTGAAATAAATCGTCTTCCCTCTCTCCCCCCTCCAACTCCATCTCTCTTTCCCTCCCTCTCTCCACTCTCTCACATCCTCTCTTTCTTCCTTCCCCTTTCTCCCTTTCTCTCCCATGTCTATATCTCTCTCTTTCCCTCTCTCTCCCTCTCTTCACCCTCCAACTCTATCAATATATCCCTCCCTCTCTCCTTCTCCCCCCATTCCCTCCATCTCTCCTTTTTCTCTTTATCTCACCCCAAAACATACACACGCTCTCTCTATTTCTCCCTTTTCACTCCCTCTCTCTCTCCACTTCTCGCTCTCTATGTATTTATTCTTCCCTCCAACTCCATCTCTCTATCCCTCCCTCTCTCCTCCCATCTCCCTCCCTCTCTTCCTTCCTCTCTCTCCCTTCCTCTCCTACCTCCCTCTCTCTTCCCCCATCTCTCTCTTTTCCCTCTAATCCTCTCTCTTCCCCCATAACTCTCTCTCTCTCTCTGCCCTCCAATCCTCTCACTATCTCCATCCCTCTCTCCTCCTCCCCCCCCTCCATATTTATGTCTCCCTCTTCCTCGCGTACCCTTTTCTACCTCTCTCACTCCTCTCCCTCTCTCTCTTCATTCCTCCTCTCCCCTCTCCTTGATTTTATCCCCATCTCTCCCTTCTCACTCCCTCTATCTCTCCACCTCTATCACTCTATGTCTTTGTTCTTCCCTTCCATATATATCTAGAGTTAATATATATCATGATATATTTTGGCATGATATTAATAATAATTTGGCCCATAGTATTTGACCTATAGGATTCACCTAAATAAAACCTATTTTTTGAGTGTTGGTAATTATAAAGAGATTTATAGAGTAAATATAAAAAAATAGGCCCTTATTATTTACCATACCTCTTTCATTTACAATGGTATTTGGCCCATAGACTTGGTATATAATTAGATGTTGATTTATAATCATATTTGATATGTTTTTATATATTTATCATGCCTCTTTATACCTCTTTTATATTGATTTATTTATTTACCATAGCTCTTTTATAAATATGGTATTTAGCCCATGGTATTAATAATAATTTGGCCCATGGTATTTGGCATATAGGCTTCACCTAAATAAAACTTATTTTTTGACTTATTGTAAATATAAAGAGGTTTATGGAGTAAATATAAAAAGAGGCTTTATTTATTTAGTGGAAGTAGTCAAATATAATTAGAAATCAACATCTACACTGAAATTAATTTTCATCTTTTTTTCAGTGGAAATAGTAAATATCCATGTTTTTTCGCCCTTTCTAACTGGTAGATAATGGTTTCTATAGTGAGTGTTTTCGTACAAAATTAAATTTGAAAAATGATTAAAATATACAATGATAACCTATATGTATTTTTTATTCCATTAACTTCTATAACTCTTTCTATGTCTATAACAAAATTCAGAAGTAAAAGGCATTATTGAGTAATTTTATGAAGAATCAATTACGAAACGCATTTTACAATTTTTCCCTGCTATCTTTCAAAATGAGTATTGTCTGCATTGCCTATAAACATGCTTTCAAATTATAGTTTCTTCAATCTCTGCTTCACTATACAGGTGCCAATCACATAAATAGTGAAAGCTACCATGTAATGAAAATTTTCATACTCCCACCAAAAAATAAAAATGTTTAATTTCCATAACGACTCACTCTCGCTCTCCTCCGTTGATAAGAAACCCTAATATTGACAACGTTGAGATGGTTGACACCTCATCAATAGATGAGTCTCCTTCAATAGTTGTGATAGCCAAAGTAAGTGGAAAAGATTTCTGGAGGTTTCAGTGAACCCAAGTGAGAACTTACCATTATGTAATTGCATAATTCACATTCGACCCAACAAATATAATATACTAAAACCCTGGTGATTTCAAAGATTATGTGAACCAGGAAGATTCAGGTAATCTCATGCAGATTCTCTTGATCTTTGTGATATTATTCATTGTGAGCATTTGGTATTTAAGATGAATGATTTAGGTATTAGAGAGTGGCAAATGATTTTTCTTGCAGGTAATGGTTTTTTTCTCTGTGTTTGTTTTCATGGCTGAGACCCATAGCAGAAGAGAGATATCACAACCATTGTCTCTCTTCTAGAAATGGTTTATGACGGATACTGGGTTGTAGACTTAATTTTTAATTTTAATTTTAATTTTTTAATTTAAAACTTCAACCGACATTTTGTATGAAGACGTGACATACCTGACATCGGGATCAAACTAAGCTGTAAATGCGCCTCTTGGCCCAATAAAAAGATATTAACGAAAAAAATCATCCCAGTTTCTAAAAATAAAAAATATTAACAGTGTTATACCCACGTCACTTTTATATATATATATATATATATATATATATATATATATATATATATATATATATATATATTAAAACCTAAAACGCATGAGAATCAAATTCAAAAACTGAAATTGAACCACGCAACGCAACTAACAGTATAATTATGTTTCATGCGGATTTAAAAAATTTTAAAAACCTGCATAGAATTTCATTATTATTAAATACTACATGTATTGCAGAGGAAGGGCAAATTATTTGGATGAGTTGCTGGGTTTTTGGATTAGCGGCTGAGCCGTTGCTTGATGAGTGGCTGTGACATGTATGGAAGGCTAGCAGGGGTGTTTAGAAAGAGTGGTGATTCTTAGATGAGAAGGTTGGAGTAGCATTTTGGGTTTTTAGATTTGAATTTGTTTTTGTTTTCTTTTCTCTGGTTTCAAGCAGCCATGCTTATATTTTTGTTGTTTTTTTTTTTTGTTTTTAATAACTTTTATTGGGCATCTGGCTCTCTGGTTTAAGGGGTAGAATGTGAAGATAACACTATAGAAAAAATATAATTAGTGGGATGGAGGAATGGGTTTATCCACAGCAAGCATCAAGCAAACAGCATCACCAAAGCGTAGGAGGTTTTTCATCATCAAGTTACAGGAGGTATTTACTGTTACATTTACTTTTATTATAAATAAAAGTGTATTTTAGAACGATCGAGTCTTTTCTTTTTCGAGAAAAAAAAAAGTCCATATCAATTTGATATTGTTGTGTTGTTTACCGTCAATTCAAATTTGTATATGGCAATATAATTACAAGTAAATGTTTATTGTATATGGAAATATAATTACAAGTAAATGTGTATTTTTGATTGACTGACTTTTCTTTTAAATATCATACTGTACAAAATAAATGTCCATATCATATCAATCTGCTGATAATGATACTGTTTATGCTTAGGGATTTTTTCTTGACCTTTTTTTATTTGAATAAACCTATAAGCCAACCAGACAGAGCCCAATTTCTTTGGGTTTATAAGTTTATTTCATCCTTTCGGAATTTTGTTTGGGAAAAATTAGTATTAATATGTCTCTATTTTTGTTTCTTTAGGTCTAAGAAACAGCAAATACTGCTCCTCCAATAAAATGAATCTTCTGCTACATTCCATTTCCATTTACCGATTTCATAGTTTTCCTTGAAAACTCTAGTAGTTCAAATGCTCGTTTCATCATTCTGCACATTATTATTGACCTTACAGCTAAAAAGAACATCCATTATTTTTTACCCTACCGTCAAAAAGCTCATGAGTTACACGTATGTATTTCTTTTGTTTTAATAAGCAATCGTGTAGGGTTTTGAATTCCCGACCTGACAGATTTTCAGATGTTTCTTTGTTACAGAAGTCTCGCTTCATGTTTGCTCGGGTATGTTGTATGAAATGAAGCTGGAGGGATTCGAATACGGCACTTGCTTGACCCCACATACGGAAGTCCGTCATATTTTAGGTGAGATAAAGTTATGGTTTGTTTCAGTTTGGTTTTTATTTTCAAATCGTTATAATGAGAATTTTGAGATTGAGATGAGATTGGTAGTCTCCTAGACATGTCAGACATGTCTTGATAATTTTTTTCAATGTTTTTAGTATTAATAATAATATCATAACCTTTTTTTTCAATTTTATCGTAATTTATGTCTTGATAAATTTTCATCTCAGAAATGTCTTAATATTTTTTTTTCAATGTTTTTATTGTTAATAATAATATCATAAATTTTTTTCAAATTTATTGTAATTTATGTCTTGATAAAAAATTTAGGATTAATAATATTATCATACATTTTTTTTAAATTTTTTTTTCAAAATTTTAATAGGAAAATGTTGCAGGTATGTTATGTATTATTATTATTATTATAAATGTGTGTCCAGGTAGAGGCAAATGGAACATGAAGTTATTAAATAGAAAAGATGGAAACAAAAAAAATAAATGTTTTTTTATTTAGAAAATTATGTCATTATTTGTAAATATTTAAATACTATATTAATAAAATTAGAATTTGTTTTTAGGAAGGGGTTTGTCCCCTTTCAAGTCCTTAAGATAGCCATGGCCATGACTATTGTGAGGAATGCCTCATGTGATTATGGTTATTTGTGAGAATTTTTATTTATTTTTTAAGTTTTTTTCAATCGTGTTTTTATTTTTTATTAAAATAAAATTTTATATTGAGTTATGGAATATAGTAATAATTTTTAAATGATAATAATTTGTTTTAATAAATTGATATTAGTTGGTGTTTAATATATATTTCTATTTTGTCATAATACTTCAAAATTTGATTTGATTTATATATTGAGTTGTGGAATATAGTAATAATTTTAAAATGATAATAATTTGTTTGAATAAATTAATATTAGTTGGTGTTTAATATATATTTTATTTTGTGATAATACTTTGAAATTTTTTTTGATTTTTTTAATATTTAATGGTTGTAAGTATGTTAATAAATATTTTATGTTATAAAACATTTAGTGGTTGTAAGTTTATAATTAATGTTAATGAATATTTTATGCTATGGAATTGTGGGAGCTTATGATTAGTTAATGTTTTTTTATATAAAATCAATTTTTCATGAATATTTTTAATTAATTATATATAAGTAGATTTGCCTACTTGATTCGTGTGCTCATAAGGTATGCCACATACCACACTTCCCCAGCACAATTAAGGAATAAACTACAGTCTGGTTATAACATATGCATGGTTGGACGTCCTTGGAGGATTTTCATTATGGTTAACACATGGGGTAAGCTCGAAAACACAACAGGCTCGGCGCGTGTAATTTAATATGGCGTTGTTTTCAGATCTCTTGGGATATGCATTGCGCCACCTGGCAGGCCATTCATTCCATCCATCCGGATGGCAGCACCATTCACTCTCGGCAATATTTGATCCTCCCACCAATTTTGGCTGTGCTAATCCTTGGATCCTCAAACCCTCCAGCGTTCTCTCTGACTGCGATCGGAGAGTTAAACGACGTTTGGGCTTCCTTGATTACTTCTCGGTGCTCTCGGCATTATGATTTTATTTCTATGTATTGGTGATCAGGCATAGCAAACTCCGCCCTGATGTATATAATAGATCAAGACCACAAGGTAAATGCTATTCTAGCGTTGGGGGTTAGCTATCTTGTTTTGTGTTGTTTTTATTATTGCTTTCTGCCTACGAATGCTTGGTTTATCGCTCGACCCTGATGAATTATTCATACAGGGTATCTTCATAGGCTTGTGGTTGCAGCTCCAGCCGGGTTCAGGATGGTCTATCATCTGACAGCCCACTCCCTCAGGACTATGGTAAGAATTCCTTTCCTCCATCGTCAAATTGGGTTTGTTCAAGTCGACCCCTACAAAACCCTCGTTCTTCTTTTTCGTTTTATTTTCGAGCAGCATTCTAAACATATTTTCCTCACCAATTCTGCAGGAGAATGCTAAAGGGTTCGTCCCCTTACTAAGTAACCTCCTATTTAGGAACCAGCGTTGTGGTTTGTTTTATAAATGACGCTCTCAAATCTCTTATTTGAGGTTTACTGACCAGATTGTTTTGCTTATGGCAGGTAAGCAGGTTCACAACCTTCCAGTCGCGTTTTCTTGGTTGTTTTTCCCCAAGAAAATTCACGGCTAAATAATTGGTCTTTCTACACAGGTATTTAACCCTCCCAAGGGTGCTTAACCTCTTCCACTCGCCCTGTCGAGGGTTACAGGTTTCTTTTTTTTTTTCGAACCTCGGCCACAATAGATTTTAGTCAAGGCTTTGATCCGTTTGAACTAAGGATTATTAAGTTTCCTCCTTAATGTTAACTAGGTGGATTTCACTGCTTCCATATGCAAACCGATAGCGATTGGGGTTTTTTCCCGAGATTGAATTCTGTAGCACTACTGAACTGTACTGTTTTCAGCATATTTCAAAATGGGTCCGTTGATAAATTTTGGCCCGGTTTGTTTATTAAGAGCAGAGTCAGTGCACAATATACAGTGGTGATTTGTGTTAAATGCGTGACCTATCGTGCTTTATAGTGATGTAGTAACGAATTCTAGAACTGGACCGACCTGCATGTAATTTTTGTTCAGATTTTTCCTTTTATGCATGTCATTTTGTCTCATAAAGTTGCTTTATAAGTTATGTTATGTTATATATATATTCTTGTTTCGGTTCTTTCCGGAAATGCTACCTGGTGCAACGAAATCTCTTCTTTCGTTATTAGATTAATGAGATTACGGTGGAAACAATGTTACCATATGACGGCCACGTACAGGCTGTGAGGTTTCAAATCCTCCCATGGAGGAGATTTGCTCATGATTCTTCGTTTCTTTCTTTAAATGCTACAGTAGTATTTAGTTTTCTCCAATGTTTGGTGTTGTTTCAGGCAGATTGGTTATTATATTTTCCATTTATTTTCCCGCTTTCAGCAGGCTATCATTATCCGCCATTAAAGTTGGATTATTGTTTATTTCTTCTCAGTTTCTGGAGCACTTGTCCTTATTTTTCTTATTTCAAGAAGTAAACAAAAGTTTCCCTACTGCAACTACATTCCTTGCATATTTACAACTCATAGTAGATGTATTGGTAAATCATCACGACTAGAAGTCTGATCTTCTATCATTTTAGAAAGCTTCAGAATTAGAGAAATATTAAAACAAATACTCCATAACTTATATAGATTTACCACCAGAACTACTCAGAGTATTTTTCCGAAATTTAACAGTAAGAACCAGGTGCATTTCTCTAGTTAACAATACTTTTAGAATTACTATCTAGTTTGCGCAGAATACTTAGAAAAATTCATCTGTTTAAGCAATAATCATTCAGTGATGTTTATCCGGTTAGCAATAACACTCTGAAACATATAACCGGTTAACAATAACACACAGAAACTTATATAAATCTGGCTAACAATACACTCAGAGTATACTTATCTGAGTCTTAGGTAATCTTTTTCAGCTGATGTCCTCCCAACCTTCAAGGGAGGCTATTATGTCCTCCACTTGCCCCCTACCTCCAGAATCTGGACGGTGCCATGGGTTAACAGTGGAGATGCCTTTGCTGTGACCTCTGGATGGCCAATCCAGTCACCAAAATAATATCTGGACTCTTAAGGGATCCAATAAGCTAATTTCCACTGGACCTTTCCAGCTCAAGAAAATGCTTCTCCCCCTTTTTCCAAAATTCACAGAACCCACACCCCTTTCCAGGATTCTCTTTTTATCCTCAAGGGATGGGTAACTATATCTCCAACTGTCCCCAACCACCTCTTATTCTTAGAAAACTTTTACTAACAACTTTTAAATATTTCCTTTTCATTTTCCAATCCTCCTATTTTAATAATTTTCATTAACATAATTGATTTCTTGTTTTTATCCCAAAACAATGTCTCAAGTCTTTTTACCAGAAGTAAAATAATAATTGTCTTTTAACTAGTACCTACTAGTTAATCTTAACGAGGTTGTTATAGTACTTTATTATAACAAATTTTAGATATATTTTTTTCAATGTATATGAATGATTGTGTAAACAAAAAATTTAAATTCATAATCATGGGTAATGTTATAATTATTTGCATAGTTGAAATATAGATTAAAAGCAATCATAAAAACTTGTGATTTTTTAAATGTATATTGAATGATTGTGAAAAGAAAATTTTAATGGTCATAGTAATTTGTGATGCTATAGTTATTTGCATTCTTGAAATATAGATTAAAAGAAATTATAAGAATTTAAAAATTGAAAACAATTATAAGAATTTGTGAATTTTTAAATGTATATTGAATAATGATGCTTAAAAAGAATCCATGGTTTTTCATTGTTTTTAATATTGTCATGGACTATCTATAAATTGAAATCAATTATAATAATTTGTGATTTTTTAAATGTATATTGAATAATCATGCTTAAAAAAAAATCATGGTTTTTCATTGTTTGCAATATTTTCATGGGCTTTGTCATTTTAATCTACCATTTTCAAGCACATTGACATTAGGCTACAACTGTTTACCACAATTATTTTTAAATTTTGATGTTTCTATACTTTAACACAATTCAAATCCAAAATTTTCACTATTATTGCTCTATATTACTTATTCCTACACATGTATTTGTTTTCTATAAAAGTTCCACTCTACACTATTGAAAACTATCAAAAGGGAAAACTTGGTATGGCCATGTTTATAGGCTACATAAGCACTAAAGTAGCAACACAAAACATTTAACTATTTCCTCTCCTGAAAAGAAAATATTTGGGGATAATTTCCCACTAGAGGAGAATACAAGAGACAAGGGTAGCATTAATATCTATAAATGACCTAATGATACTAGAACTTATTCAACTTCTAGTTTTTTTGGCATCCTATACTAAACTTGGCATAACAATTCAGCCAACATGGAATTTAGGAGGATTTAATAGGTTTCAAGAGATGACTGGAGAGTCAAAAGAGATATTATTGAAATAGGAAAGACATACAACAGGGGTATTAAAATATCAGTCAATGTGCCTAGGAGATCATTAGCAGCAGATTTTTAGGTTGAACCTAAAATTATTATATCCCTAGAGAAAAATTATAGAAGGATTATGATGAATTCATTAGGACAGTGAAACTACTTGTTACTTTTAGAGTAGGCCTTGGATAGTTGTGCCAAGTTCCACAAGATATAGTTCCCCTCAACTTCTTCAGTTTTCAAAGAATTTTTTGTAAGACAGGACAACAATAAATCAATAAAATCATTATAGATTGGAATATGATGGTAGTAGCAACAAATGTTTGAAAAGAAGGAAAAAATGGGATTAAAGAAAGAAATGGACAAATGAGTTCGATGAGTGATGTTGTGAATTCTTTGGCAAAAACATTTCTACAAAGTGTGAATTCCCAAATAGAAGTAGTTATTAACATCTAAATTATTGACTTACTGGAAGGAGGTAGCTAGGGTGACATCAACATTCATTATGAGTAAGAATCACCCCTCCTTAATTTTTATCCCATCTCTTAGACTTCTTATAATGTGGAAGAAGAGTTTGGAAATAAATTTGGTAAAGATTATAAAAAATATATATATGTAAAAATCTCAAGGATTGGAATCCTCTTATTTGATTAAGATGTTGATAGATTATTCTTTGAATTCCTTTGACGCGACAGTTTCCAACCTATTCACATCTACACGTGGTGAAAATTATATCTGAAAAATGATGAGAAACGCAACACAAATAGAAAGGAAATAATTTCAATTTCATCATTAGGCAAGGAATATATGGACTCTGAAGAACATGATATAGATGCAGGAGATTATCAAGCGGATGGGAACACTAAAGAAAATATAGCTAGTCCCCTTAAAACTTTAACTATTTCTGCAAAAAATTACAGCTCGATGTAGTCCAGGATGAAGGTACGACCATAGTGCACACTCCAAGTCTCTGGTATTGAAGAAAAAAATCCAGAAGAAACCTATACTATGAGAGAATTAGTTGTAAAAAATGAGGAAAAACCTACCTTGGCCTAGAAAACATTTAAAATCACTTTTACACATAATTACTAGATTTTCCACACTGCGGTGGAAAATCAGTTTCTATTTAGGATCAAAATTGCAGATTTTCCAATGCACACCAGTTCACTAGGATCCCAAATTTTTCTACCAAAATCATTCCAGGGTGTTAGCCATCAGTAAAATTTGTTATATAGGATGGCTAAATATTTTCTTAGCTTTCCAAAAAAAAATATTTTATGAGAAAAGCTTGTGAGTTTTGGAAATCTCATTGCCTTCATTATCTCAAGCTTACCCATTCACTAAAATCTTCACTCAAATCTTCCCAAGTCACCCTGATATTTCAAAAAAGAGGCTTGTTTCAGGCTCATTCCCCCATTTTTCACCTCCATAATCCTCCCCTCATTCACCTATTTTCCCCTCCCCAATCAGTCACTTTCCCTTCTTCAAATGACCCCTTTTATTTCTCATTTTCCCTTCATTTACCCTTCATTTTCCCTACAAAGGGGCTTTAAACCATAGAAGTACTCTTTTACTTAGTTTAAACCCACTTCTTTACCCTATCAGACCCCCTAAAAACTCCCAAAACCCTGTTTTTTGGCTAAAACCCACCCCTTTACATAATAGGCTTTTAAGCCCTTTTTAGTTTAAAGACTTAGCTCTCAGTTCCCCTTTATTCCCACGGGACCATTCCTCCACTCATTCCTTAAGCCCCTTCCCTGTCTTTTCTTCACCCCGCTCCACTGCTTTTCCCCAAGCCATCCTGACCACTAATCCACCCGATCTAACGGCCATCACCGCTCTGCCCTTCATCCTATTTTATAACACACCCCCGCTACATGACAAAGCACCTATGTCAGTGTCGGCCCCACATTCCACTCAAAGCCTGCCAATCGACCATAGTTTTCCACCTGTGCCCCAATATCACCCCTCTGAATTTTCACCCCCCACTGGGCTCCACCCGCACCATCGATCTCACTTCTTCAGATCCGACGATGGAGATCGTATATCGTGCGAAATTTTATGCCGAGGTTTAACGGCCCTTGCCCACACGAAATGGGTCGTTTCTCCCAGGAAATGTGTCCGACGATGATTGTAATCGCGTGCCTCCGCCCCAACACCATTTACTACTGATTTTAAATGTGATAAACCATCGCAGTTTCACAAAAACACCCTGCTCCTCTGCATGCCCAATTTCAAATTTTTTCTACTTCTCTGCCTTGTTCCACCTTCGGAACCCTCCCTTGCTTCTCCCTGTCCTCTGTAATACTCCTCTGATAGCCTCAAACCCTACAAAACCCCAAAATGTAGTTAAACCACAAATCCACAGGTTTTAAGTTAATGATTTGTTTATTGTTGCAGGTTTAATGGCGGTTGTGGCCTAAGAAGCCATCCCATAGTCATATAAGTGGTTGCAATATTTGGATGATGATCCAAGGGCCAAACACATAAATAAAGGGGATAAGGGTTTGAATCCAGAAGCTTTGAGTCAATGATACATGACCATTGATCCAGTCAATAAACCCTCCATCACATAGAAGAACCCTGCATACAAACAAAACAAGAAGATCAATGAAGAAATTAAAGGAAGAACAGAGAGATTAAAGGATAAAGACAAAGAGTTAATAACAATGATTAAATATTAAAGCAATAAATAAAGCTAAAGGCAACAAAGATGATTAAGGAGGCCTAAAAAAATCAAGGCCAAAACATAGTTTAAAGCATAAAACAGGACAGATTAGCCTAAATAAAGATTTGAATGATAAATCCATGAAACAGTTACTTCATAAAAGACTAAATATGCCACCTACAAGCACATATTTTCCTCAAAAACATACAAATTTATTACATTTAGAACATATTTTTAAAGAAACATCTCAATAGTTATTTCAAAAGTTATTAAGAAGCCTAAAAGTCAAATATTGCAACTAAGTAGCTCAGCAATTAAACAGAATTCATTATGAAGAGTAACTCTTTCCATATATTTTTGCCTTGGGCCTTGCATGGTATCAAAGGTCAAAAATCATTAACTCAATCATAAATGAACATATTAACCCTAGTTTTCATTTATCCTCCTCTTTTTCCTATAAATACAGCATGAGGACTTCATTAGAAAGGGTTCTTGGTTGGTTGTAGAAGGTTGTTACTATTAGTGATTTAGAGTGTTGTTGAGCTAGTTGAGGAGTACTAAGGTGGATAGAGAAGCTTTGAGCTATAAAGACCCACTCTGCTAGAATATGTAACTAGTTTGATCATCAATAAAATAAGTTGATTCACAGGATCCTGGTCTATGTTAAATGGTGGTGTTTTTTCTCACTGTTTCTGTTTTCCCCTTATGATTTCACTCTGTCCATTTTCTCTAATAAAGAACAGAAAATTTAGATTAGGATTTACTGTCAAAATTACCCTATTTCTATGTGTAAGCTTTATCTTTATGTTTTCTTCTGCAAGGTTTGATTAAAGGATTCGTAATGGCCCTCCAGTTTTATCTAGTTTATTGTTTTAAGAATGATTCAATAGAGTATAACCAGGGAATTATTGTGAAGCCCATGTCCTTTTGAGTACAACTTGAGATATCGTTCTTAAAAAGATCTCTTCAAATGTATTCTAAGTAGAGTTAAGCTAGGGAAGTCTATGATATGCATTGTCTTCTGGCTAGTCTTTAAAAGTTGCTTCGAAAGATCCCTAAATAGCTTGCCAAAAGCAGATTAGGTTATTTTTGTTTGATCTTAGGCTGCTCTTATTTTTATCTTTTTTGTTTTCTTTATCTAAAAGTAGTCTTAGGATTACTGTATTGTTGTCTTAAAAGTCAGCTTTAATAAAAGTTTGTCCAAAGAAGTATATGGTTTTCCCTAACCTCTGGCTTACTTCAAACAATTACTTTGAAAGGCTTTTCTTATTTAAGTAGAGCTAGAATATTCTTGACTGACTATAGCTCTACTTCCTTCAAAACAACCTAATGTTTCATATCAAAATTTTATCTAAAAGATCCATTTAATCTAGACGACTTGCCCTATGAAAACCCTTGGATAGTTGTTGAACAATTAAATCCTTTTATGACTCCATAGCCCAATGGATTAATGTTTCCTCATAGTCTATCCATCCAGCTGAAACACTCTCTCAATCTCTTCCAACCTTTAAACCCTTCAAGTACCTTTTCAATCAACCAAAACCAAAACAAAGTTCTCAGAGCTTCATAACTAGCCTAATATCATAAACAAAGCATAAAGATATATCCTTTAAAGCAATTCTATAGAGATATCCCTCTCTGAATCCAGGAAAGCTAGGTCCTAAGATTCCAAAGTGGTTCTGATGTGGCCCCTACAGTGATTATTCTTGCCATTCTTATAAATCACGGGTAGCCAACATAGTGGCGACCATACTGGGATAAATTAAGGAATAGATCACTTCAAAACTCAGAAAATCTCATTCTTAAAATGAATCAAGTGTCGGCCAAGAATGGTTCCTGATTGTTGATGGTGGAAAACAACCAGTCCTAGAAAACAAGTAAAAATATTCCACTTGGTGACTCCACTGGTTTTCAGTAGGCCTGCTGACCCTATTGGTTTTTTTCCAAAAACTTCACTGGGATACCTTATCTCATCATTAGAACATCACTAAAACCCATTTAAGAAAACTTTGTGGATTAAGTTTTCTTACACAGATTAGTTTCCCTATAAATACTGTCATACCTTGCTAATTGTTCTTATATTTGGGTATAAATCCTGGCTTCCAAAAGAATCCATACTAGAGCCTATCCTGACCCAAATCCTCCTGCAATATTTGATAATCCTTAGAGAATTCTTAGGAAGTCTCCTTCATCTAAAAATCCAACTGTTGTCAGACCCATCCTAAGAGAAAGTTCTGTCCCTAAAAACCTTATAAAATTGTAGAGTACCCAAGTTTAATTACCTCATATCAGAAGCTTATCTAGAACCAAGTCACAAAGTGGTATAGACCAGATAAACCTTGAGCTTGAAGACTCACAACAAAGCAGCAGTAGGGAAGCTTCTCCTTCCACTCCTCCAGATCTCCATTTTCTCCATAACTTTGGCTTCTCCCATCCTAGATCTGCTCAACATCACTTAGCTGGTCCAAGTACTTCAGCTACACCCACTATTCAAACCACCCCACTTCATCACCTTCCTTCACTTGTTAAACCCCCATTATTTCCACAAGCTCATATTATGACAACATGGTATGCTCCCTTAGTCCTTCGTTTACCTTTAGTTTCTCTACCTCAAGACTATCATTCCAAGATTCCATTATATGATCCTAGTAGCTCTACTACAGCTCAACAACATGTGGATAGAATGAATGATTACTTTGACAGAAAAGAAATAGATGATGAGACTATAAAACTTAGAATGTTTTCTCAAATCTTAGTGGGAGAAGCAAGAAAATGGTTCAAAGGTTTAACCCCTAACAGCATTAATGATCTTCCTGCTTTCCATCAAATGTTCCTAAACAAATAGGAAGTCAAGAGAAATCCCCTTCAAATCTTGTCTGAATACAATGACCTTAAAAGAAATACTGGAGAGAGTGTCCAGATTATTACACTAGATTCAATAGTGTTTATAATGCACTCCCTCCACAAATGAAACCCCCACAAGGCTTAGCCTTAATAAATTTTCCTGAAGGATTTGACCCAGACATGTGTTATCAATTAAGGGAGAGAGAACCCCTCACATTAGAAGACATGCAGAAAGGGGCAGTAAGTGTAGAAGCTAACCTTAATGCCAGAAGGGCTATATTGAAAGAAGAAAAGAAGGTTACCTACAAAGATGAAGCTGGACCCTCCACATCAGATTCCAAAATTTATAGCTTGGTTAGGACCATGGAAAGGATGATGGAGAGAATAAACATGAATGAGGGATTTTATCCCAAAGAAAACCAAAAAGCTCCTCAAAATAAAAATAAAAATCAAAACCAAAATATTATAATAAATCCCCCTCAAATTAGACAAAGAGGCCCTGATCAACAAGTCAGACCTCCTTTCCAACAGAATTATGCTGATGAAGATGAGGGAGTGATTGAAGAAACAGAGGGAGACCACATAAACTTATTGGGAGTGAACAATGAGGAGATCATTTTTCTCACTGAAGAAGAACAAGGAATATATACACCCTATGATGAAGAAAGCCCAGAATCTGAAGACTATAAACAAGGCTTTTAAAATTCCATAATGGAAGTGCATAAACAATATGATCTTAGGAGTAAAAGGAATCAAGACACTCCCAAAAATAAAACCTCTAAAATTTCTGCTAGGAACAATTCTGAAAACATTCCTAAAAAGACAACAGAAAACAATAAAACAATGGCTGAAAGTTCTAATTAAAACAAAGAAAAGAACACCCAAATTTCTAGCAAACATAGTGGTAACCCTAGCAGCACTAGCACCTCAACTAATGCTCCTGATAAAACCATCCTAACTGTTGTCCATAATAATAACCAGCAAACTGATTTTGCTGATAAAACAGTGACTAAAAAGGTTGAATTAAGAACTTCCAAAAATCAAACTCCTTTTAGCATAGAGAGTGAAATTGCCAAAATTAAAATCTCCATTTCTCTCATTGAATTAATCACAAAATATGTATATAAATCCCAACTGTTAATAGCTTTGAACATAGGAGAAAACAATGATTCTGGTAACTTAAATGATGACAAACCTGAGATTCTGTTTGGACCAGAAGTGGAAGGGAAATTTCAAGACGAAGGAGTTCCTCCACTTTATGTTAGTCTCAACATCCATGATAACATTTTTCACAATGCCATGCTTGACTCAGGAGAATCACATAACCTCATGCACAAATTAATAATGGAAATATTAGGCCTTGAGGTAACTAGGCCCTATAAATATTTATACTCATTTGACTCCAGCAAGGTCAAATTCCTAGGCCTAATAAAAGATCTTTGTGTCAAATTAGCACAAATCCCAGCCAAAAGCTTAGTAATGACATAGTATTGGTTGATATACCTCCTAAATATGCATGCTCCTTTCAAGATCATGGGGTGCTAAACTTCAAGGTACCCTGCAGATGGATATGACTTATGCAGCCATCCCTGTCTTTAGTCAACCAAGAAGACTATATAGGGAGACACACATGAAATAGATGGTTAGTATTCAAGAAAAACCAGACAAATCCCAACTTTATTCTATTCACATAGACGTTGACTCATTCATTATTTACAATGATGAAAATTTGAATGAGCAAGATGAAGTAGATGACAAAATAATAATAGGAAAAGAGGGAGGAAAGAAAAAAAGGACAAAACAATTTTCTAATTCAAAAAATTACAGCAAACATGAGGAAGATCCTAGGCAGAAAATCAGTCACCAACATAATGCTGATCATGAGAAACAAATAGAAAATCCTCAACACAATGGAAACCATGAGGAGCAAGGAAAAATTGAACATAGTGCAGACCCTAAAGAAAAACATAGTGGCGGCTATTATAAACAAACCAAAGAGGACAGAGAAGACTTTAATGACAAATCTAACCATGAACCTCTTTGGAGTATGAGCTTTTATGGGTCTTGTAGCAAAACGGGTTCACGAGCAGGCATATGGGTACATAACACAGAGAATAATCATGCTAAGGGTCATTCGTACAAGATAAATTTTCAATGTACAAATAACATAGCTCAATATGAAGCTCTCCTTTTAGGACTACAATTATTGAGAAAACTAGGAGCCAAGAGGATAACTATTCATGGAGACTCGGAACTGATTATTAAACAAGTAAATGGAGAATATACTGTCAAACATCCAAGATTACAGGCATATATAAATGATGTTGTTGACCTTTTGAAAACATTCACAGAATATGAGCTCAATTTTGTCCCTAGAAACCAGAACATTCTTGCCAATGGTTTAGCCTTTGCAGCTAGTACATGTCAAAAACCTTATGAAAGCAAACAATACATGGTCCAAGTTAAATATAGACCGGCAGTCCCTCATAATATCAAACACTGGAAAGCCTTTTAAGGAGATAAATAGATAGAGGATTTCCTACAGTCCGGAAATGAGTTTGAAGTGCCAAATTTAGACTAAGAGTATGAAGAAGACTACCCTACTGAGGAACAATCTTGCCAAGAAGAACCTCCTAATACTGCTGATATAAATCTGTTAACCAAAGGATTTAAACATAAAACAAAAATATGCACTGATTTAGAAAAAGAAGATCTAGAAGTGTTGCAGTCTAACAATAAAAACTTGCCAAAGGGACTAGTGCCTCTAGAAGAATTGTTTGACTTCAATGATGTTTCCAAAAAGCCAAAAATGGAACCCACTGAAACTAAAGTAGAAGAGTGCAACATAGGTAGTAAGGAGAAACCTAAAAGGATCAAATTATCCAAAACACTGCCAGCTCATATAAAACTGAAATATCTTGAGCTATTTAGAGAATTTTCTAATGGGTTTTCTTGGAGTTATGAAGATTTAAAATCATATGATACAGATATAATCCAACATAAGATACCCCTCAAGGAAAACCAAAAACCCTTTAGACAAAAATCGCACAGAATAAACCTTGTTCAATTACCTCTGGTTGAGAAAGAAATCAAAAAAATGTATGATGTTGGAATTATAGTCCTTGTGAGATACTCAGAATGGGTATCAAATCTTGTATCTGTAAGGAAGAAAACAGGAGAAATAAGGTTTTGAATAGACTTCAAAAACTTAAACAAGGCCTCATTAAAGGACAACTATCCCTTGCCCAAAATGGATCACACCTTATAAAGGGTATTAGGTTCTAAAAGAATTTCTTTGCTAGATGGCTTCTCAGGATACAACCAAGTATTGGTACACCCTGATTATCAACTTAAAATAGCCTTTACTATGCCTTGGGGCACTTTCATGTATGTGAAAATGCCTTTTGGTTTAATGAATGCTGGTGCCACATTCCAGAGAGCCATGGATATTTCTTTCTCAAAAGAAATAGGTTACTTCATTGTGATTTACTTAGATAACATAACAGTCTTTTCCAAAACAAATGAAGAACACCTAATACACCTAGGAAAATTCTTTGAGAAATGTAGAAAATATGGTTTATCCTTAAATCCCAAGAAAAAGAAGGTAAAATTCTGGGCCATATGATATCTGAAGAGGGAATAAAGTTAGACCCAAAGAGGATTGAGGGTGTGTTGCACATCAATCGTCCTAGAAATATCAAAGAAGTTCAATCTTTCATTGGAAAGATTAATTTCTTAAGAAGGTTCATACCCAACCTAACTGAACTCCTTAGAAACATTACAAACATGCTTAAAAAAGAAACAGGAGTTAAATGGACCTTACAAGCAAATAAATCCTTTGAACTGGTAAAACAAGCACTTACCCAAACACCGGTTCTTATTAGTCTTGATTTTACCAAATATTTCTTCATATTTTCCTTTACATTAGAACACACAATAGTTGTTGTCCTATTACATAAAAACATAAAGGGACAAGAGCAGCCTATTGCATTTTTCAGCAAGGCATTAAGAGATGCACCTCTGAAGTACAATATAATGGAAAAGCAGGCTTTTGCCTTAATCAAAGCCTTAAAATATTTCAGAGTTTACATTTTACACTCACACATCATTGCATTTGTGCCTCATTCAGTGGAAAAAGACATCTTGACACAAGATCCTGATGGAAAAAGAGGAAAGTGGATTGCTGTAATATTAGAATATGATTTAGAAATTAAGCCCACTAGGCTCATCAAAGGTCAAGGACTAGCTAAACTAATCGCTGAATCAAACTTACAAGCACTTGATATAAACATGTTTAATGCATTAGATGAACAGGAGGATTTGGAACCTCCACTTATTGAAGATCATTTTCTGAATTCATCTTGGTATGCTGATATTTTGTATGTGCTTCTTAATCTTAATGTACCTCCTGGTTTGTCTAAAACAAAGAAAATATTCTTAAAGTTGAAAGCTATAAATTACTGCATTTTAGATAAATGTCTATATTGGAAAATTGCTAGTGGATTATTGCTTAAATGTTTGCCTGAGAATGATGCAGATAAGATCAAGCATGAGTTTCATGAAGGAGAATGTGGAGGCCACCTCTATTGGAAAACTATTGTTAACCAAATCCTTAGAGCTGGTTATTACTGGCTCACCCTCTTTCAAGATGTCCATAAAATGATAATTTCCTGCCATAAGTGCCAAATATTTGAAGGCAAAAGAAAATTGCTACCCTTACCTCTGCATCCTATCATTGTTGAAGCTCCTTTTCAACAGTGGGGTCTAGACTTCATTGGGGAAATCCATCCTGATTCATCTGCCCAACACAAATGGATCGTCACAACAACTGATTATTTCATCAAACTGATAGAGACCACCCCTTCTAGGAATGTCACAGACTCAGTCATCATTAAATTCCTTGAAGACCATATCCTGTCAAGATTTGGCTGCCCTAAGAAGATCATCACTGAAAATGTTGCTGCCTTTGGGTCCAAAAAGATGATTGATTTTTGCCACAAATATTAGATTATATTGGGTCATTCCACAGCTTATTACCCTCAAGGTAATGGGTTGGCAGAGTCCTCAAACAAAAGTTTGGTGAACATCATCAAGAAATTGCTAGAAGAAAATAAGAACTCATGGCACAACAAGCTAGTATATGCACTTTGGGCAGACAGATTGACCACTAAAAAGTCAATTGGAATGTCCCCTTATCAGCTAGTTTATGGGGCAGATGAAATATTTCCAACCAATTTAGGAGTACTAGTCATGAAGCTGATCCAAGAAGTACATTCTGAAGAAGATGACATGATAAGAAGAATTAATCATACTATTTAGTTGCAGCAAACCAGAGAGGAGGTCTACAATAGATCATAACAAGTACAAGAAAACATGAAGAAGATGTTTGATAAAAGAACAAGGAAAATGATTTTAACATTGGTGACAAGGTACTAAAATGGGATTCTAGGAGGGAAGATAAGGGAAAACATGGAAAGTTTGAAAATTTATGGAAAGGACCTTATCTCATTCAGTCTGCTATAGGGAACAATGCATTCTTCCTTCAGAAGATGGATGGAATGGAACTTTTTGGAGGTCCTATCAATGGCATGATGCTCAAGCATTATTTTTGTTGATTTTTAGTTCAAAGCTTTGACCATTGAAAATAAAATTTCTTAAAGAAAAGACTTGGAAAAATGAAACACAAAAAACAAAAGAAAAGAGGAAAAGAGGGCAGATAAAAGAATAGGTATAGCCCCATACCAAAAAAGAGAAAAATATGAAAGTGTGCAAGCCCAAATGCCACTACTTTGAAAGAAGAAACGTTATTGAATCATACAACCTAATCATGATTGAATAAGTTTAAATTTATTGTTGATAGGTTAGTGAATTAAGATCTTCCAAACAATTTAAACTTGGCTTATCAGTAGAATAGATTAGGATAAGATAGAAATGGTTGTAAAAAGATCAAAACCTGAACCAATGGAAGAATGAAGGATGTCTAACAATTTCAGATTTTAAGCCTTCATAGTTTTGTTTTAAATTTCTACAAATAAAATCTATATGCAGTTTCTACAAAATGACATAGCCCCCATAGCAAATCAGACTGTCTAATCCTGGTTTTGTCTATGTTTTAAATTTTCTGTTTTAGATTAGAGAATGAAAATCTGTCAAATAGTTTAATCTTGACAAATAGATAGAATAGGTAGAGAAGCATTGAATTCATCAGTTTAATCTGAACTCATGGATGATATAAGGACAAAAGTAGATAGTTTCCTATTGAAACAAAAGAAAACATTGATATTACAAGGGTTTGGAAGTCTAAATGCACCCACAGAAGAAAAAATGTTAGGAAAGTATGTTGTGTAGGTAGAAGTTTGGGTGAAAAATCAGTCTTGTTATGATACTGCAGATCATCTCCACAGAGAAGAAAAATATCAAGTCAAAAACGAGGATTGTCAAAATGGTAAAACAAGGCACTGGTCTACTCTCCAAATATTTATTCTCTGAGGTTCTTGACACCTCCAAGGAGCTGTCTTCCCTAAGTGGAGCCACTGTTAGCCATCAGTAAATTTTTTATATAGGATGGCTAAATATTTTCTTAGCTTTCCAAAAAACAATTTTTTATGAGAAAAGCTTGGGAGTTTTGGAAATCTCACTACCTTCATTATCTCAAGCTTACCCATTCACTAAAATATTCACTCAAATATTCCCAAGTCATCCTGTTGTTTCAGAAAAGAGGCTTTTTTCAGGCTCATTCCCCCATTTTGCACCTCCATAATTCTCCCCTCATTCACCTATTTTCCCCTCCCAAATCAGTCACTTTCCCTTATTCAAAGGACCCCTTTTATTTCTCATTTTCCCTTCATTTACCCTTAATTTTCCCTAAAAAAGGGCTTTACACCATAGAAGTACTCTTTTACTTATTTTAAACCCACTTCTTTACCTTATCGGACCCCCTAAAAACTCCCAAAACCCTGTTTTTAGGCTAAAACCCGCCCCTTTACATAATAGGCTTTTAAGCCCTTTTTGGTTTAAAGCCTCAGCCCCCAGTTCCCCTTTATTCCCATGGGACCATTCCTCCACTCATTCCTTAAGCCCCTTCCCTATATTTTCTTCACCCTGCTCCACTGCTTTTTCCCAGGCCATCCCGACCACTAATCCACCTGATCTAATGGCCATCACCGCTCTTCCATTCATCCTGTTTTATAACACACCCCTGCTACACGAAAAATCACCTATGTCACTATCAGCCCCACCTTCCACTCAAAGCCCACCAACTGACCATATTCAACCACCTGTGCCCCATTATCGCCTCCGAAGTTTCACCCCACCACCGGGCTCCACCCGCACCGTCGATCTCAATTCTTGAGATCCGACGGTGGAGATCGTATATCGTGCAGAATTTTATGCTAAGGTTTAACGGCCTTTAAGCACGTGAAATGGGCGGTTTCGCCTAGGACACATGTCCAACGATGAGTGGAATCATGTGCCTCTGCCCCAATACCATTTACCACTGATTGTCAATGCGATAAACCACCGCGGTTTCACAAAACCACCCTCCTCCTCTGCGCAGCCAATTTCAAATTTTTTGCGCTTCTTCGCCTGGTTCCACCTTCGGAACCCTCCCCTGCTTCTCCCTCTCCTCTATAATACTCCTCCAATAGCCTCAAACCCCTCAGAACCCCAAAATGCAGTTAAACCACAAATCCGCAGGTTTTAAGTTAATGATTTGTTAATTGTTGCAGGTTTAATGGCGGCTCTGGCCTAAGAAGCCATCCCACAATCATATAAGTGGCTGCAGTCTTTGTATTATGATCCAAGGGCCAAATGCATAAATAAAAGGGATAAGGGTTTTATTCCAGAAGCTTTCATTCAATGATACATGACCATTGATCCAGTGAATAAACCCTCCAGTGCATAGAAGAACCCTGCATACAAACAAAACAAGAAGATCAGTGAAGAAATTAAAGGAAGAACAGAGGGAATAAAGGATAAATACAAAGAGTTAAGAACGGTGATTAAATATTAAAGCATTCAATAAAGCTAAAGGCAGAAAAGATGATTAAGGAGGCCTAAAAGAAAAATCAAGGCCAAAACAGAGTTTAGCATAAAACAGGACAGATTAGCCTAAAGAAAGCTTCGAATGGTAAATCCATGAAAAAGTTACTTCATCAAAGACTAAAGATGCCACCTACAAGTGCATATTTTCCTCAAAAACATACAAAGTTATTACAGTCAGAAGATATTTTCAAAGAAATAGCTCAATAGTTATTTCAAAAGTTATTAAGAAGCCTAAAAGTCAAATATTACAACTAAGTAGCTCAGAAAATAAACAGCATTCATTATGAAGAGTAAATATTTCCAGATATTTTTCCTTGCATGGTCTCAAAGGTCAAAAATCATTAACTCAGTCATAAATGAACATATTAACCCTAGTTTTCATTTCATCTCCTATTTTGCCTATAAATATAGCATGAGGACTTCATTAGAAAGGGTTCTTGGTTGGTTATAGAAGGTTGTTACTATCAGTGATTTAGAGTGTTGCTGAGCTAGTTGAGGAGTACTAAGTTGGATAAAGAAGCTTTGAGTTGTAAAGACCCACTATGCTGGAATATCTAACTGGTTTTATCATCAATAAAACAAGCTGAATCACAAGATCCTGGTCTATGTTAAATGGTGATGTTTTTTCTCACTGTTTCTATTTTCCCCTTATGCTTTCATTCTGTCCATTTTCTCTAATAAAGAATAGAAAATTTAGATTAGGATTTACTGTTAAAAGTACCCTATTTTCGTCTGCAAGCTTTATCTTTATGTTTTCTTCTGCAAGGTTTGATTGAAGGATTCTTAATTACCCTCTGGTTTTATCTAGTTTGTTGTCTTAAGAATGATTCAATAGAGTATAACTAGGGAAGTGTGGGTAAGCCCATGTCCTTTTGAGTACAACTTGAGATATTGTTCTTAAAAAGATCTCTTCAAATGTATGCTAACTAGAGTTAAACCAGGGAAGTCTATGGTATGCCTTGTCCTCTGGCTAGTCTTTAAAAGTTTCTTTGAAAGATCCCTAAAGAGTTTGTCAAAAGCATATTACATTATGTTTGTTTGATCTTAGGCTGCTCTTATTGTTATCTTTTTTTTTTCTTTATCTGAAAGTAGTCGTAGGATTACTGGATTGTTGTCTTAAAAGTCAGCTTTAATAAAATTTTGTCCAAAGAAGTCTATGGTTTTCCCTATCCTTTGGCTTACTTCAAACAATTACTTTGAAAGGTTTTTCTTATTTAAGTAGAGCTAGAAGATTCTTGACTGACTATAGCTCTACTACCTTCACAACACCTTAATGTTTCATATCACAATTTAGTCTAAAAGATCCATTTAAGCTAGATGACTTGCCCTATGAAAACCCTTGGATAGATGTTGAACAATTAAATCCTTTTATGACTCCATATCCCAATGGATTAATGTTGCCTCATAGTCCATCCATCCAGCTGAAACACTCTCTCAATCTCTTCCATCCTTTAAACCCTTCAAGTACCTTTTAATTCAACCAAAACCAAAACAAAGTTCTCAGAGCTTCATAACTAGCCTAATATAATAAACAAATCATAAATATATATCCTTTAAAGCACTTATATAGAGAGATCCCTCTCTGAATCCAGGAATGCTAGGTCCTAGGGTTCCAAAGTGGTTCTGATGTGGACCCTGCAATGTTTATTCTTTCCATTCTTATAAATCACAGGTAGCCAACACACGGAACTTGAGAACTATTTCCCATAGCATGAAACGGTTCATGGAAAAGAAAAAAAAATATAAATAACATGCAAACTCTCAAGCACAAGTATTTTAATGGAAATATGATGGGGGAAGACCAATGTTATCAAAATCGGTGGAACCAGCTGGTCTGATTGACTTGACTCCCAAGCCATTCTAGTTCGAGGTATGGAACTGGAAATGAGAGAGAAAATGAGAAAAATTATACTAATGATTCTTCTTTCTTGAAGTATGTCACAAATATATGGAAGAAGGATGAAATTTTTGTTTGAAGCTACTTATGGAATTGTAGAAAGTGGAAAAAAAATGTTAACATAGTCATATACAAGTTTTTTTTTATTCTTAATGATTCAAAAAAAAAAAATTATGCGTACGAGCCAAAAGGAGGACACATAATTTCAAAAGCAACGTGGTGAAGCATAATCAGCCAATGAAGAAAGGAGGAGAAACAAGCCTAAACTCATAAATATTCTAACATCTTCAAGAATGGTAGAACAAGTTCTCCTAGTTGTTGAAGATGTCAGAAAGAGATTCAACATTAGAAGTTTGGAAAAAAATGTTTGACATGTGTGAGAGGGAAGAAACAAATTTTAGATTTTCCCAAGCCATATATGCATATGGGATTCCCTTAAATGTAGTTCAGGCTCCATTTTGGGAAGATACAGTTAGAGCAGTGAGTGAAGCACCTAGGTTTGCAAGGGACTAAACTTGAAAAGGTATGCATTGTTCTTCTATGGAAAGAGATGTTGATTATGGAGAAACTGCTGGAACCAGTATATTCGAATTGGAATAATTGTGGTTTGTATATTATTTTGAATGAAAACACCAATACAACTAATAGATAATTGGTAAATATTGTAGTAATATCTACTTCATGTCCATCCTTCTTGGCAAAATTAGGTGACGAGTGTTGAACGAACTGTTGTAAGAACAATTGAGATCAAAGGCCATTCAAACATTGTGCAACTCATTAAAGAAATTTTAGATTCCTGTAAAGCATCTGGTGTCATTATTGAGGCTACATATGCCCATTTTTTTTGGACCCAAAGTGAAATTCATAGTTTGAATCTTGCTTTCAAAGCTAGTTGTCAAAATTTAATGGACGAAAAACCTTTGTGAGAAGTAAAATAAATCCATATTTGTATCAAAAACCATCAACATGCACAAGAGATTTTAGACAATTTAATGAGCTCTAACTTTTGAAGGTTAATGAGCTTAAACAAATTTGCATCCCACTATGTAATGATTCACACCTATGGTACATAAAGGAAACTTTATTTCCCATGGTGCTAATTCCATAGTGGAAAACATGGAGACAACGCAGACTAAAAAAGAAATGCACATTGGGACTGTAGTGGATTGATCAGGTAAAATTGAGTTTTTCCTTTCCATATTGGAGAAACTAGCTGATTTTCTATAGTTTTGTGATAAAGATACACCAATGTTTGGAAACATTTATAACAACATAGATCATATTTTGGAAAATTTCATCAAGTTCCTGAAGAGTGGGGCCCTCTTTTGTATGTTACCATAAAGGATTAAACTATCAGTAAATAGTACAAATACAATACCCTTTTGAATTTTATTGGCTTATTCCTTGAACCCAAAGCACTATGATGAGGCTTGGCTAAGTCCGGGGGTAAAGGGAATGCTCCAAAAAATGACAAGGAGGTGGTTGATGGATTTAGAGCAACATTTAGTAACATTTTTTCACAGGCATTGGTTCATTTTAAAATGTAAATGAGCTCAAGAACAGGGGCACTATGAATCCTATGCATGGTAGAGATAGTATGGTGCTCAAATTTCAAAATATAAAATGCTTGCAACTAGAGCTCTTTCTTGAGTTGTAATATCTTTAGGAGCAAAAAGAAACTGGAGAACTTATGGGGTCATCCATTTGGAAAACAGAAACAAACTAGCATCAACAAGAGGAGAAGATGTTTACATTCACTCGCATTAGGGGATTTTTGAGGTCTAAAATGGGCCTCCTAAGAAAAATGTACAACCAAAATAAACTTTATAAGCACCAATGGGCTTCAAGATGATGATTTCAACCATGGGGGATTATTCACCATTTTTTAATTAAAAGGGTAAAAACATAAAAAATAATAAAATAATAAAACTACTTTTTCAACTTGTATTTTCAACTTATCTCCAAAAAGTTTTACTCAAATTTCAAGCGGGGGTACTTGTTGGATGCAAAATTTAATTCCTCACTCAAGGAGTACCCATGTTACATACTTTTTATGGGCTCTGCCACATGAAAAATGAGAAATACATGAAAAAATGTTATTGCAATTACGTTTTTCATGTATTTATCATTTTTTTTGTAGTAGGATCCATCGAAAGTATGCAACAAGGGTACTCCTTGGATGAGGAATTAAATTTTTCATCCAACGAGTACTCTCGCTCGAAATTTAGTAAAAAATTTAGGAGATAAGTTGAAAATACAAGTTGAAAAAGTAGTTTTTTTCTTTTTTTCCCTCTAAAATTTGATGATGTAATCAACTCTTATTTTATTATTTCCACTATTATTTTATAATTTCCTTAGGAGGCCCATTTTAGACCTTAATATTCCCCTAATTAACATTTTCCTTGTCTCTCAATCAAAGGATGATTATAGAAACACAACTTCAAAGTATCGAGATGTGAATGTTGAATCTGGGGGCTTGGATACCCATGACTGCTTGATAGCTAACCCCTAACTGGTCTCTCCATTCAACGATACTTATTTTGTTGAGGATGAGATAGGCTTGCTTGGGTCAATTATGGGAGGTTATGTTACCCTTTTTATTGGCATGTAGCATGGCAGTGCCAGTTCTGGTTGTGGTGTTTCTTAAAATCAATTAGCAGACATAATAGATGATGTTCCATAGGATGACGTGGATGGTGGTGACTGTTGTGGAACACAACAATGGAGCATAATTAGAAGAATTTGAAGTGTTGGATTTTTCCAGATAAGCCCATTTTTTGGTAATTTTAATTTTTTACATTTGTACATATTAATGTGGAATCTTCTCTCCAAATTTATAATGTAATTTTGACATTTTAAAATATCATATTCAGATATTTCGATATATTTTTGAGTTAATGGGTTGTGAATCATGAAGGTTTAGAATGTAGAATTCTGAAATTTCAAATTTCTAATTATTTTACAATGTATATTTATGAATTCTATCAGTTCTTTGGTTTCTTCAAAATCATGGAACATAGAATTTTTCTAAATACTAATTTTTTTTAAATTTGTAGAATAAGACAAGTCATATGATGGAATCTGGGATCAACATGTTTAGAATGTACAATTCCAAATTTTTCGTCTTTTCCTTAAAATATATGATCTTTTCCTTGCATATTTTATAAAAAAATTGGGTTACCCCACCATCAGTTCCTAAATTGAGGATACCTTCCACACCCACACCCAATTCTTTTGTTGATCCTGAGCCACACCCACAAATCATGTAGCCTTGCTCTTAGGGAACAAGAATTACACATGGCAGCTCTATAGAGTGATTTGTATAGAAATATTACAAAATATGAAGATCTCAAACCAAATATTTTTATAGCACAATATACAGATAGACTGATAATGGAGAAACTAGAAGATGAATAGAGAAAAAAAAGTCAAAAACAGGGAGGTTGTTAGGGTTGACTAGCTAAAAAAAAATACAAGAGATGCAAGAAGTTAATGATAATATCAAGGCCAAAATAGAGGTATAAAGAGAAAATCACCTCATGGATTCATAAATGAATAAGGAAAAAGAAGGATCCATAGGGAGACACAATAAAGTCATTAATACTTTTCTCTTATAGCTCAAATCCTGAACGTGATGAAGGGTGAGTTTAATCACCTTTTATAGGAAAATTAGCTTTGAAACAACAATCCTAAGGAATGATGAATCTAGTAGTAATATTCCACCACCATCTGGACACAAGTGAGGATGAATTGATTTTGAAAATTTTTTGGAAGCTTTGGGTGTGACAACTTGAGTTTATCATAGTGATTGTGGCTCCCCATTGCCTTTTTTCTAGGTACACTCGAGGCAAGTGTATGATAATAAAACCAATGGGGGGAAAATGTGGCCTTCAGATTTTTTTTTGAATTTGATGGTCTAGATAAGAAATCAACGATTGTATTAGTATCCCACTTCCTTTATATAATGACAAGGTTGCACTATTGTAGATAAGAAATTCACAAAGTACAACTTTTTCATTACAACTAAATTTGTGTTCAAAAAAATATATAAAGGTTTGTGGTTTGTATATATCATTGTGTCCTTCCCTAGAATAATCTTGCAAGTTGTTTATGGTTATGAATTATTCTCTCCATTCAAAATGTTTCTTCAAGTCTATAGGCATGCATGTTGTGATTTGTGGAGTATTCTCTTTCTTACAATATCTATATTTACATATCATATGCATTACTATAATATCTAATGTTTTGATGCAGAATATGTACTCTCTTGACAATTACTAGGTTACTCTTGGTCCTTAGAGTGTGCCTTTTTTTTGTTCCAATACCAATTAGTGGACTATATATGTAATCTTTCAGATGTGTTTTGCAAAAGATGATTAAAGTTATTATAATACTTTTTTGTTTTGTTTAAATCTTTCGAGTGTCCATTAGGTGATTTGGAGATATGAATTAATTTAGTGGAAAAATTTATATATTTTACATTTGAATGATGTTCTTTGTTTTATAGATGATGAATCATGATGTTATTGTTTTGCGTATAATGATTTATTTTTTCTTTTGGTCTTCGAATAACGTTTTAATAAAAAAATTCTTAATGTTTTTTGTGAACATGATAGTGAGGAGGGGGGAGAAGAAGAGGGATGAGAAGGCTTTCAACACACATGAGTAGTTGAGGAGGTTGAGTGATATAGAGAGATGGAGACTTTAGGCAGCCAAGAAAGAGGCATTTTGGGCAGTGCACAGTTTTTAACATCCACATGAAATCCATAAAACATGATCATATGCCCCTGTCGTACAGTCTCTACAACAAAGAATTAATTTTTATGTTTTTTTCAACATCTGTACCTCTCAAGAAGCCTATAGAAGCTCAAGTTTAGGGTGATTTGGTAATTGTACAATCCTAATATTTGGGAAGTGTGTGGAGGCTACCTTGTAATTTTTTCAAGGATTGAAAATCTGATTTGAAGGAGTAATTACCTGTGTATATGTGAAATTATTTTTTGTGCTTTTTGCTATTTAATTTTTGCCTATTGTGTGATCGAATTTATGGTATAAAATTTAACCCTAGGCTAAATTGAACTCCCTAGTTTTGAAATTATAATTAAATTGTGAAATGAAAAGTACCTTGGGTTGAATATAATAAATATAGCCTAATAAATTCTAGAATATATCTGTGAAAATTCCTTAAAATGGGCAGTAGTTTTTTCACTTGAGATTCAGTGGAATTTTGGTTTTGGAATCGATTTGCAAGAGTCCCACCCGTGTTGCAGTAGATAACCATGTTACCACACAAAAATATCAAAAAGGTTGTCATTATACATGAACTATCTGAATTACAACAAGAGCTCAAGAACTTTTGGTTAGACAAGGCAGAGAAGTTTGTAGGTAAAGGCACTTCGAAATTTTAATACTATTGAAATCCATCCTTGGATGAATTTCAAATTAATACATAAACTTCATCTAAATATATATATATTGGTCCACTTCTTATTATGGAGGTAATATGTAAATTGCAATTTTCCAAGCCAATATAGTGCTTCTCACTTGGAAAACCATTCAGAGAGGTACCAATCCCATCGATCATGACCAAATATATGTCTTTGCAACTAATGCCACATTCTAGCCCCACAAAATGGAGGAAAATAGCCCCTATTCAACAATAAAAAGGAACTTAACTGCTCTATATAGATTATTTTGGAAATTCAAGTAGCCTTCGTGAGAATTCCACAATAGAATAAAGAATGCTTGTCTTACCTAGAAATAATGTAAGTCCTAATGGTTGGACAAGAACTACATTTTACATCAATGAGACAATGTAATAGTAAAGATGCAAGAACCCACCAAAAAAAATGAATCCTAACAAAATGATGCCCATCCTATTGATTTCATCATTCATAAGACCCTAGCTTAGATATTCGAATGAATCTTACAGTCAAAGACAGGGGGAAGTGAAAATGTCAAGAAAAGACTCAGTTCACGAAATGATAGACAATTTGTGGATAGGAAAATTTGGGATTGATGCCTATTGGGGAAATATCAAGCCAATATTTATATGGGTCTAAGCTAGTATCTATTATGAGACCTCTCCAAATTGACAAATACATAAATTATTGAAAACAAAATGAGGAAACGTAGAGAATGAAAGGACAATAGATAACTTTAAAAAAAATCTCCCCAAGAGGAAATTCTGTAAAATCTTACATAAGTTCAAAAAAGAAACTGTGATGACAGGATCCCATGCTACACCCATGGAACTCTGTAGCATAATGTCAAAAATTCTAAAATCTGCATTTCCCAACCATAATCACAAAACTCATATCCTCAACATGCATTCCATATCACATTCCCAACAAAAAAAGCAAAGCACATAAAATTCCCAATAAACCATCGATCCCTTAATCACGCATGGAACTCCAACTCTTAATTCTCAGGCCAAAGGTTACATTAATGCAAGAAAATGCATGTACTGAATACTTAAAAATATTTCATGGTCATGGGCATTTTGATAAAATGATTCATCAGGGAAGGGAGGTGGGAATCATTGTGAAAGAAGAGAAACTATTTCATTGTGGTGCTTGATACTCTCAAGAGCTTAAATCATGAGTTAGAATTGGCGCAACCATGTCTTCCTTTGCCTTTGGATGAAGGCCAATAACACCAAATGAAATTAGATTTAATTTCTATTTCCTCTCACCTTCTCTCCCTTCTAATAGCCTGACTGATCCTGTTATAACAATATTAAATTATATACTCGTTGGAATGATGAATAAAAACACCTGAAACTTCTAAAGAGTTCTGAGGAATTAAAAAATACGCCTTCAATTACATTAAGAGCTCAACATTACTGTGTTTCAGATGCCAACTAGGGAATCCCTTCTCCCTCTTAAAAGAATGGTGGCCAAATTCCTTTAGGATCAGTTTCAAACCTACTCATTCGTAACATTGAGATATTTTAAATCTCCTTGATTGGACTTAGTATCATAACAATGAGCGATGTGAGAACTTTCCAAAATTCCAAAGAAAATATGAAAATTTTGCAATTTCACTTTCAAACCTCAAATTCTAAATATCCCCTCAAGCTTCAGGGCTTAAGTTGAATCAATTCATATGTTTTTGGCTCATAAGTTATTTGTGATGCAGATATATGTAGTGTCAATTACAATACTTATTATGGTAAGTATGTTTTCAGTATTTACATGGATGCATTGATGTTATTTCCCTTCAAAGTATTTTCTGCCCTTTAATAAACATGAATATGACATCGCAAAACTATTTATTTTCGAATCCATTGATGTAGTGTCATACATCTACTAGGTCTACTACTAAGGGCAATACATCTATTGGTTTTTGCATGAAACAATACAATGTTTTTTTTTGTCTAAGCCTTTTTGGGTATCTTTTCTATTATTTACCTTTTTTCAACTATGAACAAGACGATAAAACTTAAAAACCACTATTCCATGATTGTGTTGATCTATGTCTGCAAGATTTATTATTAACCGGACAATATATCATTGTTTTGCATTGAGGTCGCTCCAAAATTTCCAAATTTATTTGCCACCCAAATCCACCTCTCAGTATCTTCTTTATTATGTGCACCTTCTCTTGATAATTGAGTCATGGAATGAAAACTAATTTGAAACAAAACAAGCCCATATGGAATAGAAAATTTATTTCAATATTAGTTTTAATTCCCTTTTATTAATTTTGTGTTTAATGTGTTAATTTCTTTGGGAATGAATGGACGAATTTTACCAAGGGCCATCTTTCCATTCTTGGTGGAAATGAGTTGCTGTCATTTTTAATACATAATATTTGCATTAATTTTGAAAAAAATTATAGAATTGAGCACATCTTGGTTCTCTCTTAATGAGGCATGGTTCTTTGGCCCTTTTCTTAATAACTTGTTGCATTTTCAAATGAATTTCTCCAACTAACTTCTTCCTTGGGAGTAGTTTCAAATATCAAAATCGCATAACCTCCTACCTTCTATTTAATTTTGTCCTCCTTTATAATATTATACATATGGTAGGTAATATGACTGTTTTTTTTTATTTATTTAATTAGGTTTAAATTTTAAAGCACTCTACCCATGCTAATTGAGACTATATGAAATGTCAAGAGACCTAAATGGGAAAACTGAAAAGAGGTTCGAAAGTTGAAAAGGTCCACAAGAAATAGTATACTTTTAATTTGATGACGGGAAGACCTGGACAGTTAGATGTTTCATTCTTACTAATCTATAAAGTTAACTTTAATCCTACAATTAAAACTCTGCACCCATCGTGGAAACACTAATACAATGTCACTGGTGTCTCACATGGAAACCAGTAATATTTTCTTTCAGAGAGAGAGAGAACTAAGTCCAACGGTTCCAATACATCCTACATATTTTGTTATAGGAAGGGCCATACCATAAAATTTCTATTGTATCATCTGTGAAACACAAAAACTCTCATTGGTGTCTCACTAGGCATCCAATGATATCTTAATGTCAGAGAGAGATGGAAGTTGGAATTAATTTTGAAGGTTGTAATATGCTATACATATTTGTTGTAGGAAGGGTCCTACCATAAATTTCTATAGGGATCTGGTAGGAAACCCAAAATTTGCAAATGACCCTTTCTTGTAATCCATGTTTTGGAGAACTAACATGATGTACTCATATTATGGCCTAAAACAAGACATAACCCACTGGAACAACACCAGTCTGATGGACACAATCAACATTAGTTGTAACAACCATGAAGACATCAATAAAACTCTCTAAAAAACATGGCTACATGATCATTTCTGGCGGTGAAACAGACAGAAAGGAAGATTTTGGTTCATATATCTCTCCATTTAAATCCTAGGAAAATGTCTGTAAAAGTAGAAATATTCTTTTTGAAGAAAATTGAAGATTTCTTAGCACTTAACAACTAGTAATTTGGTAAATCTTTTAGAAGTCAAAAGTGAAGGTGTCATGTTTCTTTCGTGATGCTTGGATAACCACTGCAAGACTTGAATAATTGGTGAAAGATCTAGGTGTTCGATCCTCCAACTGGAAATCATATATCTAAAAAAGAAGAAGTACGCAACATATTACCCTCTTCCTTTCCAACTTCTTGATAATCTGATTGGCAGATGGAAGGTAGCATAAGCAAAGTGATACCCCTTTCAACTCCTATTGAGCTCAAAAAGCTTATATGTGTGTGATTTCCAGAAAGAAGGCTAGAAATTCCGTTGCATCATACTTGAATTGATTCCCCTGTGGATGAGCCATTGTTCCTCTATCATTTTTTATTTATCAACCCAGGTATGAAGGAACTGTTTTTATCGAATTATCCCAAATCTGGTCTTTTCGTTTTCTACAATCTAGGAATCTAAGATGTGTGTTGATTCTCTTGAACTGGGTGTTTCATTATGGGTATTTGTAATGGTTTCAAGCCTTGATTGAATATGTTAAATTAGTTGTAGAAATTTCACAGTGACTCGGGGATTTTCTGTACATTGTTTAAACTTGGGACTTTCAGTTTAAGTAAATTTAGTAAGATAATTATTCAACATTTCATATTTTGGGATCAATATGGGGTTTCATAAATAGAATTTATCCCGTTGTTGGGTCTTGATCTAGTTTTATTAGTAAGAGAAATGCAATGGGGCTCATTTTCAAGGCATTCACTTACTCAATATTGTTGTTGAGCCTTCTGATATGAAAGCTCCTCGTTACAGTATCATATTTCCAAAAGTGAGTGCCAAACATAAATGGTGAAACTTTGAGACTTTTTATATCATTTTATTTTTTATTTGACTATTTTCTATGAAGGGGGTTGTGCAATGTTGATTACTTTTATTTTTCTCTTTGTATTTCAACCCAAAAGGTATAATGGAGAGTTTTTACGGTAGTGGTCCCACTGGTACATAAAATTCGTAAGACTTGTTTCTCCTAAATTTCTTCTTTTACCATTACACATACCCCAATAAACTTTTGAAATTCACCAGATCTTCCCTTTCATTGTTCCCTTCCTTCAGTGTGTCTTTTTTATAATTCTTGTAATCTAAAGCATCACTTGGGCTAAAATAAAGTATTCTAGGACTCTAGGTAGCCCTTATCCATCTCCCAAAAAGTTGGGCATCTATTAACAAGAAAAACTATAGAAAATGAATATGAAGTTTAATGAATGTTTGGCTTCATGATGGTTGTTTTTAGTTTTCCATGCTCCTTTTGAAATTTTATAATTCTCACTATAGTAGACAATAAATTAATAATTTAACTTGGTATCTCAATCCATACAGGCTAAGCCAAAGTTGATATGCTTACCTTTGCTGAACATGGCTTGTAGATTGTGTATCTATATATATATATACACTCATTCACCCTATTTGACAATATTTTCTAGGGAAAAAATTGAATTTTATCATATCTCAAGCAATGGCGAGTTTAATTGGGCAGGCTATTTTTTTTAAAAGAAGGGTAAACAAATGTTATTGTCAAGTTGAACTTAAAATGTATAAACCCCTCCCCCAACTCCCAAAATTTGGGCATGCACACACACACACACACACACACCATAGTATTTAAAACTGAAACCAATGACTGACCTGATCCACTTATCAAACGGGATTTTGAATTGGAACCAGAAAAAAGAGATTGGTCAGATCTCAATGAATTAATATTTATAAAAATTCATGAAATAATTATTTTTTAATGAAAAAAAATATTTTGTTAATTTAAAGCCATGATTCCAAACCAATAGAGACAAAATATGCAAGTTTCTTCATATATATACCATATAAAGGTGAATATATCAAAATGGCACCGAGTGCATGTAATGTCCCCAAGGGATTAATTGGTGTTGGAGTAGGATCGCCTAATCACAGTTTTGGTACAATTTTGTAACATTTTGTAATAGTTTAGTCTAGCGTAGAAGCTTTGGGGCGGGTCAAAGCCCCCAATGAATTGTAATGGGTCAAGGGTTAGACCAAGAGTTTGCAAACCACGGTTTGCAGACCATAGAGTAGCGCAGGATAATATGATATAAATAGATGGATAAATCGAGTCTAGAAGTAGGCTAAGTTTTGGATTAAGCTCAGATATGAATCTGTGGATATGTTGTGTGGATTTCCTGGGTAAGGGCTCCTGTTGGCTATATGCGTGAAGACCCTAAGTCTTGTTGTGTTCGGACCCTGCTGGCTGTGTGTGTGGGCTAGTAAAGAGAGTGAGTAAGTTGGATTTGGATATGAATTAATGAGAAGATTGTTTTGTGATAACTGAGTATTTATTTTTTATGTTTATTGGTTGTGCTCTATGTTATTTCTGAGATTATATATGTTCGTTGAATACTAATGATTTATTCATTCGCACGTTGATGTGATGCTATAGGGAGAAATGAATGCATAGATATGGTTATGATTAGTCACCTTGCTTCTGTTAACATGTTATCTGATGGTTTATGAGATTCGCTTAAGTTATTCCGCCAATATACTATTAATGTTTTTTGTGTTATGGCTTCTCCAGCGCAGGTCTATTAGATCTGAAGCGGCCCCCTTTAATTTACTTTCTCTCTCACTGGGTTTGGAAACCTAGTTCCAACACCCTCCCATACTACTTTAGCTGATACCTTGACCTACACATGTAGGCCATTTCCAAAAGGGATAGTAGTACAAGGGTTTGTTGGTAAACCTTAAATCCAAACCTGGGTCAAGACCCCTCAAACCAACAAATCATTCAGTTGCAGGGACCAGGAGAATTTTGAGAGAGAGACCAGGTAATGCCATGGGGTCATTGGCATCCATTGAAGCCTGAACTTGAGGACTGGTTTGAAAACCAGATTCAGGAGTTTTCCCTCAAAGAGAAAAGAAGCAAGAAGCTGTCTGCCGAGGAGTGGAAAAACAAGTACATTTTTACAAAGGGACATGAAATTTTCTTTGTAACCTTCGCACACGAGCTATAGGAGTGGCTAGCAAGGATGGCAGAGTTCCAAACCTATTGGAAAGACGATCAGGTCATGCAATGGACCCCTGAGTTGATCTAACAATTGTAGAAGGCTGATAACAAGATCACCTGGACTATAGATCACTGGGTTAATAATATTTTGGGAGGATTTGTAACTAATTTTGCATTCAATTAGTTTGTGTTCTATTTTGAATCTGAGTGAATGTTTTTCAAAGGATTTAGAGGTAAGTTCTTGCAAACATTGTCGTTTCTAATTAAGATTCTATTGTGTGAAAAGGATGTCTTGTGCAACCAAACCGAGTGAATGACATCTAACCAGAGTGGAAGCACGACACGAAGCAGTAAATACTATTGGGTTAATAAATAAGGGGATAGATCGGTATATAGTCCTCTGAGTAATTCATCGAAATTCAACCAAGGTGAGCCTACGCATGCAGAGACTAGTCCCCCGGCTATGCCACCGTCGAACTCTCGCAAGGGTAAGAATTCTCCCATTCTAGCATCGCCACCATTTTTAGATGATATGGTTGCACACATGAAGTTAACCACCTTTAAGGGTGTGGGGGATGAGGATATTTATCAATTTTGGTTTGTATCGTAATTGGTATGGACCTCACAGAATATTAACAATAATGTTGTAAAGAGAGCATAGATGTCAATAGCCTTCGAAGGAAGGGTTGTGGATTGGTTCATGGGATATATTGGTCAACATGCCAATCCCACAATACAGGATATTAGGGATGCCTTGAAGCAGCAATTCTGAAATCCTAAGTCCTATGTTGAATGCATCGTAGAGATGAAAGATATTAAGCAGAGACCTACGAAGTCTATTTGGGAAGCTGACCAATGATTGAAGAAAGTCATCAGCGATGGAGGATTTGTCTATGAGGAAAAAAAACATAAATAGTGGCTCATCACCATTCTATTACCACATCTGCATGGTCCTATGGGTCAGTAGAAGATCAATTCGCAGGAAGAGGCCCTAGATATCACCATGAAATTGGAAGATGCACTAAAGGATGATGCTTAATTTTGGGTGATGCAGATCCAGAACCAGCTAGAAGAGATGCACTTAGAAATTAAGAATCTGAGAAGTGATCGGAGAAAAGAATTCAGTGTGAATGTCTGGTGCATATGTTGCAGGGTATCAGGCCAGGCTAAAGATCAGTGTCGTTCGACGTCAAATTATATGCAGGTTGGGGGACCAAGTCCACTGCTCCCTAGAGATATGGCTGGACCAAGTACCCCCAAATTGTGGTGCGCTAACTATCAAATAGAAGGAAGACATGATATAGATCACTACCCGCAATTAGGCGCCTATGTCCCAGAACTAAAGCAACAGTGGTGCAGATTCTACTCATCAGTGGGTCATGATGATCACAATTGTCGAATTTTCGACCTCATGATAGATAGGGGAAACTTATACAGGGTACATGTTGACCCTTCATCGCTTGTATCTCCCTCTAGGCGGGGAGGATCCCCTGTAAGAGGACGGGGAGGAGGGAGAAGCGAAGGAGCAGGTCAAGGATGAGGGAAACTAATTTGCTACAACTATGGGGATGTGGGACATAATTCAAGAGACTTCCTGAACCCTTCACGCCAATCTTGCAGGTATTGCAGAGAGTTAGATCATGTAATTGAATATTTTTTTGTGCTGATAGAAAATATGCAGGAGAAATAGTCGACGCCGACACAAAATGTACAATGGGTTAAGGTGAAACCACAGGATGATGGGCCAAGTATCAATGTGATTACATGCAGTGTCATTTCCACAAGAGGAGCTGAGGAAAAATATGCGCCTGAACCACTGATTAGGAAGGCTTCTGATAAAAAGGAAAGCCTAGACCTGAAAAAATAGAAAGAGACCTAAATTGAAGCTAAGAATGATTTTTCCAAGGACAAAGCATCCACCTCAAGGACTTTGGAGGATCCGAAAGTAGATGAAGTGGTTAAGCCATTCCTTCATGCATGTATGAAGCTACTGCGCAATCGGAAGGCGGTGGAGAATCTACAGGAATTAAGAGACATCTACGCAGAAAAGGTTTCCCCACAAACGGAGGTTCAAACCGTGAACAAAATTATTAAGAACAAGAAAAGGACTAGTCGAGAGATGTGTATGACTGCGCAGATTGGAGATTATGAAATGGATCAAGTCATCCTTGATTGAGGATTGGATGTCAATGTCCTGCCAAAACAAACCTGGGAAAGGATGGGAGAACCCAATATGGAATGGCCCACTATCCAATTAGGAATGGCTAACCAACAGAAGATCATCCCACTATGCAGGCTGCTGAAGGTTGTGGTAGACATTGTGGGAGTTAAAGTCTATGTAAATTTTGAATTAATCCAAATTGTGGATGATGCAAACCCTTATCATGTGCTCTTAGGTCTGGACTGGGCTATTGACATGGGGGGTATCATCAATCTGAAAAGGAGAAGCATGGTCTTTGAGAACAAGGGTATGCGGGTAATAGTCCCCCTGGATCGGAGAGAAGGTGAATGATATACATAACCGATGCACGAGGAGGAAGATTTTGATCACATTTACAAACTGACTACCTGAGATGATGATTAGATCAACCCCACAGTTGATGGCATGTTGTGTTGGGAAAAAGACAACACATGTCTCTCAGACATAGATGGTGAGATAGAAAATTGGTAGAATCAGTTGCACGACGTATCTGCGTTGTGATGCCTTAATATCACAAAGATCTTATGATGCATCTCCTCAGAGGTAAGAGAAATTCCCTACTTTGATGGTTCTGGTAGTGTTAAGGAATTTCTTAAAGCATTCGAAGTCTATGTCCTCAAAGAACGAAGATTTTGGGCACTTGACTTGGCTATGTGCGCGACCCCTACGTGGTGGTGGGAAACACATAAGGGAGAATTCCAGGACTGGGAGGAGTGTTGAAAAATGATGAACCTATGATTTGAACCTCCAGTTAACCCACCCATGGAACTCTTCTCTGGATGAGGGGAACTCTGCAAGAACTTAGCTATGTGGATGGAAGTATGGAACGAAGGGACTTGGAATGAATGGGTCCATATGTTTATTCACGCCTTAGGACCAATCCCCACCACTTAGTATTTAGATGCAGAGCTACACCAGTGCACTCGCCACTGGGGTAAAATAACAAAGGATTTCATGGTGATGTTTGGATTAGTAGGATGGACATAGAAACTAGATGAAGCTCTACAAGATATAGATGCTCTTTTCTTTGATTAGTCCTTACCTCGGAAAGAATGTGTTTTGCCAACTTGGGGTGCGTAGATGCAGGATATTGTCAACTTCCGAAATTTTTCAGTATAATACTGCGATGAGGATCCCAGAAATATCACCATACCCGAGTTGAAAGGTGAGCACGCAGTTTTAGGGCCTCTATTGTAGGCAGTAGATGTGACTAAACTATTAAAACTAAAGGAATTCAATATTGGCACAGAAGAGCAGAGCAAAATGGCCAAAATTGGGGATTACTGGGATGATGATAAATTTGGAAAGATCGTGGAGCTACTGACTGAATATCTAGACCTATTCCCTACAAATTTCTCTTAGCTAAAGGGAATCGTGGGAGATATGGGTTTCATGAGGATCACCTTGAAGCTCGATGGACGCCCTATCAAACAACGGCCCTATCGGCTGAACCCTAAATATAAACAGAAAGTCAAGGAGGAAATCAATAAGATGGTGGCCGTAGGTATCATTGAGCCAATAAAACAGTCTAACTAGGTAAGCGAAGGTTGTGAAGGATTGTACTGCAGATATCACTGCACACTTCATCTTTGAGCATATTCTAACCAGGTTTGGCTGTCCAAAGATCTTAATGGGTGATAGAGGTAAGCATTTTGTTAATGAAACTATTGAAGCTTTAACTGAATAATTTTAGATCCATCATGCAAAGAGTACCCTATATCACCCACGGGCTAATGGGCAGTGGAAGCTTTCAACAAAATTTTGGAACATGTGCTCACTAAGGTCTGTAATGTTGATCGAAATGATTGGGATGTGCGCATCCCCTTAGTGCTTTGGGCCTATAGGAACACCTGCAAGAAATTGACCAAGAAGACTCCTTTTAGGATGGTCTATGGGAAGGAGGCCATCATGCCCATGGAATATATTGTCCCTAGCCTACGCATTACTGGTTTTACAAACATGGCAGAACCTAACATCATGGAGGAGTGCTTGGCGCAACTTGTTGCCTTGGAACAGGATCGGTTCATTACTAAGTTTGACCAGAAAGTTCAGAAGGTTCGCAAAAAGGCTTCACATAATCAACACATCTCGTAGAAGGTATTACAAGAAGTAAAATTAGTGCTACTTTATGGCAGTCAGTTTGTGCACCACCCAGAAAAAATTTGTAAGCATTGGTTGGGTCCATACATACTGAAAGAAATTATAGATGGTAGTGTGGTCATGTTGGCTACACTGCGAGGAGGCTATCTGCCTGGGTATGTTAATGGAAGTCATCTGAAACCTTATAAGGACAACCCAACACCTACCAAATGACTATAAGGTCAAAGAATCTGTATCAGGAGTGTTGCATGCACAAGGAAGGAAATTAAAAGGAAGGTATGATAGGCGCGTAGGGGTAGTGCGTAGGTCCATAGGCACAGAAAGGTGCGACAGAGGCGCAAGGGTAGTGCTCTGCTAGAAAAACTAGTTGTTGGAACAGTAAAACTGGGTTAAAAATCGATTTTACCCTTTCCTTGATGGTAAGTCACATTTAAGGCTAATCTAACCATTTTTACTCATGGGAGACTATAAAAAGAGGGGCGCAGGTTATAGTCGGTTCCTTTTCTTTCCAAAATTCTTACGCCATGTGCTTTACTATGAATTTTTTGTGTTGTGTGACTTCGCCATCTGTATGTATGGGCAAGATTCCCCCTCTGATAGCAACAACCCTGAATTTATATTTCGAGCAAGGATGACTGCTTCTAACCCCACCAAGTCGTCACTTATTACGGCCTCCGTTGAAATTGGGTCTGAAGTTTTTTTTGAGGTAACCCCCGACATTCAAGAGGTCGTGTCTATGATGGCCAAGAGAAAGGGAAAGGGGAAGGAGAAGGGAAAGGAGCAAGGAAAGGAGAAAGGGAAGGGGAAATTCACGATGATCTGAAAGGAGTGTATTATTTCTTCTGTGCTAAGTGTCCTTTCTGTTAAATAAACATGTACAAATTGTCTCCATAAGTTTGCTTATGGTATGAGAGATTTAACCATGAAAATTAGATGAATTAGTGATCTTTAAGCATGTAAATAAGCCTTAAAAACACTGAACAACAGTGCATAATAGAGAAAAACATTCACACATAAGTTTTACACAATAGGCATGATGAATTAGTTCATCCTCCTGGGCTACATCTGCTAGTCTAGCTCCCAATGGCATGTCCCTCTTGTTAATTATGCTCAAAATTGTAAATTACATATGTTTTCAGGCATGTAATGGTTTTTTTCCCTACACCAATGGCTCCATAATGCTCAAATTAGTCTAGGTATACTCTTCTTTCACTAAAATTGGTCGAAAATTGACCTCCCAATGCATTTTTCCCAATGACAGCTAGAAAAGCTCCACTAAATGTGGAGACAGGTAGTTAACTGAAGATAAATTGATGGATAAACCCCAAACTTAGGGGCATGCTCCAAATATAACGGACAGTTTAACTTGACATTAAATGTGAGTGGTGGGGTGGTCACATGCCACCCCCCCATAAACTCCATGCTAATCGTTTGAACTCCCGCCATGAATGTTGGAACCAGGAGTCGTGGCCATGTTTCACAACCCATGTCATCTGATGCCATCCACCATGTGACTGCATTGATAAAAATTTGAAAACCACCTGCCGGACGTTACGGTTATCCAACCGTTAATAGTAAACCATTCTGAAAACTCCGACATGTGAACAACCGTTACAAAACCCGCCCGATTAACCGCCATGTCATCACCCAACTCTAACATTATTTTTAACACTCGCATGTGAACAGCATCGTCATGAAAATGAAGTTTTTCTTGCGGTTAAGGCGAAGGCCATGGTCCTGGGTGTATGGTCACGTGAGAGGGGGGGATGGCCTCCTAAGCCCTCAATGCAATCATTAATAAAGTTTAAATATGATTGGTAAGAGCTCTTGCCGGCAGATAGGAGGTCACGGGTTCGACCCTCAAAAGCTCCATGAGAAAATTTTAACCACCATTCTGAGGATACGTGGAGGCCTCCGGGCTAGCCACGTGTCGCTCATCCATTGGCTCCCACATAAACCCATCAACGGTCTATATTAACTCCGTGCCATAAACATACAATGGCCCACAATGTGCCACGTGGCACCATCCCATTGGCTCAAAATAAAATGGAATATTCCAAGAATATTTCGCTGACTGTACCTGCAAGCTGACTAGGCATCCAGTCACCAAAATTTTGTTGTTTGGGAAAATGAACATAATGTGATATCTTCCTCATATGACATTGCTTTTTCAAATTGTTCACGGCACCGACATCACAACGACGAGACCTTTCCGGTGGCTCAAGTTTGGACCTGTTTTGAGCACTTTCATTTTTTAGCATATGACTTGATCTCCTAATCACACCTCCCCATTGGGAAGCTTTTGGATCCTAAAAGACTTTAATCACATGTTCAGAAGATGAGGCAACAAATCCCTCACGTTTTCCACTTCCATCCATCTTGCCTTACTTGGTTTGCTGTCGTTGAGCCCAATCTGAAGATAATCGACACTTCCCCTTTTAGAAGTGTGTGTCCTCCTGTCAAGGATGGCATCCTCCTTGAGCTCATCCAGAAATTCTAGCGAGAAATATTCTATTGATGGCATATGAATGTCACTCCCTTGATCATCAATCAACGGAGGCTCATACAAACGTAAATTCTCCACATTGACAATGGAATAAATTTTCATATATGAAGGCAATTCAAGTTGAAATGCATTATTACCAACTTGTTTAATAATCTTGAATGGACCATAATGAATAGGCTTGAGATTTTTACATTCTCCTTGAATCCTTTCTTTGCTTATGTGCAACCATACTTCATCTCCTTCTTGAAACTTGTGATCAACTCTATGTTTGTTATGCCTCTCTTTATATTTTCTTTGACTTTTCTCAAGTTGTTCTTGAACTTATTGATGAATAATCTGAATTTTCTCAATGAAATTTTGAGCCTTGTCAATATCACTATGCCCATCAATTGCAACATCCTTCTCATAGATGAAGTCTAATGGGGATTTAGGAAAATACCCAAAACAGGCTTCAAAAGGTGAAGTATTTGTAAAAGAGTGTTTGGCTCGGTTGTAGTGTGTTGAATGTAATGAATTTGTTCATCCCACAACCGGGGATGCTTTCTATAATATCCTCCCAATAGATGCACAATGGTTTTGTTCACCACCTTGGTTTGGCCATCAGTTTGCAGATGAAAATCAATACTCTTTTTCTACTTTGTGTCCATCATCTTTCAAAGATTGGACCAAAAATTCCCAATGAACCTGGAATCCCTGTCACTAACAATAGAAGTTGACAAACAAAAATTAACCCATACATGTTGAAAATAAATTTCACCAGTTTTTTCAGTAGTAATGGTTTTCTTACATGGCATATGTATACACATTTTACTGAATCTATCCACAACTACATAAAGATAATCATGTTGTTTTATTGACATAGGTAGACCTCCAACAAAGTCCATGGAGACAGTCTCCCATGGCCTTCATGGTACCGATAGTGGCATGTACAACCCAAGCTTCCTATTTCTAGGCTTGCTTGTTGCACACATATAACATCCTCTTATAAAACGTGACACACTGTCTATCATGCGAGGCCAATAACAATACCTCTGCAGATGCGCCACTTTTTTTCTTACCCCAAAGTGACCAGCAATAAGAGATGAATGAGCCTCTCTCATGACACTAAGTCTCTCTCCTTATGGTATACACAACTTTCCCAAATGAAATACCAAATTTTTATTCAAGTGATAATCATTTTCCTCAACTTGATTCCCTTCACTCAAACTAGCATACACATCTTTAAAATCAACATCAGATGCATATTGTTCTATGTAACTCTCATGTATAATAGAATAATGTTTAAGCAAAGTAGAAGCACTTATAATTGGCCTTGAAATCATATCAACAAATTTATTGAAAATACCTTTCTCATACCTTATAACCAAGTGAAATTGTTGAAGAAATCCTATCCACCTGAAATGTCGTGATTGCTGCAATTTTTTTTGCGACTGCAAGTACTATAGCGGTTGGTGATCAGTATGAATAATCGTCTATTTACCCATCAAGTATTGTTTCCACTTCTTTCTGCTTTTAACCAATGCATACAGCTCTTTTTCATATGTTTGATAATTTATTACAACACCATTTAATGTTTCAGAATGAAAAACAATAGGCTTACCATGCTGTGAAAGTATTGCGCCCATGGCATAATCACTAGCATGGGTCTGTATCTCGAATGGTTGTCTCAAATCTGGTAATGCAAGGACTAGAGTTGAACTGATCTTGTATTTTAAACCTTCAAAAGCTTGCTATTTTTTGCCTCCCCATCGGAAGCTTTTCTTCACACTTGTCACTGCATGCATAGGAGCTGCGGTGGTAGGAAAGTTAGCAATAAACTTTCTCCAATACTGAGTTGCACCTAAGAAACTTCTTACCTCTGTTACTGATTTGGGAGTGGGCCAATTCACAATGGCTTCCACTTTAGAAGTATAAATTCTCAATGCAACTCCTCCTACAATGTGTCCCAAATAAACCAAAGAAGTCTTTCCAAATCCGCACATAGACATCTTAAGAAATAATTGCTCTTTCTTCAAGACATCAAGTACCCTCTTTACATGAAAGACATACTCTTCTCTTATTTTTCTGAAAATGAGTATATCATCTAAATACACAATCATAAATTCATCAATAAATGGATGAAAAAAATTATCCATCACACGCATGAAAGTTTTCGGTGCATTACACAAACCAAACGGCATAACAAACCACTCAAAGAGTGCTTGTTTGGATTTGAATGTAGTCTTCTATATGTCACTTTCTGCAATTATTACCTGATGATATCCACTTCGTAAATATAACTTAGTGTAATAATTTTCTTCTTTTAGATGATCTAACAAATCATTTATCCTTGGGAGTGGGTATCGATTCTTTACCATTATCTTATTCAAAGCTCTGAAGTCAACACACATGCGCCAAGTCCCATATTTCTTCGGAATCAAGACTATAGGTGAATTGCATGGCGAAGTGCTTGGACTTATGAGTCCCTTGTCCAATAATTCCTTTATTTTCCTCTTTATTTCATCATTCTCCATTATTGACATGTGATACATGCCAATGTTTGGAAGAGGACAATATTTTTGAAACTAAATCTCATGTTGAATCTCCCTTTTAGGAGGCAATCCTGTTGGCTCCTGAAACATCTCATGATGTGCATCAACTACATCATATAAATATTATTTCAACTTAGGATCAAAATCTTCAAATGACTCATGATTAACACCATCTTTAGGCTTAATCATTAGAATAACAAAATTCATACTTGAATTCACCATCCTTTTTACCTGTTCAACGTTTACCATTGCAATATTCATCTTCTTGTGATGTGCTCTAACAATGTACTTCTTGCCATCTTTGAATAAATGGTATTTGTTCTCATGGAGATGGAATATAGCTTTCCTATCATACACGTAAGGAATTCCCAACACAACACCTGTAATATCAAGAGGAACCACATCTAATCCAACTGTGTCAACAAAATGTGCAGTTATTGCAAAGCGCAATGTGCACTTCTTTGAAACTTGTAAATTTTAATCCTTACAAATCCACCCAAGTGGATATGGTTTTGGATGTGGAATGGTCTCAATATTAATTTTCTTGGCCAAGTATTCTAAGATTAAATTTTCTTGTGAACCACTGTCAAACAGTGTATCAATCTTGGTATGCTTGGATATGACCCTCACATGGAACAGTTCACTTCTCTCTTCTTCATTTGGAGCTTCTATGTGACATTTTGAAGTTCTAGTACTCAGTTTTCTTTCAATTTCTTTCCCCTTCATGTTCTTAAATTCCATGGTTGTAATTTTAGTTTCATCACCTAAATCTTCTCCTAAGTCATGTTGAGTTGTAGCTGCAGTTTTCTGCTTCCCTTTGTTATTGTTAAATTTGGGTCTATTTTTAGGATGTAGTTTCCAACAGTTTTTATCTTCATGGCCTTCTCTTGAAAAATGTTTACAAACCACTTTCTCTCCCTCTTTCTTGATAGATGCATTATTTTTTCCTTTTCCTTTTCAGTTCTTCTCTTTGTTTTTCCCCATAAAAGGCTTGTTTCTACCCTCTTCAAAAGTGTTTTTCCCTCTAGCTTCTAAATGTGTAGCTTGAACACATACCTCATCTAGACTTGTAGGATTAAACATGAGGATAGTATGTCTAAGGTAGCCATGTAATCCCCCTATGTTCTTAAGAAAAGTATATTGACTCTGCAAATCTACCCCTAATAAGAGAGCTCTTCTCCTAAATTCTTGGGTGTAGTCTTGTACATTTTGTCCTTTCAATTATCTAAAAATTTTCCAGTTCATTATGGCTTTCTGCATGTGAGCTAATGGATAAAATTGTTGTTTTATTGCAGTAATGAAATCATTCCATGATAGAATAATCTTACCATGCTCTTTGATCTCCTCCTTTGTCTTGGCTTCCCACCAAACAAGAGCTACACCTTGCATCCTCATTGAAGCTAGTTGGCTTTTGGTGTCATCATCATGAAGGTTATGAATTCTCAAATAAACCTCCAATTTCCTAATCCAATTATCAATATTTTATGCATTGACTTCACCATTAAACATTGGAAATTCAAACTTAACATCAAGTTTTAGAAAAGGATTTTTACCAATGTTCTTTGACTTGTGTGACTAGTGTACTGAAGATGAAGTAGAGGATGATGATGATGAGGGTGAGTATGGTGACTTTCCACTACCTCCATTTCCTCCATTTCCCATGTTTGATTTGTCTTCATCATTGTCACCTCTTGATGATCTTTGACCTTCCTGGTGAAGTTTGGATCCTTCTCCTTCTAGTCTTTCATTCCTTTCTTGATAAAGGACTCTCACCATTTCAGTCATGTCAAGGAATGCTTTCCTGAACACTCTTTCTTCCTCTTTTGGATCCACCTCTTCATGGGTTTCTTCTTCTCCTGGAGGCATGATTGATGTTGCTTCTGCTTCTCTTGGAGGTGAATTAGGTGGTGGAGAATGTGGCAATCTTGCCCTCCTTTGTTGTGACTCACTTTGAGAACTTCTTGCTTCCACCAATTTTCCTTCTCCTATCTTAAGCTTGAGCCTAAGCTTCCACCCTTGCAAACAGTTAACAAATCCTTGCACATAAAAACACCGTAGATAAAACTCTAGCTTCGATACTAGCTTGATCTGAAAGGAGTGCATTATTTCTGTTGTGCTAAGTGTCCTTTCATGTAAATAAAACTCTAGCTCTGATACAAACTTGATCTAAAAGGAGTGTATTAGTTCTGTTGTGCTAAGTGTCTTTTCAGTTAAATAAACATGTACAAATTGTCTCCATAAGTTTTCTTAAGGTATGAGATATTTAACCATGAAAATTAGATGAATTAGTGAACTTTAAGCATGTTAATAAGCCTTAAAAACATTGAACAGTAGTGCATAAGAGAGAAAAACATTCAGACATAAGTTTTACATAGTAGGCATGATGAAGTAATTCACCCCTCCTATGCTACATCTGCTGGTCTAGCTCCCAATGGCATGTCCCTCTTTGTCATTATGCTCAAAATTGGAAATTTCATATGTTTGTAGGCCTCTATTTTCGGTTTCTTCTGCACCAATGGCTCTAGAATGCTCAAATTAGTCTAGGTAGACTCTTGTTTCACCAAAATTGGTCGAAAATTGACCTCCCAATGCTTTTTTCCCAATGACAGCTAGAAAAGCTCCACTAAATGTGGAGACAGGCAGTTAACTAAAGATAAATTGATGGCTAAACCGCAAACTTATGGGCGCACTCCAAATATAAGGATAGTTTGACTCGACATTAAATGTGAGTGGCAGCGTGGTCACATGCCACCCCCGCCATAAACTGCATGCTAACTGTTTTAACTCCTGCCATGAATGTTGGAACCGGAGTCGTGGCCATGTTTCACAACCCATGACATTTGATGCCATCAACCATGTGACTGCGTTGATAAACATTTGAAAACCACCCACCAGAGGTTACGGTTATTCAACCATTAACTGTAAACCGTTCTACAAACTCTGACATGTGAACACCCGTTACAAAACCCACTAGATTAACCTCCATGTCATCACCCAACTGTAACATTGTTTTTAACCCTCGCACGTGAACAACGTCACTGCGACGGTGAATTTTTTATTGTGGTTAGGGCGAAGAATGCGGTCCTGGGAATATGGTCACATGAGAGGGGGGCTTAGCACTTTGGGGTTGGCCTCCCAAGCCCTCAACGCAATCATTAATAAAGTGTAAATATGAGGCGGCGGCCTATAGGAGTAAGAAACACCTCGCAAGAGGATTAGTAAGAGCTCTTGTGGGTAGATAGGAGGTTGCGGGTTTGACCCTCCGGAGCTCCATAAAAAATTTCAAACCACCATTCTGAGGAAACGTGGCAGCCTCCAGGCTAGCTACATGTTGCTCATCCATTGGCTCCCACATAAACCTATCAACAATCCAGATTAACTTCGTACCATGAACATCTAATGGCCCACAATGTGCTAGATGGTGCCATCCCGTTGGCTCAGAAGAAAATGGAATATTCCAAGAATATTTTGCTGACTGTACCTGCAACCTAACTGGGCATCCAATCACCAAAATTTTGATGTTTGGGAAAAAAACAAAATGGCATATCTTCCTCATATGACACCAGTTTTTCGAGCCGTTCATGGCACCGGAATCGCAACGATGAGACCTTTTTGGTTGCTTAGGTTCGGAACTTTTTTGAGCACTTTGATGTTTGAGCATATGACTTGATCTCCTGATCACATGAAGTGGGCTTCAGTGAAGCCATGCACCTCCCCTAGGATTGTACAGTCCCCTCTGCATGTGCCTCAGGCATGCTCACCCAATCCATCAAAGTGCCCCATGACAATCCAAGAGGACAATCTATTGGTGGCTCCTCTCTCCTGGCTCCTCGCATATGTTAAGCCAAGAAAACCCATGGTGCGCATCCCCAAAAATGTTGACGATGTCCAAGAATATATGAAAATTTCGTTGGTTCCATATGAGGCCCATTTGATTGGTAACATGTCTGGGAGCCTTCCCTCCATAAATTTTGATGACCATGACCTATAAAACGAAGATGCCTTCCCAGATCTGGCTTTTAAATTATATCTTTAATGAGTGTTGTACAAAAATATGTTAAAGGTGGAACCAATGCCTTGGTCACGTAGACTGGAGGCCTCGGGGATACTAAATTTGTTGTGCCTCCCCCATTTTTGTCGGTATCCTATCACTAGCCTGGTTGTGCGCCAGCTACTAGCGTTGATCCACAATGGGTGCTTGTGGATCCAAGGCTGCATCCCAATCAACGCTGTGTTAATTCATAGAATCACTAGCCTACCCATGTAGGGGCCCCATCCCATAAAGGGATTCGGCAAGAAATATGAGCAAAAGGTCGCAGAAGAAGTGCAGGATAAGTATAAATTTGATCGTGATAAGAGGGGGTTCATTGTAGAAGCCATCATTGACCTAGGAGTATGCATGGGTACCTTATTGCTCGCCTATAAAATGATGCACAAATGTTGGGCATTGGTTGTCCCTGCCTATGTGATTTAGCTGGCAGGGTGATGCAAAAAAGGGGTTTGCTACAACTCGTGGCAGTACCTCTGTGAGGAATTCTTGGACAACGTGGGCGAGGTGCAGGACCAGGGAAATGCATTCTGTTACTTGTGGCTTTTGTTGTTGATTGCCTTGATTGTGTGGGAGACACCTGATGATGTGGTGCTCCCTAAGTTCAAGCTGGATGTCTGTGAAGGTGTGTAGTATGTAAACCTTTGGGATTCTAAGGATTCAAAGCGCATTGAGGATACCAAGGTGTTATGGGTATCTTTCGACCATGCACTGGCAGCAGCAATTCATTCCAGGTTGCGCTAATCACCTGCGGTCTATGAAAAATACAAGTCCATCACTGAATTTCACATCACCATGCACAATGTGCAGATCAGGGCCCACAAAGGTCAGGTGTGGTACAACCTTCCTTATATGACCACAAAGGTGGAGATCAATCAAATCCTCATGACTTGGCTACTGCCATGGAAACTTGGCTTCAAATCATCTGTGCCAGTCATGGCAGGCACCTCTAGAAAGGATGTTCCCCCAAAAGATACTATCTCACCCAGTATCGCAAAGGAGACTGAGGTGCGCTCCATGGAGACGCCGAAAACTAAGGAAACCCCCAAATATGCCCCCAAGGGGGCCAAGAAATAATCTCAATGGGATGTGGAGGCTAAAGGGTGTGGTGGGGAGGGCACGAAGTCTCCATGTGGAATAAAGCGCATAGGCGAGCCTCCCAAAGGGCAGCGGAAGAAGCACAAGGCCGATAAGACCGGTGGGGACACAAAGGTCATTTTAACAGAGGAAGAGCTGGATAAGGTCGTAGATGCAGCCGTGATGGCCTTTGAGGATCATTGGACTACCTTGGAAGATCAATAGAAGGCTATGCTTGAGGCTTTGTAGTCAGGATTGCAGGTGCTCCAACTTAAAGCAGACACACTTCAAGCGAGCATGAACCAGGCAAAGCAGAGTCAAGGGAGCCAACCAACCATAGTTACAGCCTTGGCCACAGTGATAAAAAGTAGGATCTTCCCCCTCTCAAGCACATCATTCACAGTAGTACCACCAATCCTATGCGATCAAGTCCACGCGTGTTTCGCAGTTGATCTCAACGTTGTGAGATTAACGGGTGAGCAGCTACACGCTCTCTAATTATTCATCTCTGGCGAGCTCCAGTACAGAGAAATTCGAGTGCATCAGCAACTAAGTGAGGTTGAGCAAACCATTGTGGCCAAAGCTACCAAAACCACCAAATATCAGGCAGCACACATCGTGGCAGTTGTACAGCAAGATGAATTAGAACATCTGATAGACCAGCTATGTGAAGACATGTCGGAAGTGATTCCTGCCTCCGTTATGCCGCAGGCCAAGGTTGAAGGCTTGGTAGCTACATTGAAGGCCTCCAAGATAGAATTACAAGCTGTCAAAGCAGACTTGGAGCAACAAATTGCTGCGCTACAAGCCAAACTACAGCCCGAGACCCCTCCCGAGGTGCGTGCCCAGCAAGCTGCGCTGGTCAAAGAAGCCACAAGAAGTATTTTAGCACATATCACCAAGGGCTCAAACTTGTTAGATACTTCTATGGGTTTATGGTCCACGGTGAAATGTGATCCCCTCATCTACCAATTCAATCAGGATTTGTGCTAGAAGGAGCAATATTTTGAACATATGGAAGCTACCATGCCTACCCTCATGGCAGCACAACACTTAACGCGTCTTCGGCCCAACCACACTCTCAGAGAAGAGATTGAAGAGCTCTACCACAAGAAGTAGGTCCTCATAGACCCTTTGAATCCATGCATAGATGAAGCTATTAATTTTTCATAGGACTTAGACGTGGCCGTAAAGCAGTTAAACCAAACCTTGGAAAGCGTCACTGCAGCTACTAAAGGCCCGATTTCACAAAAGTTGGTTGACATCGCAAAGAATGCAACCGCGCAAACTAAAGGTATCATGCCCCATTTATCTATCATTGTCGAACAAATCAAGCCTAAGATGAAGACCCCACTACTGCTGTGACTCGGGATGAGTCACAAGATTATGTTGGGGGCCTGTTGGAGCAGGATCCCCTAACTGAAGTTTTGGTACAATTTTGTAACATTTTTTAATAGTTTAGTCTAGTTCAAGGGCTTTGGGGTGGGTCAAAGCCTCTAATGAATTGTAATGGGTCAAGGGGTATACTAAGAGTCCACAAACCACGGTTTTTGGACCATAGAGTAGCGCAGGATAATATGATATAAATAGATTGATAAATCGATTCTAGAAGTAGGCTAAGTTTTGGATTAAGCTCGGATACGAATCTATGGATCTGTTGTGTGGATTGTCTGAGTAAGGGCTCTTGTTGGCTGTGTGCGCAAAGACCCTAAGTCCTGCTATGTGCAGATCTCGCTGGCTGTGTGCGTAGGCTGGTAAATAGAGTCTGTAAGTTGGATCTGAATATGAATGAATGAGAAGATTGTTTTGTGATATCTAAGTATTTATGTGTTATGGTTATTGGTTGTGCTCCATTTTATTTCTGAGATTATATCTGTTCACTGAATACTGATGATTTATTGATGCGCATGTGGATGCGATGTTATAGGGAGAAATGAATGCATAGATCTAGTTATGATTAGTCACCTTGCTTTTGTTAACATGTTATCTGATAGTTTATGAGCTTCGCTTAAGCTATTCCGCCAATATAGTGTTAAGGGTTCTTGTGTTAGGGCTTCTCCAGCGTAGGTCTGTTAGATCTGGAGGGGCCCACTTTAATTGACTTTCTCTCTCTAAGGGTGTGGAAACTTGGTTCCATCACCCTCCCATACTACTTCGAATGAGACCTTGACCTGCACAAGCAAGTCATTGCTCAAAGGGCTAGTAGTAAAGGGGTTTGTTCATAAACCTTAAATATGAACCTGGGTCAAGACCCCTCAAACCAAAAATTGGTCTAAGGGACAAAGTAGCCTATCGATCTCATAGGCTATAGTCATTGATAAAGAGGAAACCTCCAAAATGCACAAGTTTTGGGGGAGCTTGGGCAAAAAATCCCAAATATGTGGTTTGTTATGAACCCCATTCAATTTATTAAGGAGAAAAACCCCCTCAAATAAATCTATATACAAGAGGGTTAGATTCAATTGGGAGCATCATTGGATTGTATTATTTATCTATTTTTTAAATCCATTTTCTCTTTGGACTAGTTATGGTGGAGGTGATCCCACCCTACCTAGTCATTTTCTTTTATTCTGGCATAGGGATTAAACTATCATATGGAGCATGTTAGCCACCTATGAATTTTTTTTCAAGCAAACAGGTGGCTAAATTTTTTTTGAGCCTTCAAGAGATACATTTCCTATCAAAATATCAAATCCTTGAAGCCTCTATGTGTCCATTGCCTTTAAAAATATCTTCACTGTTGTTTCCATCCAAAACGCCTCACTGTCTGTGAAAAATGATGCTCAGAAAAGGCCTCCATTTGCCCCTTGTGTCTCTGCAAAATTTCTCATTTTAACCTTTTTTACATTTTCAAGTTTCCCCTTTTAACCCCCAAAAATCCCTCCTAAGTCTTCCAAACCATCTATTTCATCCTTTTAAAACAAGTGAAACCCCTTCATCTGGTTTTAAAACCCCTTTATTCCCCTTTCGGAACCCTTGTTAAGCCTTAAAAACACTGTTTTTATGCTTAAAAACACCTATTTTATTTAAAACAGGCTTAACCCATTTTCGGCCAGCCCCTAACCACTTCCCCTCCATGAGCCTGAGCGCTAAGACCAAGCGCTAGTCCGTAAAGTGCTTATCGCATCGGAAGAATTGGTCAGAGTGCGCATTTCTTTTACAAATTGATTTCTTCCGATGTGATGGATTATTTGCTCTGTCGGCCTTTAAAACGATCTTCACCATTGATCAGAATAAAATCTAACAGTCCGTGCATTTTTCATCGCGCTGATAAAATTTCTTTGTAAACCCCCCGATGGCAATCTCCACCGTTCATTCTCGTTCCAATCCAACGGCTATCGCATCATCATATTTTTTCCATCGCGCCAATCACAAGTCCTTCCGATGCCCTCATTGGCCGATCCCCAATTGAATTGGAGCTGTCTGCCCATTGTAATCCCATGGCCCAGATTTCTTCTTGCTCCACCCCAGTTTCCCGATTGGTCACCCTCCGATCAAATCGCATTCGTCGATCTCCCATAGATCCGATGGTCCAAATGCAATCGCACCATCGCCCATCGGAGTTTTGGTTGTTCCATTGCTCCCCACCGATTAGATCGCAGTCATCCATCCCTTGCAATCTGAGGGTCCTCCTTTCTCCCGACCACTAACCACATCCTCCGCCTTCGTTCCCTCTCTCCAGATCTCATCCGTTCATTCATAGATCGGACGGCCTGTATTGAAACCACCTTCCACTTAACCCCACTCTATTGATCACGCACCGCGCTCCATCTCCCGCCGTTAGATCTTGCGGTCCCAGATCCAACAGCATGAATCAATATCACGTTCATTTTGCGTCTGAAGTTTAACAGCTAAGATCTACGTGATATGGGCGGTTTCAAAACACCACGTGTTAGCTAGAGACCTATATCGCGTTCAAAAATAAAAAATAGCCTTCCCCCCTTTCCGCCGTGTGAAAACAGTGGTTTTCATTCTTAAAACCACTTCCCCACTTCTATGCTCGAAATTCCATTAACAGATCTCGACCGTTGATATATATAGATCAACGACCCTCGTTGCATCTCGCACTCCATTCACAATTTCTCATCGCACGACCTCAGCATTGCATCGGATCATCACAACCGTCGATCTCCTCCTGAGATCTGACGGTCCATATTAATCGCCCTCCGCCCATGACCGGGTCACACCATTCAAACTCATTCCATATGTTTTTCATTGAATTTTCACCATCCCCTTTGTATTTCATTTGAGGGTCGAATTTTTATGTTTTGCATAAAACATTATATCATTCCACCCAAAAATTAAAACTTTAAGGTTTTACATTAAAGTTTGTTACATTCCACCTCACTTCATAAACCATTCCTTCAGTTAATCATGACCGTCGATCGTCGCCACTCCATCTGATCTAATGGTCCACATGCATTTCTCCACCAAACCTCCATCAGCTGCATTTTTCACCATTACTCTGCATTTTTCCACCATTTTCCATTTACATCCACCATTTCCACCATGCTGCGCTGCCATTCTCACAGCCTTCCACTGCATCCATCCTCCCACCGCATGGATTTTCTTAACAGTTTGTGTCTTTTTGCAGGGTTACAGGCAGTGAAAACCACCATTGCTCACATTCACTACTATAGTGACACAGAGCGCAGAAGAGACTATTTTCAGAGCCTGATATTACATAGAAATGCCTGGGAAGGTGTTAGAACGTAATTTTTCATCAAATTAAGGATTTTAACTCTAGAAAACCTCTCCAACACCATTAAAGTTCAAATTTCACAGACAGAGACAGTAATGAAACGACAAAGAGTATCAGTGAAAGATCAGAGAGTTTAAGCCTAGTATTGAAGATTTTAAGCCTTAATCCAATGTTTGAAAGGCGAGTGTACTATATTGAAGACCCCATGATCAATACAGAAGGCCTAATGAGGCCTAACACACAGAAAACTATATTTTTCAGTGGTTCACATCAACATAAGTTTCCTCCCGAGAAAGGATGAAGTACCCATACTGTTTTCATTCTATACCGTATTCCTAAGAAGATTTCCACCCTGATACTGGGAGTTTATAATATAGATTTTGTCTCACTAGGGTCTCTTTCAATCAATTGAACCTTTCCAAGTTCCCTTAAGTTGGATGCCGAAGCATTGAAAGTTCAAAGTCTTTCTATGATCTCAGGTTTTCACCTTTGCGTTTAAATCTTTAATGTTTCCTTTGTCTGAAGAGTTAACATTTCGGGAGGTGGATCACAGTTGTCTAATGGCATGCCCTATCCCTAGATCTGTTTCTTGAATGGTCACCTTGGAGGTTTCATTGTCATTCACCTTCTTTCCACATCATTTCATAACCACACTATCATCTTCAAGATCCAATGCTTTAGATGACTAGCCCAATTGAAAGCCTTGAATACTAAGTAGAAAGTAAACCCTTTCCTAACTCCATTTCCCAATGGTCTCGAGCATTCTCTGAATCATTTCTCCTTTGCCTAAAATCCTTTTTTCTCATCCTTGTCTTATATTGAACCCTTCCTTCCTGACTCCCAACAACCAAACAATCAAACAAAACAAACAAACCTTGTGCCTATAACTAGCCTAAAACCTTGAAACAGAGCTTCAAAGACATATTCCCCTACCTTTATAGAGAGATCACTCTCTGGACCTAGGAGGGCTAGATCCTGAGCTCTACAAGTGGTTCTGATGTTGTTTGATCTTTTGGTATCGCCAAACTTGCCAAAACATGGGAAATCCAACATAATGGCGACTCCACTGGGGAAAATTTGAGTGTTTTTCATCTTATACATCCTTAAGATCTCAGAAAACCAAAATCTCTGGTTAGTCTCACAGTAATCAATGTGCTGGACAGTATACCCTCTTGAAACATTATAAAACTTCCACCTGGCGACTCCATAGCTCCTTAACGATTTAAAGACTCCACTTGTGATCAGTAGGCCTGTTGATTATCTTGGCGTTCATAAGACTCCATTGGGAGACTAGCCTCCATTACAACATCACCCATATTAGAAGTGACAAACAGGATTAAGCTTTTTTGTTTGAAGATAGCATACTGGCTTCAAGAACCATTCACACAAGAGCTTATGCTAACCCAAACCCACCTAAAATAGTTGACAACCCTGAGAGCATTCTTAGGAAGTCTCCTACACCTAGGAGACAAACTATTTCTAGACACATCCATAGAGATAACTCTGCACCAGAAAACTTTACAACTCTATCAGACAATCAGTTTGACTTAGACCTACAAAGCAGTTTACCAAGAACTAGGTCATTCAGTAATCTAGACCATACAGACCTTGAGCTTCCAATTTCACCATCTCACAGTGGTCAACACATTAGGGATAGAGAGACTCCTCCATCCACACCTCCGGATATTCATTTCATTCAAAACTTGAGGCTCTGTCATCCTAAATCAACTCAGCCGACTGCTGTCGGTCCTAGTATTCCTGTCATCCACATACTAGCTGCCCAAGCCAATCCTTTACCTCCTCTGAACATCATCATGGAAGCCTGGTATGCACCTCTGGTGTTACCACAACCTCTAGTGCCTTTACCAAACGATTGTCAATAAAAAATCCCACATTTCACTGCAAAAGAGTCCACCACTGCACAATACCATGTAGACAGGATGGAAGATTCCTTTGACTACATGGAGATAGATGATGAGACAGTGAAGATGAGAATCTTTGCCCAGATTTTAGGAGGTGATGTGAAGAAGTGGTTTAAAGGCCTACCTCCTAATAGCATCCAGGATCTTCCCTCTTTATATCATACCTTTATAAACAAATGGGAAGTAAATACCAACCCTCTCCAAATCTTAACAGAATACAAGAATCTCAAAAGAAATGTAGGAGAGAGTGTCCATTACTATTATACAAGATTTAACAGTGTTTACAACGCTCTTCCTCCACATATGAAACCTCCCCAAGGTATGGCTCTAGTGAAATATCCTGAAGGATTTGATGCTAACATGGCCTACCAGCTTAGGGAGAGAGATTACAACACATTGGAAGATATGAAAAAAGGAGGAGTGAGTGTAGAGGCTAACCTGATTGATAAGAAAGCCAGAATGAGAGCTGAGAAAAGGGTAACATATAGAGATGACACGTCAGCTTCCACATCTGATCCCAAATATGACAGTCTATCCAAAACCATGGAGAGACTAGGAAAAATGGTGGAAAATTTGACTGTCCAAGTCAGCAACTAGAACATAAACCATAACCAGAACCAGAACTTTACGAGAAACAACCCTCCTAACAGACAGAGAGACTCTGATCAGCAATTCATACCCCCATTTCAAGAGAAATTCCTTGATGAAGATGAGGGGATAATAGAAAAGTCTGAGGGAACCATGATAAACATGTTGGAAATAGACAACTCGATCCAAAAATGTTCCACAGAAGACAATCAGTCCTCGCACTCATATTGGGATGAGGAAAGGTTGGAATCTGAGGATTATAGGTTGGGATTTGAAAATTCCATCATGCAGGTTAGAGAACAGTATGAACTTAGAATCAAAAAGAGCTTAGACACTTCCAAACCCAAATCTTCTGAGATTACCATTAAGAACGGACCTGAAAAAACTTCAAAACTGACTGTTGAAAGTAGCAAATCAACAGCTGAGAGTACTGGGAAGGACAAAGAAAAATATAGCCAAAATACTGATAAACAAAGTCAACCGACTAGCAGCACTAGCACTGCAGTTAGTGCTTCTGATAAAATATCTACCAACACTGTACATACTAAGAATCAGCCCACTAATTCTGCCACTAAAGTAGCGGCTAACAAAACAAAGTTGAGTATCACAAAGAGTCAATATTCCTTCAATTTGGAGAGTGAGATTGCTAAAATTAAAATCTCTGTCCCACTCTCTGAGCTGGCCACTTAGGATGTTTATAAAGGCAAATTTTGAAAGCTTTAAATCTAGGTGAGAACAGTGACACTGTCAATCTGAGTGATGACCAACCTACTCTTCTGTTTGGTCCAAATATAGAAGGGAAGTTTCAGGAAGGGGTAGTGTTGAGTCCCAAACTTGCATCTTTTCTATACACCTCTCTAGAATTTTTCCCTTTTCCTGGACCTCCTAAGTCATCAACATCATTTCATATTAATCAAAAAGAGCATTTAAAGTGGTTTTTAACTATGTTTTGTGTCTGCTGTTTGAATTAGATTTTTGCTCATTTAGCTGCGGAATCTTGTCACTTTCCGCAGCTGCTGCAACTTTCCGCAGCCATTTTGTTAAAGTCTATATTGCAGGTGTCTTCAGGAAAATCGAGCCACATGGGCAAGTTGGAAATGACGTGGACATGGATCGAGTCCTATTGGTTCAGTCGAATTCACCAAGGAAGGCCGTGGTCAAAAGAAGGCAAGCGGTGGTCAACGTAAGAGTCCCACGGTGACAGAACTTTGTTTTTCACCACGTGAAGACTTGTGTGGCCGTTCCTTAGTCTCAGGGGACAAATCAACACCTGTAAACGGCTCCATAAGCCGAATCCAACAACCACTCTCCATAGATTTAATCTTCACTGCAGCCATGATGCTAGATTTCTGGGCGTGGTTGTTCACGTGTCTTCTATCAGCGCAGACTGTAGGGAATTAGTTATGTCATATTCTGCTATAAATAAAGCGTTCTCATACGCATAATAGTTAGTTCTTGTAATGTAATTCTGATGTAAAGAAAGCCACTGTGCCGTAACACTTTTTCCATTGTTGCAACTGCATTTTGAATATATGAGAAGACTCTGTTCATCAGCGTAATTCGTGGTTGATAGTTGTTGTCCGAGGTTTGTGCAGACGGCCCCTGCACACGCCGAGGTTTTGTGTATTACTGTATAATTTCATGCTTCATTTCCTTACGTTCATTGTGCCATAGTCATTCACGTGTATATGTATTACATCTTTCATGGTATTTACGTTTCATCTTTGTCCATAATCTTTCATGCTTTACGTTTTATTTCTGTCCATAATCTTTCATGCTTTATATTGTTGTTAACTGATCAGTGTTTTTGTTCCAGATTACAATAGGCAGCCCGGGCATTTGCACATAGTTTACAATGACTAATGACATGGAATCAATCTTGTCCTTCTGCTGATTTCTTTTTCTTAGTTTTTAATTCCAGCACTGTTTTATTCATTTCAGTTTTGTACATTTGCTTTACTAGTTAGATTAGATATTAAATTGCTCATGTCATTATCAGTTACCTCCGAAATCCATAGCGAGACTAATGGTGAGGGATTGAAATATGAGTGTGTAGTTTGATATTAGTTTATTTTTCTGCAAGTTAGATATTAAATTGCTCATGTCATTATGAGTTACCTCTGAAAGCCATAGTGAGACTAATGGTGAGGGATTGAAGTATGAGTGTGTAATTTGATATTAGTTTATTTTTCTGCAAATTAGATATCAGATTGCTCAAGTTGTTTATGATTACCTCCGAAGCCATAGCGAGACTAATGGTGAGGGGTCAGAATATGAGTTGATGTAATTTGATTTAGCTTTACCTTTCTTGCAATTCTTGGATTTATTTAAGCACAGTTTCTTTTTGTATTTAGATAGCAGCAAGGGTAATGAGTTTCATGCTCAATAGTTCACTGTTTGTTTAACTAGTATAGTGGCACATTTTCATTTGCTTTTAGGAATTAATTTTGTCAATTGCATGTTTACAGCCCTTTTGAAATTTCAAGTTTGGGAAATCATTATAAAGGACATCATTGCCTTGAACATTTACATCCATACTTGTCTTTTAAAATTTCCATCTTACATTAGGAAACCAACCAAGATAAAAATAAAAAGACCAAAAACGACAAAAAGTAAGAGATAGGTTATCTTTCACATATAGTGCGCCACACTTCATCAGCTTACGAATCCCGTATTGACAAATTAATGTAGCAATTTAGAACACACTAAATTGACCAAACATTTTGGCGTCGTTGCCGGGGAAGTATAACTAGGTAGCCAATTTCTTAAAAAAAAAACAATAAAAAGAAGGGAAAATTTGGTAACTTCTTGAAGTATGCTCTCCTCTTGCACCTAGTGTGATCTGAAGGATCAGAAAAGAGAGTTATTGATTCAATAATTTCTTAAGTATGCTCTCTTCTTGCACCTAGTGTGACCTGGAAGATCAGAAAGAGAATTATTAGCCCAACTTAAAAAATAAAAAAATGACATGCATAGAGCAAGAGATTCTAGGGGAAGGTTTATAGCTAGAGCCAAGAGTTCAATTTTCACAACTCCATCTTCTTCAAGGCATAGACAAGATTCACCACCATCTACCCCTAGCCTTAAGATTTCTAGAATTCAAGGAGCAGCTGAATTAGAGGATTCTCCTACACCATCTACCAAATCTCATTTAGAAGGAGACCCTTTCTTTACTGTAATTTCATCTGAAAAAGAAAAGGAAGAAACTCCCTCTCATCCTCCCTTGATAGAAGAACCAAAGGACTCTGAATAAATTATCATGACGGAGGAAGTAGTAGATGGATTCAGAGGTAGAGGTAGAGGTAGAGGAGGAAATAATGGAGACAACAATGGTGGAGGTAATAATGAAAGAAATAGGGAAAGAGACAATTCATTTGGATTCCCCATAGTTGATGAGGAAACTCATACAACGATGAAAAACATCTCACCATCTGTCCTCCCCAACTTTTATGGATTGCGAAGTGAGGATCCTGAAACATTTTTGTTTGAGTTTGAAGTCGTATGCCGAACCTATGACTATATGGAAGACTCTCAAAAACTCAAACTGTTTCCTTCAACATTGAAGGGAGCCGCTTTGAAATGGTTCATGGGATTAGACCCCCAATCTATTAGGACTTGGAATGATATGAAACAAAATTTTTTGGATAGATACCTAGACTATTGCATGCCCACCAATCACAAGGATGAGGTATTCAAAATGGTACAGAAAGAAGATGAAAATTTGGAGGATTTACTTGAAAGATTTCAATACAACTTAAAAAGAGCAAAGATGAGAAACCTAGATGAGGAAACTTTGAAAGCCCTTCTATTAAAAGCCATTAGATATGAATGGATAGATACTTTAAACATGATGGGGAAAGGAGACATTTCTCAACTTCCACTTCGTGACATAACAGAACTATGTATCCATCTCTCAAGGGGAAAATCTAAAACGGGAAAAGGGCTTAGAGATCCTTCTCTTATTAGGGAAAATAAATCTGCAACTGGATCAGTAAGTAGGGCAGAGATTGGCAATATGCTTGATTAATTCAAAACTGATATCTTAGGGAGCCTTAGTGAACAACTAGACACCCTCAAGCAGAAAGCATAAACTGATGCTCTAGCCATCTTTTGTCCGAAATGTAGGAAGAAACATGCTTTAAGGGAATGTCCCTTGGATGCAAAAGTTGTAGAAACATGTATGAATTGCTCAGAGAATCATGAGACCAAGGATTGTTCTTCAATTCCTAGACTCAAAGCTGTTTTTCAAGAAGATCCAAATTCAGTAGAATCTCTCTATTTTGTTGCAAGAAGACCTTGGCAGGGGCAAAAAACCCAAGGGTTTAACAACCCTATGAATTTTCAATCCCCACCAAATTGGAATCCTTGGCAACAACCTTGGCCCCAACCTCAAAATCCATATCAGTCATGGGTACAAGGTATGCAAAATCCTTATGGGAGATTTGCTCAATTTTATCAATATCCTCCATCTTTTCAAAATCAACAAGCTCCACAACTTCCAAACCCAAATCCACAACTTTCATTGCCATTTCCACAACAACAACTTTCTCAACAAAATCCAAATCCTCAACTCATGCTTCCATTCCAACAAAAGACAAATCAACTTCCAACTCAGCCATTGCCAAATCCTAACAATAAAAATCCTCAGAATACTTACATGATAGAAGGACAACAATTTCCTACCTATATGATTGTTCCTCTCAATGATGTACAACTCAGGTCTGGTAGTGTTTTAGAAAAACCTTCTATAGATGTCCAAGAGCAAGATACCTCTGAGGAGGACTCTCTTAAAGTCAATAAGGGTTCTGAGGAAGCATCTCTTCAAAATTCAAACATTCAAAAAGAGAAAGAAAAGCTAACTCCCACAACTCCTATAGTTGAGCAACCTGCATCTTCATCCACACCTCCTTTCCCTGAAATATTACAAATTGATAAAGGGGTGGAAAAACAAATCTTGTTGCCTAACTATGATTTTCTAGATGAATTAAAGAATGTTTGTATCAAGATTCCCTTGCTACAAGCCATTAGAGAGATTCCTATTCTAGCAAAAACAATAAAGGAGTTGAGTCTCAAAAGACCATGAAGGAAACTAAGAGATACAAGAAGAATCCACCTGGTAGGAAAAATTGCAGATATCATGATGGGAAAAATTACCATGCAGAAGTATGTAGATCCAGGAAGTCCAATTGTCAAGACACATATAAATGGGATAGAAATTCCAAACACATTGATTGACTTAGGGGCCGCTATCAACATTATGAGTAGACAGACTATGGAACAGCTAAAACTTCCTAACCTTCTTTTTACACCTACTTTACTGCAACTTGCAGATCGATCAATTATCAAACCAGATGGTGTATTAGAAGATATTTCAGTCTCCTTAGATTCTTGGGAATATCCAGTAGATTTTATGATTTTGACTCCTAAGAGTAATCTAGGAGGGCACCCACTTATCTTAGGAAGACCTTGGCTAGCCACAGCTGATGCTTTCATTAGTTGTAGATCTAGGGATATGTACATTTCTAATGGGAATTCGACAAAGAAATTCAATTTGTATCCTCCAGCAAAAGCAATCACAGAAGTAGGAGACAATGAATGGGTCGATGATGAGGACACTATACAACCTGTCTTTACCATTTCTGAAATTAGTGAGGATAGTCAAATTCTAAACACATTAGAAAATTTTGAGACATCTTCAGAATATGACCCCACACAATTTCAGTTGGAATCTGACATCGAATATTTATCATCAAGGCAAATGTCTCTTTACTCTATGGAAGAGTTCGGTAGTTCTACCATTGATATTTTTCCAGGAAAAACATTAAATATAAACAAAAATTTGGAAAAATCACAACAGGAAGAACTAACCAAAATCTTGCAAAAACATTCTACTGCATTTGCATGGGAGTATACTGATATGAAAGGTATTGATCCTAAGACTTGCATTCATCATATCTATATTGAGGAAAACAGTAGACCAATTAGAAAACCTCAAAGAAGGATGAATCCAAACCTTAGGGAGATAGTGAAAGAAGAGCTCCAAAAACTACTCAATGTAAACTTCATTTATCCAATTTCAGATAGCCGATGGGTTTCTCCTTTGGTTATGGTACCTAAAAAGAATGGTAAATGGAGGGTATGCATTTATTACAGGGAATTGAACAAAGCAACTTTGAAGGATCACTTTCCTTTGCCCTTTATTGATCAGGTATTAGATACATTAGCAGGCAAAATTTACTTTTCATTTTTGGATGGTTTTAGTGGCTATAATCAAATTCAGGTAGCACCTGAAGATCAAGATAAGACCACATTTACCTGTCCATGGGGAACTTTTGCCTATCAAGTGCTTCCTTTTGGGTTATGTAATGCACCTACAACATTCCAAAGAGCAGTACTAGGAATTTTTTCTGATCTAATCCATGATTGTGTAGAGGTTTATATGGATGATTTTACAGTTTATGGTAATTCATTTGAAGAGGCATTAGAAAATTTGGAAAAAGTTCTTATAATATGTAAAGAAACAAACCTTTCATTAAGTCATGAAAAATGCTTTATGATGTTTACTGAAGGTATTGTTTTGGGGCATCATATTTCAGGAGATGGGATTAAGGTTGATAGATCAAAAGTTGAAGTCATCTCCAAATTGCCTATTCCAAATTGTCAAAAAGATGTTAGAAGTTTTCTAGGATTTACTGGCTACCATAGAATATTTATAGAAACTTCACTAAAATAGCATCTCCACTCTTCAAATTTCTTACAAAAGACTGTGAATTTAAATGGGATCCTGATTGTCAATCAGCCTTTGAAACTTTGAAAACAAGAATATCTGAAGCACCTATCTTGAGAGGACCAAATTGGAAACTCCCTTTCCATATTTCTACAGATGCTTCAGATACAGCTCTAGGAGCTATGTTGGGTCAAAAGGATTTAGTCCCTTATGCCATTTACTATACCAGTAAAAATTTGACTCCCACAGAGTTGAACTATACTGTGACTGAAAAAGAGTTTTTAGTTGTTGTTCATGCAATCAATAAGTTTAGACATTATATAACAGGCTATGAAACTTTTATTCATACTGACCATTCTGCAATTAGATATTTAATGAACAAACCCGTTACTAATGGCAGAGTGACAAGATGGCTCTTACTTTTGCAAGAATTCAATATTACTGTGTTGGATAGACCAGGGAAACAAAATACAGTAGCTGATTTCTTGTCTAGGATTCAGAATACTAAAGAAGATTCTCCTGTAGAGGATAAGTTTCCTGATGATTACTTGTTTGCAGTAACTACTAAGACCCCTTGGTATGCAAATATTGCTAACTATTTGGTTACAGGGAAACTACCTCCACATTTATTTCCAAGTGAAAAAAGAAAGATTATTCAGGAAAGTTCAAGATATTCATGGATTTCTAACGAATTGTTTAAAACAGGGCCAGATCTTGTGATCAGAAGATGTGTCAGGAGGATGAAATGCCTGATATCCTCAAGGCATGTCATGATGAACCATGCGGAGGGAACTTTTCTGACAAAAGGATAGCCTATAAAATCCTCTCTTTAGGATATTATTGGCCTTCCCTCTTCAAAGATGAAAAACAATATGTCAAAAGGTGTGACAACTGCCAAAGAGTAGGGAAACCTACTCTCTCAAGTGAAATTCCATTGCAACCACAGGTACTCATCGAACCCTTTGAAAAATGGGCTTTAGATTTCATTGGACCTATTAATCCACCATCGAAGCAAAAGAAGTATATATTGGTTTGTACTGATTATGTTACGAAATGGGTGGAAGCCAAAGCATTAGTGTCTGCTACTGAAAATTCAGTTGTTAATTTTCTTTATGAGAATATTTTTACTCACTTTGGTGTTCCAAGAGAAATTGTGACAGATCAGGGAAGTCAATTCACATCCAACCGAGTGGAGAAGCTAATGGAGGAATACAAAATCAAGCACAGAAGATCTACTCCTTACCATCCGCAAGAAAATGGTCAAGTGGAGTCTACAAACAAAGTTCTTGAAAGTATCATCACCAAAAATGTTCATCTACATAGAAGAGATTGGGCAGAAAGGCTTCCTGAAGCCTTGTCGGCCTACAGAACTACATGGAGAAATACAACAGGACATTCTCCCTATGAACTTGTTTATGGGAAGAAGTCCTGCTCCCCATTGAGTTCCATGTTAAAACCTTCAAGATAGCAGTTCAGTTGGGGATGGATCTATCAGAAGTCCAAAAGCATAGAATGGAGCAGTTGAATGAGCTAGATGAGATCAGACAAGAAGAAATTCTAAGAACTGATCTAGTTCAATATCAAAGAGCTAAATGGCATGACAAATACATCAAAGAGAAGAAGTTTCAAGAAGGAGATTGGGCATTGCTATTTGATTCCAAGTTTAAAGATTTTAAAGGAAAATTGTAGACTCATTGGCTTGGGCCATATGAGATTGACAAGATCTTTAGCAATGGAGCGGTAAGAATCAAGACCATTGATGAATCTCAAACTCCTCTTATTGTGAATGGCCACAGATTAAATATCTATCATAAGCCACTCTCAAAAGAGGAATTTTTCAAAATGTTTCAAGATAATTCTGCAATAAGGCTGGCGAAGAAGAACCCTTCTTCTCCACCATCCTAGCTTTTGTTCTTTTCAAGTGTTCATAAAAAAAAATAAAAAATAAAAAAAATTGTATAAGCCTGAAAACTAATCACTGATTGGCAGTCTTATACAGAAAATGTAGGGTGAAAATCAGGCACCTGACACCCTATATTTTTCCAAAAAAAACTCTCTCTCTCTCTCTCTCTCATCTCACAAGTTTTATGACAACCCACTCCATTTCATTCCACTTCATTTCATTTCATTCCACTCCACTTCATTTCATTTCACTCCATTTCATCCATTTTCATTTCATTTCACCAATAAAATTTTCTTTCATGACCATTTTCATTCAGTCAGTTATCATCTATTCCAATAATTGTTGTGTCAGTTTTCGCAGCTGACACCAGTTTCCGCAGCCAGAAGCAATTTCCGCAGCCACCACTCTGTTTTTCAAAAATGTACAGCCAGATGTTAGTTCAAAAATCATGAAATCAAATGCAGGTATGAAGACATATTATGAAGACATGAGGCATTTAAAGGCATCAATGAGGAGCAACTGATTGAATACTAATGAAAAATGGCAAGAATTCCAAGGTATGAGTAGAAATTTATTTCAAATAGCATTCAAGCACATTTTTATATAGTTATAAACCATAGCTCCATTATATGCAATGATTGTGTTGACAAACTCCGTAACCATTCCACGATCTCTATATGATCCTCCCACAATCCTTGCATTCATTTTCAAACGGTCCCATAATCAAGCCTCCGATCTTCACTCGTACTTTGATACTCCACCTGTAATGATGAAACGTGGTTGATTTGACTACGGCTTCTTTCAGCCGCATAAAATCCGTAGCCGTTTCATAAACGTGCTTGCATTTAATCTGCAGCCACCCAATTTTAAATACTACCGGATGCGTTCTACTCCTCCTACTGTTCTATTGATCTCACAACTGCATTTCCACCGTGCTCACGTAACCCTTCTCTGTTCCGCTTCACCCCATTTTGTTCTCTGTTACGCTACATTTCGTATACCTATTCTCTGATATCCGCTTACAGTCACTGGTCTCCTTCATAAATCATGCTCATTTCCGCTCATTCAGCCGTCTTAACTCCGTTAAACCCTCCTCACGCAGACGAGTTTTAAAGAGTAGAAGGAAGGATGGGTCAGTTGTTGAGGACAGAACCAGAGGGACCCAAATTCATGGAAGGATACCCGCAAGTCAAAGATATATTGAAAAAGGCAAAATGGCTTCGGTTTATTCAAAATTTTAGAGGCTACCATAAAGAGGTGACAAAAGCTTTTGCAAGGTCTTTCAATGGTCTGGAGGTAGAAATTGGGGACCTCAAATTTACGGTGAATGAGGCATCCATAGCAGCTGCTACAGAACTCCCTCAAGAAGGTGAACGCTGGTTCAAAAACAAAAGCATTAGTGATGAAGCCTGGAGAGTGATCCTACGTAACCCAGGTATGGATGTAACTATTTTTAAAAAGGGAATTCCTGTTCATGCTTTGAAAGAAGAGTGGGCCACTTTACTGTTGGTTATTCAAAATTTTATCACCTGTGAGGGACGTTTTGGGTCAATGTACATGTATCATACCCGTCTATTGATGAATTTTCTAGATAACCAGACCCTCAATATACCATATTTTTTATTAAATAGTTTGAAAAAGATTTTTGTAGCCGTCCAAAAGCATCTGGGGGACGTAGAACCACATTTGTATCACCATGGTCTTGTGAAAATTTTGATTGAAAAACAGTTAAAAGAGAAAAAGGACACATGGGAACAATTTTTAGTTAGAAATTTCTTTGAAGAACCTCAAGAAATTCCTGAAGGAAGTACATCAAAAAGAAGTAGAAGAAAGAGAACAAATGATAAAACTCAAAGCACTCCTACTAACACAGTTGAAAGAACTAGTAGAGAGGAAAGACTGTCAAAAAGGAAGAAGGAAAAGACTGAGGATAAAAAGCCAATAAAATCAAAAGAGAAAAGAAGCATTGAGGCTGTGCATCAAACCCCTTCCTCAGAAGAAGATCATCAAGTGTTATCTGAGAGACTAGTTCACCTTCAGGAACAGTCATCTATGGCCAAAAAGAGGGGAAAATAAAAACAAAAGGAAAAAGACAGTAGTCCACAGTATGTAAGAAGAAGCAGCAGGCTTAAAGGAAAGTGGAAGAAAACACAGACAAAAAGACCTCATTTTATTGATTTGGGAGAAGTAACACCTGAACAAACTCCAGCTGGCCATAGTCCATCTCATTCTCAGCCAAACGTTGAACATAGTCCACCTAATTCTCAGTCAAACGTTGAAGCTAGTCCTCAAGACGTTGACATGAGCCCTTTTCACCCAGATTTTGAAGACAATTCTCCTCCACAGCATGTTGGGGACAGCCCAAGGAAAACGACACCTAAGATAGATCCAAAGCAGCAAGAGGTGTATGATTACATAGAATCCTTAGAAAGGATAGCCACGGGCCCCAGCACCTCATCCACTCAGCCTCACACAGCACAAGAAGCTCTAGTCCAATCATTGAAACAAGAAGTCTTTGAGTTGTAGGTTTTAAATAGACACATTAAAAATGAAAATGAGGCATTAAAGGAACAAAGAAAATTGAACAAGATCATTCATGACAATATCATGCTACATCTGGGACTATGGCAAAAAAAGAACAGGAAATTGAAGAAGAAATGCCAGAAGTTAAGTAGAGCACTGATTAATCTCAAATTCAGATGCTTGATGAGGAAGCCCAGGATGTTAGCAGCACCAAGGAAGAGGAGAAGAGGACTAGATGTACTGGCAGAGGTATCAGAGCATATGAATTGAAGGAGGATGATCAAAATTTTGGTTGCATGAGGACATGCAACACCTTCACAGTGGGGGTATGTTGAGTCCCAAACTTGCATCTTTTCTATACACCTCTCTAGACTTTTTCCCTTTACCTGGACCTCCTAAGTCATCAACATCATTGCATATTAATCAAAAAGAGCATTTAAAGTGGTTTTTAACTATGTTTTGTGTCTGCTGTTTGAATTAGATTTTTGCTCATTTACCTGCGGAATCTTGTCACTTTCTGCAGCTGCTGCAACTTTCCGCAGCCATTTTGTTAAAGTATATATTGCAGGTGTCTTCAGGAAAATCGAGCCACATGGGCAAGTTGGAAATGACGTGGACATGGACCGAGTCCTATTGGTTCAGTCGAATTCACCAAGGAAGGCCGTGGTCAAAAGAAGGCAAGCGGTGGTCAACGTAAGAGTCCCATGGTGACAGAACTCTGTTTTTCACCACGTGAAGACTTGCGTGGCTGTTCCTTAGTCTCAGGGGACAAATAAACACCTGTAAACGGCTCCATAAGTTGAATCCAACAGCCACTCTCCATAGATTTAATCTTCACGGCAGCCATGATGCTAGATTTCTGGGCGTGGTTGTTCACGTGTCTTCTATCAGCGCAGACTGTAGGGAATTAGTTATGTCATATTCTGCTATAAATAAAGCATTCTCATACGCATAATAGTTAGTTCTTGTAATGTAATTCTGATGTAAAGAAAGCCATTGTGCCGTAACACTTTTTCCATTGTTGCAACTGCATTTTGAATATATGAGAAGACTCTGTTCATTAGCGTAATTCATGGTTGATAGCTGTTGTCCGAGGTTTGTGCAGAGGGCCCCTGCACACGCCAAGGTTTTGTGTATTACTGTATAATTTCATGCTTCATTTCCTTACGTTAATTGTGCCATAGTCATTCACGTGTATATATATTACATCTTTCATGGTATTTACGTTTCATCTTTGTCCATAATCTTTCATGCTTTACGTTTTACTTCTGTCCATAATATTTCATGCTTTATATTGTTGTTAACTGATCAGTGTTTTTGTTCCAGATTACAATAGGTAGCCCGGGCATTTGCACATAGTTTACAATGACTAATGACATGGAATCAATCTTGTCCTTCTGCTGATTTCTTTTTCTTAGTTTTTAATTCCAGCACTGTTTTATTCATTTCAGTTTTGTACATTTGCTTTACTAGTTAGATTAGATATTAAACTGCTCATGTCATTATCAGTTACCTCTGAAAGCCATAGTGAGACTAATGGTGAGGGATTGAAGTATGAGTGTGTAGTTTGATATTAGTTTATTTTTCTGCAAGTTAGATATTAAATTGCTCATGTCATTATCAGTTACCTCCGAAAGCCATAGTGAGACTAATGGTGAGGGATTGAAGTATGAGTGTGTAATTTGATATTAGTTTATTTTTCTGCAAATTAGATATCAGATTGCTCAAGTTGTTTATGATTACCTCTGAAAGCCATAGCGAGACTAATGGTGAGAGGTCAGAATATGAGTTGATGTAATTTGATTTTAGTTTTACTTTCTTGCAATATTTTCTTTGAGTACAGTTTCTTTTGTGTTTAGACAGCAGCAAGGGTAATGGTTTTCATGATCAATAGTTCACTGTTTGTTTAACTAGAATAGTGGCACATTTTCATTTCCTTTTAGGAATTAATTTTGTCAATTGCATGTTTAAAGCCCTTTTGAAATTTCAAGTTTGGGAAATCATTATAAAGGACATCATTGCCTTGAACATTTACATCCATACTTGTCTTTTAAAATTTCCATCTTATAGTAGGAAACCAACCAAGATAAAAATAAAAAGACCAAAAACGACAAAAAGTAAGAGATAGGTTATCTTGCACATATAGTGTGCCACACTTCGTCAGCTTACGAATCCTGGATTGAAAAATTAATGTAGCAATTTAGGACACACTAAATTGACCAAACATGTAGTACCTCCTTTTTATATCAGCCTCAATATCCATGAAAATATCCTTCACAACGCAATGCATGACTCTGGGGCATCACACAACCTAATGCCTAAGGTAGTTATGGAGAGGTTAGGCCTAGAGATAACCCATCCTTATAAACATTTGTATTCATTTGACTCTAGCAGAGTAAAGTGCCTTGGCCTAATCAAAGACCTTTGTGTGAACCTGACCCAGATTCCAGCAAAATGCATGGTCATGGATGTTGCAGTGGCAGATGTGCCACCTAAGTATGGCATGCTATTTTCCAGGTCATGGGGAGCCAAGGTGCAAGGTACAATGCAGATGGATGGCTCATATGCCACAATCCCTGTCTTTAGCCAGCTTAGGAGACTGTATAGAGAGGCACAAATGAAATTTATGGTTAGCAGCCTTGAAAAGCCTAAAAATTCACCTCTGTACTCTGTACACACAGATCTGGACTCCTTCATCCTTTGTAATGATGAATCTATAGACGAGCCAGAGCCAGAAGACAGAGACTCAAATGGTGGAGTAGAGCCCATAGATTTTAACATAATGGCTACTCTAGACTTAGAAGAAAACAAAGAAGAAACCTTTGGACAGTGCACTGAAACAAAAACTCAGAGTGAACAAGAAACAAAATGCAAACAGCTGACTAATCATATCTCTGAACCCCATACACATCATGAAGAACAAAACACTCTGCACCATGATGCAGGCCCCATATTACAACATAACAATGAAACTAACATTAGGGAAGAAACTGATAATAAACCTGGAAACGATCCCTTGTGGAGAATGAACTTCGATGGGTCTTGCACTAGAAAGACTGCAAGAGCGGGAGTGTGGTTACATAACAAAGAGAATGACTATGCAGAGAGTCATGCTTTCAATCTGAACTTTAAATGTACAAACAATATCGCAGAGTATGAGGCTCTCATCCTTGGCTTGAATCTGTTGAAAAAACTAGGAGCCCATAAGACAGCTGTACATGGAGACTCTGAGTTAATCATAAAACAACTGAACGGTGAGTATACAGCTAAACACCCTAGATTCAGAGTGTACAGGAATGATGCTATGGATTTATTGAAAACCTTTGTAGAGTATGAACTAGTGTTTGTTCCCAGGAGTCATAACATTATTGCGAATGGATTAGCCTGCATAGCTAGTTCATATCATAAGTCTCCTAGTGACAAAAAAATCATCATTCAGACAAAATACAAACCTGCAGTGCCTGATAATGAGAAATATTAGTAGGTCTTTGAGGGCGACAAGCAGATTTAGGATTTCCTGATGGGTAGGAATGAGTTTGAATTCTTTGATTCAGACTCTAAATCCGATGAAAGCTGCCTGAGTGAAGAACCTCCCGACGAAGAAAAATCACCCCATAACATAGAAATAAATGTGTTAACCGAAGGAATTGGAAATCCAACATAATAATATCAGAATGTAGATAAAGAGGAAATAGAGATGCTGCAGTCAAAAGATAAGAATATACCCCGAGGACTGGCACCTTTAGAAGACCTTTTTGATTTTGACGACGTAGCGAAAAAAACCCACTATAGAACACTCAGACTCAGATGTCGAGGAATGCAACATAGGCACTAAGGATAAGCCAAGATGATCAAATTGGCTAAGTCCTTGCCCACAGACATGAAAAATAAATATATTGACTTATTTAAAGAATTCATTGATGTGTTTTCCTGGAGCTACGAAGAGTTAAAGGCCTATGATACAGACATTATCCAGCACAAAATACCTTTGAAAGAGAACCAAAAACCCTTCAGAAATAAACTTCACAAAATTAACCTGAAACAACTTCCTCTAGTTGAAAACGAAATAAAAAAGATGTACGAGGCAGGAATAATAGTGCATGTGAGGTTTTCCAATTGGGTTTCCAACCTTGTAGCTATGAGAAAGAAGACAGGTGAGATCAGACTATGCATCGATTTTAGAAACCTTAACAGAGCTTCACTTAAATATAATTACCCTTTTCCAAAGATGGAACACATCCTACAGAGGGTAGTTGGCTCAAAAATCATCTCCCTGTTAGATGGTTTTTCAGGTTATAACCAAGTTTTAGTACTCCCATAAAACCAACTCAAGACAGCATTCACCACTCCATGGGGCACGTTTATGTATGTAAAAATTCCTTTTGAAGTAATGAACGTTGGAGCGACCTTTCAACGAGCAATGGACATAGCGTTTTCAGAGGAAATAGGGCACTTCAATGTCATCTATCTGGATGAAATAATAGTCTATTCCAAGACTGATGAGGAGCACCTAAAACATCTGAGAAGAGTTTTAGAAAAATGTAGAAGGTTCGGTCTGTCTTTAAATCCCAAGAAGACTATATTCGGGCTTCAAGAAGGAAAGCTTCTTGGCCATATTATATCAGAGAGGGGAATTAAAATAGACCCGCAAATATTTGAGGGAATACTACAAATTACACACCCGAGAAACATAAAAGAGTTACAGTCCTTTATTGGGAAGATTAACTTCCTAAGGAGGTTTATTCCCAATTTAGCTGAACACCTCAGGAATATGACAAACATTCTCAAAAAAGGTGTGGGGGTTAAGTGGACTGTAGAGGCTAAATTTTTTTTTGAATCAGTTAAAGTTGCACTCACCCGGGCACCTGTCCTAATTAGCCTAGATTTCTCAAAAGATTTCCTGATATTTTCCTTTGCCTCAGAGTAGGCTGCAGTTCTGTTGCAGAAAAATCCAGAGGGAATGGAACAGCCCATTTCTTTCTTCAGCAAGGCTCTGAGGGATGCACCCTTAAAAGATAACATAATGGAAAAACAGGCCTATGCCTTGGTAAAAGCCTTGAAATACTTTAGGGTGTATATACTGCATTCTCACATCAAAACCTACGTGCCAAACATAGTGGTGAAAGACATTTTGTCCCATGATCCTCATGGAAAGAGGGGGAAATGGATTGTTATAATAGTAGAGTACTACCTGGAAATAAAACCCACAAAACTTATCAAAGGTCAGGGCCTAGCTCAACTAATGGTTGAATCAAACTTGCAGGCCCTTGACATAAACATGGCAGATGCCTTGGATGAACAGGAAGGATTGCCTGATCCTACTGTTGAAGAACAATTTCAAAACTCTACTTGGTATTTTGATATCCTGTATGTAATCACAAACCTCAATGCCCCTCCTGAACAATAAAAAACTAAGGCCAGATTCCTAAAGTTAAAAGCCAGAAACTATTGCATACTGAATGAATGTTTATATTGGAAAAATGCAAATGGTCTATTGCTTGAATGTTTTTCGGAAACTAAAGCAGAGAGGATCAAACAGGAGTTCCATGCAATAGAGTGTGGAGGCCATCTAAACTGGAAAGCCACTGCTAACAAAATACTCAGGGTTGGCTATTACTGGCCTACACTTTTCAATGACATCCATAAATGATAATTTCCTGCCATAAGTGCCATATTTTTTAGGGCAAAAGAAAGCTCCTCCCTTTACCATTACAACCCATTACTGTTGAGGCTCCCTTCCAACAATGGGGCCTATATTTTATAGGAGAAATACACCCTGCTTCTTCTGCACAACACAAGTGGATCCTTACAGCCATAGACTATTTCACAAAGTGGATTGAGGCAATACCCTCTAGGAATGCCACGGATTCTGTTATCATTAAGTTCCTAGAAGACCACATCCTCTCTAGATTTTGCTGCCCAAGAAAAATAATCACTGATAACGCTGCTGCTTTTGGATCCAAGAAAATGATTGATTTTTGTCACAGGTATCAAATAGCACTCGGTCATTCTACTGCTTATTACCCACAAGGTAATGGGTTAGCTGAATCATCAAACAAAAGCTTGGTGACCATTATCAAAAAGCTGCTTGAAGAGAACAAGAAGTCATGGCATAACAAATTAGTGCATGCTTTGTGGGCTGACAGACTAACAACAAAGAAATCCATTAGCATGTCACCATATCATCTTGTCTATGGAATAGAGGTAGTGTTTCCAACCAACCTTTGGGTACGAGTGATTAAACTAATCCAAGAGATTCAGATAGAAGAGGACAGTATGGTAAGGAGGATAAATCAAACAATTCATCTCCAACGAACAAGAGAAGAGGTCTATAACAGGGCTCTGAAAGTTCAGGAAAACATAAAGAAGTTATTTGATAAGACAGTGAAAGCTTGTGACTTCAAAATTGGAGATAAAGCTATGAACTGGGACTCTAGGAGAGAAGACAAAGGAAAGCATGGAAAATTTGATAGTTTGTGGCAGGGTCCTTACATCATACAGGCCACTGTTGGTCTAAATGCCTTTTTTCTGCAAGAGCTAGATGGTACAGATCTGTTTGGGGGTCCTGTCAATGGCAGAATGTTCAAGCATTACTACTGCTGATTTCCATTTCCAGTTTTCATTTCCATTGTAAATACCATTGTTGTGTTTTGTTTTCAAATAAAAAGAGAAAATGTTCCAAAAAATAGAGAAATAGAGGTTCAGCTATGCTCAAAACATGAACCTATAAAGTGCAAAGATTGGCTCTAACGTGATCAAAACCTAAGCCAAAGGAAGTAAAAGAAGCTGGTTCTAATCTGCTCAAAATCTAAACCAGCAAAGAAGAAAAAGATAAGCTCTAACAAGCCCAAAACCAGAGCTGAAGTGAAAGAGGAAAGTGACTCTAACAAGCTCAAAACATGAGTCACAAAGGAAAAGAAGGATGCTTCAAATGTTTCAAGATTTCAATCCTTCGAAATTTTGTTTTCAAGTTTCTGCAATATCAGTCCATGTGCAACTGTTTTTATGCCTTCGATCCATAGCAAACTAGACTGTCTAATCCTAGTTTGGCTATTTTTAAATTTTTGTTGTAGAATGTAGAGAAGAATTTTGCTAGACAGTTTAATCCTAGCAGATATTAGATTAGGTAGAGAAATTATGAGGCCAACAGTGTAATCTAGTCTCATGGAGGAATAAGGGTAGAATTAGACTAGTTTGTTTTCTACTTTCAATAAAAAAAAAATGATGAAGAAGGTCTGCAAATTCAAATGCACCTTGAAGAAAAAATGTTAGGATTGTAGGATGGGTAGGTAGATTGTTTGAGGGATGTTTTTTGATGATTAATTCCGTCATTTTGTACAGTTGAATCAAAGAAGGAAGATGGTTCAAAGATAAGGCATTTGGCCTACTCCAAAGATTTATTTTCTGAATTCTTGACTCCTTCAAGAAGAAGTCATCCCCATGTGGAGCCACTGTTAGCCACCTATGAAATTTTTGTCAAGCAAACAGGTGGCTAAATTGTTTTTTAGCCTTCAAGAGATACATTTCCTATGAAAATATCTCATTCTTGAAGCCTTTATGTTTCCATTTCCTTTAAAAAGATCTTCACTACTGTTTCCATCCAAAAAGCCTCACTGTCTGTGAAAAATGATGCTCAGAAAAGGCCTCCATTTTCCCCTTGTATCTCTGCAAAATGCCTCATTTTAACCTTTTTTCCATTTTCAAGTTTCCACATTTAACCCCCATAAATCCCTTCCAAGTCTTCCAAACCATCTATTTCATCATTTTAAACCAAGTGAAACTCCTTCATCTGGTTTTGAAACCCCTTTATTCCCCTTCTGGAACCCTTGTTAAGCCTTAACAACGATGTTTTTAAGCTTAAAAACACCTATTTTATTTAAAACAGGCTTAGCCCCTTTTCAGCCAACCCCTAACCACTTCCCCTCGATGAGCCCGAGCGCTAAGACCAAGCGCTAGTCCATAAAGCGCTTATCGCATCAGAAGAATTGGTCGGAGTGCGCATTTCTTTTACAAATTTATTTCTTCTGATGCAATGGAGTATTTGCTTTGTCAGCCTTTAAAATGATCTCCGCCATTGATTAGAATAGATCTAACAGTCCGCGTAGGTCTCATTGTGCCCATAACATTTCTTTGTGAACCCCCTGATGGCAATCTCAACCGTTCATTCTCGTTCCAATCTGATGGCCATCCCATCATCGGAGTTTTCCCATCATGCCAATCGCAAGTCCTTCTGATGCCCCGATTGGCCAATCCCCGATTGAATCGGAGCCATTCGCCCATTGTAATCCCATGGCCCAGATTTCTTCTTGCTCCGCCCCGCTTCCCCGATTTTTCACCCTCTGATCCAATCACAACCGTTAATTTGCAGATAATCCAACGGTCCAGATGCAATCGCACCATCTCCCATCGGAGTTTTGGCTCTTCCATCGCTCCCCTCGGATTAGATCGCAGTCGTCCATCCCTTGCGATCTAACGGTCCTCCTTTTTCCCAACCACTAACCACATCCTCTGCCTTCGCTCCCTCTCTCCAGATCTTAGTCGTTCATTCATAGATCGGACGACCTGTATTGAAACCACCTTCTGCTTAACCCTACTCTATTGATTTTGCACTGCGCTCCATCTCCCACCGTCGGATCTCGTGGTCCCAGATCCAACGGCCTAAATCAATATTGCGTTCACTTTGCATCCGAAGTTTAACAGCTCAGATCTACGCGATATGGGTAGTTTCAGAATGCCACGTTTCAGCCAGAGAGCTATATCGTGTTCAAAAAGAAAAAACAGCCTTCCTCCCTTTCCGCCGCGCGAAAACAATAGTTTTCATTCTTAAAACCACTTCCCCACTTCTATGCCTGAAAGTCCATTAACAGATCCCGACCATTGATTTGTATAGATCAACGACCCTCGTTGTATCTCGCACTCCATTCACAATTTCTCATTGCGCGACCTCAGCATTGCATCAAATCATCGCAACTGTCGATCTCCTCCTGAGATCTGATGGTCCATATTAATCGCCCTCCGCCCATGACTGGGTCCCACCATTCAAACTCATTCCATATTTTTTCATTGCATTTTCACCATCCCCTTTGTATCTCATTCGAGGGTCGAATTTTTATGTTTTTCATAAAACATTATATCATTTCGCCCAAACATTAAAACTTTAAGGTTTTACATTAAATTTTGTTACATTCCGCCCGACTTCATAAACCATTCCATCAGTTAATCATGACTGTCGATCGTCGCCACTCCATCTGATCTAACGGTCCACATGCATTTCTCCACCAAACCTCCATCAGCTGCATTTTTCACCATTACTCTGCATTTTTCCACCGTTTTCCATTTGCATCCACCGTTTCCACCATGTTGTACTGCCATTCTCACAGCCTTCCACTACATCCATCCTCCCACCGCATGGATTTTCTTAACAGTTTGTGTCTTTTTGCAGGGTTATAGGTGGTGAAAAACGCCATTGCTCATAGTCACTGTTATAGTGACACAGAGCGCAGAAGAGACTATTTTCAGAGCCTGATATTATAGAGAAACACCTGGGAAGGTGTTAGAATGTAATTTTTCATCAAAGTACAGAGTTTAACTCTAGAAAACCTCTCCAGCACCATTAAAGCTCAAATTTCACAGACAGAGACAGTAATGAAACGGTAAAGAGTATCAGTGAAAGATCAGAGATTTTAAGCCCAGTATTGAAGATTTTAAGCCTTAATCCAATGTTTGAAAGGCGAATGTACTATATTGAAGACCCCATGATCAATACAGAAGGCCTAATGAGGCCTAACGCACAGAAAACTATATTGTCAGTGTTTCACATCAGCAGAAGTTTCCTCCTGAGAAAGGACGAAGTACCCATACTGTTTTCATTCTATACCGTGTTCCTAAGAAGATTTCCACCCTGATAGAATAGTCCTATGCTACCAGAGCATTTTTTATGCGGTATGGCAGACCTCAAATTCATATATCTGCCTTTTTTTTTATTCACCAGAGTACTACAGCCAAAGTATGTCAAAGAACATACCTGGAGTAAATTTCAGCCTGTCAAAGACCACTCTTTCATCCAAAGAGTACCGAAGATTGATGTGTTGATATTAAGATAAAATGGGCCTCGAGTCCTCTTCTTCTACTTTATTTTAATGTTACATTTAGTGTTTCATCTACCTCCTTTTCCTCTCTTTCAGCTATAAAACTCATGAAGAAACTCATTGTAAAGGTTATTGATTGGATATCTGTGAACTGTAAGTTGTTTCTCTTGAGATATAGTTCTCTGTGTAAAGTTGTAAGATAGGCTGAGGAAGATGTTTTCAGACTGAATATCAAGTTGTTGGCAATGTTGTACATGACTAGTGTTGCTCTTTAATATGACAAGCACATTTCTTTGGATCCTGATTTAAAGCAACGGTGATGTTTTTCTTACTTTGTATCTGTTTTCCTTTGTAATTCATCACATTTCATTTCTCTAGTACACATCAGAAATCTAGCATAGGATATACCCTTGCATGGTACCCTGTGTTTCTCCTCTCCCTACCTTCGATGTTTTCTACTGATTTTGTTATCTAAGGACTAATTCAAGTTAATTTAACCAGTGTAGTACCTAATATTTACTGCTAGCCAATGTATGAATTAATGAATCTATTCTTAGATGTTCTTGTTGGGTTTTAATTGAATAAATTGGGATACTGGGAGTTTAGAGTATAGATTCTATCTCACTAGGGTCTCTTTCAATCAATTAAACCTTTCCAAGTTCCCTTAAGTTGGATGTCGAAGCATTTAAAGTTCAAAGTCTTTCTATGATCTCAGGTTTTCACCTTTTCATTTAAATCTTTAATGTTTCCTTTGTCTGAAGAGTTAACCTTTTGGGAGGTGGATCACAGGTTTCTAATGGCATGCCCTGTCCCTGGATATGTTTCTTGAATGGTCACCTTGAAGGTTTCATTGTCATTCACCTTCTTTCCACATCATTTCATAACCACACTATCATCTTCAAGATCCAATGCTTTAGATGACTAGCCCAATTGAAAGCCTTGAATACTAAGTAGAAAGTAAACCCTTTCCTAACTCCATTTCCCAATGGCCTCGAGCATTCTCTGAATCATTTCTCCTTTGCCTAAAATCCTTTTTTCTCATCCTTGTCTTATATTGAACCCTTCCTTCCTGACTCCCAACAACCAAACAATCAAACAAAACAAACAAACCTTGTGCCTATAACTAGCCTAAAACCTTGAAACAGAGCTTCAAAGACATATTCCCCTACCTTTATAGAGAGATCACTCTCTGGACCCAGGAGGGCTAGATCCTGAGCTCTACAAGTGGTTCTGATGTTGTTTGATCTTTTGGTATTGACAAACTTTCCAAAACATGGGAACTCCAACAAAGCAATCTCTCTAAGGTCGGTGTTTTACGGAAATCAAATCTGTGGATAAGTATGCTTTACCTAAGTGTGGTGGTGCACTTAGAACAATAGAAAGAAAGATATCTAACCTTTTCCTTAAAATGAATAGATAAAGGGAGGAAAACCTACTTGTAATATGTTCACTTTTCCTCGCCTTCCTTCTTCACTTTCATCGCTCTCAATCTAAATGAACCCGCTTGATTGATACCTATAATGGAAAACATAAGACATAAAACAACATAAAGGAAATATGATATATTCAAGTTAAACCAATTGAATCGATTAAATTCATAAATACACATAAAACATCATTGACACATGCATTAGGAAAGGAACAAATGTCTATATTATGAAGTACAAGGAAGAGTACAACCACTTGATCGATTCATTGTCACTCATCCATATTTAGTCCCATACTCATCACATCCAACAACATCACAATACTTGCAAAATACCTCCAAGAGCTGTGATATCACCAGCATAACTCTACTTAATATAAATTCTTACTCTCTTGTGCATTATGATCAGTGATCTATTTATAACTAGATGAAGGTAGTTTGAAATAAATGAATAATTGAATGGATTTCCTAAAAATGGATGAATACGTTTCCTTTTTCATGGGAATAGGAGGATAAGAGGTTTAATGGCTTCATGGTTTCCATATAAGAAGCTATCATATGAGGTGAAATCTCGAACAACTTCTAGAAGCCACTAGAGGTTGGGAAGATTCTCGGAATCCAATGAAAAATTCACTCCATTCAACCAACACACCCTAAAGTGGGTCTAGATCCTCTACAACACAACCTTGCATGGGATTAGATGCTCTGCAAATCAGTTACTACAGTCTACAGGTGCGTTGATGGCTCGATGGGACACTTCAACTGGAATCTAAGGAGTGAAACTTTCATAAAGGAAAACCACCAATGGAATGAATTTTTTAGGGCATATAGCAACTAATTTAGAGTATTATAGACCCTAATGGATACTAATTTGTGTTTTTGGATGATGCCCAAATTGACCTGTAACAGTTACCCCCTAAATCATGAAGTCAAAAATGATAATGTTGAGTGGTTTGCTTTACGATGTGATGAGGAGGATCTGAAGTGGACGATGACCTACATCAATTACAATACATTACATCATGATATATATCATTAGGGGAATTTTAAGGTCTAAAATGGGCCTCCTAAGAAAAATGTACAACCAAAATAAATTTATAAGAACCAATAGGATTCAAGATGATGATGTCAGCCATGGTGGATTATTCACCATTTTTTAAGTAAAAGGGTAAAAAGATTAAAAAATAATAAAATAATAAAACTACTTTTTCAACTCATATTTTCAACTTATCTCCCAAAGGTTTTACTCAAATTTCAGAGCCAGATGCTCTATAAAATTGGCCTCCTAAGAAAATTATAAAATAATAGTGGAAATAAAATAAGATTTGATTACATCATCAAATTTTAGAGGAAAAAAACTACTTTTTCAACTCATATTTTCAACTTATCTCCCAAAGGTTTTACTCAAATTTCAAGTGGGAGTACTCGTTGGATGCAAAATTTAATTCTTCATCCAAGGAGTACCCATGTTGCATACTTTTGATGGACCCTGCTACACGAAAAATAAGAAATACATTAAAAACGTGATTGCAATCACATTTTTCATGTATTTCTCATTTTTTGTGTAGAAAGATGCATTGAAAGTATGCAACATGGGTACTCCTTAGATGAGGAATTAAATTTTGCATCCAACGAGTACTCCCGCTCGAAATTTGAGTAAACACTTTAGGAGATAAGTTTAAAATATGAGTTGAAAGAGTAGTTTTTTTTTCCCTCTAAAATTTGATGATGTAATCAAATCTTATTTTATTATTTCCACTATTATTTTATAATTTTCTTAGGAGGCCAATTTTAGACCTCAAAATTCCCCTAATGTGTTCATCTTGGACGTGAATTGTTGAGGGAGGCATATCCCATATTGAACACATAAACTATCGTAACATCAAAAATTCGTCTACAGATATAGACCCATGATAGGATGACCATCTAAGTAATCACCATCGTATGGATGATTTAGTACTACTCCTGAAATCTAAGCCCGGATGGATGAAACTAGATCCAGGGTCTTTTATCGTGTTCACTCGATCGCCCAAGTATGAGTCTAACCATGCGAATATGTGATCTAAAGTCGAACATGGGAAGACATTGTCTGATTACTAGCAAATGATCTGAGCCGATAACATACGTGAGAGAAACCACCATTGATGAAAATGGCTCTCAAGGTACTTTAGTACATTCTGCATGGTGTGAATAGATGATTTGATGTTGAACACCACACAAAGTCTTTCGGTCGAAGGCTTTTGATTTCAACCTATCGCTGGATCGAGAAACATGTCGTTGATGTAAGAAAGCTCCAAGGTACTGAAAGTTTGTTTCTAAGTCAACTTCTGGATAATGAACTGATGTCGACAGGAAGCAACTCATCACAAGATGGCATTGATGTTTCCCCCATCAATGACACGAAACGGGAGTAATGATTTTAGAGACAGAATGTGACTGATGAAGCAATGTCAGGGATGGCGATCATGAAATGAATGTTTTTGAGTGTTGCAAAGGATGAGGAATAACAGAGTGACTTATCTTGAACATATCGGCAACAATGAATGAATTGGAAACATTTGACCCAAAAAACAAAGTGATGGATGGTGTGATAGACCATAGGTATGATAGACCGCCAAGCAGATTAACCAACCCAAAAATCACGGACATGAATTGTGTAAGTGTCATGTTGAAGAGCGAATTGCTACCATAAACTGTTTTATCCATTTCCAATTTTCCGCAGTCATTGTTGACGAGTACCTCTTTATTTTTTAAGAAGCTTGAGGAGGATAACATATGCTTGATTTATAATTCAACCCTTTGGGTGAATCCATCCTTATTTGATGCTTTAACAAGTCTAGCAAAGGTTAAACTCGATCTTGTCATGATGGAAAAGTCCATCTCTATTTTATTCTTTAACAAGTCTAACGGCAGTGAAAACTCGATCCTTTTTCATGTTTAGAGAGTTTGAAGAGGGGACGAAAAGAAAGCTCCACAAGTTATTTTTCGTATAATAGTCCCTCAGATTCGAAAAAGCGTAAAATAATACCTGAGAGAACCTCCTAGCCATGTTCGACTAGGGTTTCCATTTTTCGTAAACATAATCTATCTCAGTCTAGAAAAGGGCTAAACTTATACTTAGTAGATGTCATTTCAATTCCTTTTACGAGCTCGAAAGGACAAGTGCTTGAGAATCTTTTCATATTTTGCGAGTCTGAAAAGAGTTGAAAGAGAACTCTAGGGGGGTTCCTTTTTCGTATTTAACAAAGCTCGAAAAAGAGATAAAAGCATGCTCGGATTTCATTTTTCATGTTTAACAAAGCTTGAAAAAGAGATAAAAGTGTGCTCTCAGTTCATTTTTCATGTTTAACAAAGCTTGAAAAAGAGATAAAAGTGTGCTTTGTGGTCAAAATTGCATTTCATGATCATGAACGACGAACTCACTGTAATAAACTATAAACCTACTCAAAGAACCATCAAATGGATTAAAAATACCTATTTAAATAGTAAAAATGGGTAAAATCCATAGTCATTTCATTAAATATGCATAAATTAATCAAAAAGACTATGAAAATAAGAAATTACCAAATCATTTTAACCATTTCACATTTACCATTCGAATTTCAGTGCTTTTAGCCTGTTTTACCCTGGATATTCAGCAGCTAATTACGATAGATTATGTGGACCATTTCACGTGTCATCTGGACTAGGTAGAATATCTTACCTTCCTCTTTCTATTGGTTGCGTTCTTGTTTAGTTTCATGCAAAAATTTTATGGTTTTGGGGCTCCCAAGGTAAATATACAATGCCCTAGGACCAACGCACCCTTGGATGTCGAAAAATGTGTTGCATAGAGGCTGGAAAGAGGCCCAGTTCCTCTACAATGCTTTGTCTTCCACTCAGGAGTGCGTTGGGTGCAATTCAGAAACTTGCATCTTGTTTTCTGCCCAAAAGTTCTCCAATTTTTTGCATGGAATGGATCCTAACTAAGCCTATGTTTTGATTTCAGAATTTGATCGAATCAGAATGTTAATTACATGGCGAGAAAGAGAACATGAAGAATAGGATATCGTTGCCCTAAATTATACTGGCACAATGAGAGCCCTCAGAGAGTGTGGGTTGCTCAAGTACATCAGATTGTCAGGGATCATGGCAACACATGGAACTATTGCAGTTCTTGATCCGTTCATGGTACCTGACACTATAGGAATTTCACATTGGGGACAAAGTGCTCCCAATATTGGTTGATGACATTTACTTTCTGATAGGTTTGTCAAGACGTGGTGCCCCAATTTCCCTTGTGGGCTCCATCCGTGGAGGTGAAACAGTGAAGGACTACATTCGATAGTTTTTTCGACCAAGAACTAAGCCTAGAAAATATGGAAATATAAATATCAAAGATGTATGTGATATGCCCTTGCGAACACTCCTATTCACTATCTCAAATATAGCTGGCAGTGTGAAACTACATGTCTCGAATAGATCATACATGCAGTATACGCTTGAGTGTCTCGGGCCAACCGTGTTCAACTGGGCTAAAGCAGTACTCCTTCAGGTGAAAGAACAGCTGACCAAGGTAGAAAGTGGAAATACCAAAAATTTCAGCTATGGGTCGATCTTGATCACTTTTTTTTGGAGTGAATTCCATTGATGCAACCACAACATGTGACACTGGGTTAGTTGGTCCTAGAGATCCACAAATGCAGGGTGGGTCGAGCTGATGGCTAGACATGCTGGTCAGTCATCGATCTCGTTTTCCAGTTCACTCTTCAATTGGCTTCGAAGATAGAATAAATTCATAGAGAAGCATCCATATGTAGGGATGGATTTCCACTGAGAGCCAAATTTTCTTTTACCAGCCGTCGCTCAATGGGGTTCTATAGGTAAAATGTTGACCATGTTTTCTATTTTTTGGAGTTTTTTACTTAGTTTTCTGTTTTTTGATGTTTCCAAGACTAAACGAAAGATTTTTATGTATGCAGATGTAGGTACCGTTCAACCAGTGGTTCGTGCACAGCAAGCGGGAGAACCAATAGAGAGGAATGTCGGAAGAGCAGTCCTTCAGGATTTTGATTTAGTTGAGACTCTTGCTGAGTTGCAGCAGCATGTGGAGGGATTGAATCTTGGGATACTAGATGCCTGTATCGAGGAGTTACTTATGAGGCTGCAGTGCCATACCATTGGTGTGTCTAGCCGTTGGATGAGGCTATTGAGCATGATAGCCCAAGAAGTGACCTGCTATCATGAGCATCAATAGGGTTACTTAGATTATGCTATGTTTGTATACATTTTGAGGTTAGATGAAAAACATGTCTTGGACACAATTTTTGAAAAAACTCTATATAAATCTATTTTACTTTCAGTATTTTTCTATGATTATGTGAAATCCTATTCAATTGTATGATGTGAATTGAAAGTCTATCTTTACATGTGTTGAAAATGTCTATTTAACACATAATTCGCCTATGAATCAACTAGAGTGTTAAAGTTTCTGGAAATGTGTTGATATTGAATGTAACCAAAATGTCTTTCCAAAAGATGAACTGTAAGGAACATGCAATGAATTGCTAGACTTCGGAGAGTATATACGCCAATAATTTGTAGTACGATAAGTTGTGAGTCCAAATTGATGATGATGCCGAGAATTCCAAGTGAAATGGCATCAAAGAGTAGTTCGATCAACCTGATATACTCAGTGATATTGTTGGTAAATAGATCAATACAAATCCCTTGGAAACTCACTAACTCGCCACTTGGAGTGAAGATGGCCCATGTTGTAGAGGAAAGTTTCTAAGTACTACAACTAGCAGCATCAGCATATCCAAAAAATGGTTCCAAAGATTCTGACATCTGCAAAAAATTCAAAGCGGATTACTAACCACATGAAAAACTCTAAAATACACACTGCTACACACATGCAATCAAATCATATAATACAATGTTTACTACACAAAATCAGGCATAGTAGTGTTTAAGATACAACCCATTTCAAGGCTACGACAATGGAATCTCATCGTAATCTACCAACTCGTAGGCACCCTTAGCCAGAATGTGCTTAACAATGCAAGGGTCATGCCATAATGGTTCAAATTTCCCAATTCTTATCCTATCAGCTTCCTAATCATAAAGAAAAACTACATCTCCTTCCGAGAAGGTGCGAGGCTTGACATTGTGGTCATATTGCGCCTTAATTCATCTCTTATGCACTTTGTTGGCCAATGCGGATTCATGACACGTTTCATATAGATGGATGAGATCTAAAATATGTGCCTCTTCTTCAGAAGTGTCAGGTAGCAAGTCAATTGCGAGTTTTAATGATGGTATTTCACATTGTATTGGTAAGACAACTTCCAGACTGTAAACCAGCTGAATGGGAGTAAATCTAGAAGCATTTATCACCGAGGTTCAATATTCCCACAAAGTTGAGTACAAGATCAAATGGTGGTTTTGTTTACGAACCCCAATCATGTGTTGAAGCATACGCTTAAGAATCCTATTGATAGCTTCAACTTGTCCATTAGCGTGGGGATAATAAGGGGTAGAACTATCATGTGACAGTCCTAACTTGAAAGTCAACTCATCCATCATGTGATTGCGAACTTGTTTTCCATGATCTATGACTATGGCTTGCAGCACACCAAACCATGTAACCACATGGTTAAAAAATAACAATGCAAGTGTTTTTCCCTTGTTTTCGAATGTAGGTATCGCCTTGGCCCACTTGCTAAAATAGTCGACGACGATAATAATATACACATGCCCCTCGCCCTAGCAGGGGTTACATGTCATGAATTCAATGCCCCATTTTTCAAATGGTCCAACAACGACGAAAAGATGCATTGGTGCTAATGCCAAGCAGGTTTTATGATCAAATATCTAACATGCATGAAAACTTCTAACCGCGATAATGCAGTCATGAAATATGGTAGGCCAGAAGCAGCCAACATGGAGAATCTTCTGCGCGAAAGCATAACCAGACAAATATCCACCACATGAACCATAATGGAAATCATTTAAAAATTTTTCTGCCTCCTCATGCATGAGGAACCTACGTAATATTATATTGACACCAAGATGATAAAGTGTATCGCCAACAATCAGATAATATTTGGCTTGGTATCGAATACGTAATTGTTGCAAGTAAGAGGTATTGGGCCAAAAAATTTGGGTCTGGAGATAGATGATGAAATCTCCATACCACGGGTCAGATGACTCGATCAGAAACAAATACGCCTCTGAAATTTATGGTTTCGTATTAAATCAGTGCTACTTGAAGGAAGGTCACAGATAAGCTAAGAAAACACCAAAGACTTCTTTGACTTGGATTTGATGAATTCCAAATCAAATTCTTGAAAAATGATGATCCATTTTGAATATTTTCCTCCCAGCAACTGATGTGACAGAATGTATGCCATAGGGTTGCAATCTAAAATGACAATGGTCTTTCAAAGTAGGATATAATGGCGAAATTTTTGTAAAGATTAAATGGTTGCCAAAGTGAGCTTATCAACGTATGTATACTTAACTTCTGTATCATTGATATTACGACTCAAATAATATATCATATGTTCAATCCCATCTTCTTCTTGGACTAAAATCATAGCAATGGTTGTATCTGCAGTGGCGAGATACAGGAAATAATCACTCTCCTAATTTGGGGGATAGATTAATGATGCTCGGATTAGGGTATCTTTAAGAACACCAAAGGAATATTGCGCAACCTCATCCCAATGGAAGGGAATCCCCTTTTTCAAGGGTCGAGTAAATCCTTTAGCCATTTCGGCGTAGTTAGGAATGAAACTCCTTAGAAAGTTAGCCTTCCCTTGGAGTCTTTGTAACTGAAGCAAATTGGAAGGAGCAGGCAAATCAAGAATGGCCTGGACCTTCAATGGATCAAGAGAATTTCCATCTTTCGACATGACGAATCCAAGAAAATGACCAGAACCAACACAAATAAATAATAAAAATTAAGAAATTATATATATATATATATATATATATAAACTTGGGAAGAAATAACAAGGATCCAACAACACAACTGCTAATTGTAACACCTGGATTAATTTCTTTATGCTACTTCAAATTATACATTTGACTTTTTATGTAAAACAGGATTAAATATTATGTTAATCAATTGATGAACAAGATTTATTTTCCCTTTGAATAAAGAATTATTTTATGGTGTGGTTTCCATAAACTCATGGGTAAAATTTTTAATATTCCATAGTAGTTAGTAGTTAGACTAAAGCGACAGTTACATTTTCCTATGGGGATAAAAGGGAAATCCCAGAGAGGAAAAGGGGTTCTGTGTAATGAGAAGAGAAGGCGTGTAGGGTGAGAGTGGTCCAGAGTTGGTTTGTACCAATGGAACTCTGCAACCTGACATTGGAAAAGAGGATAGACAGAGGTCTTGAGGCCTTTCTCCAACAGAACTGCTAATTAATCCTACTCTGGTGAGGAGCATGGGGGGAGCTGAGGACGTAATCACCTCTCTCATGCTTGGGAGGTTACCATCAGCTTGCTTAATTGAGATAAGTATTATAAACCCAAGACAGGGTGGAAGGAAAGGTCTTAAATGTGATTTTATTAAGTATGTTTATCTCTTTAAATTGTGAATGTTGATTGCACTAGAATAGCAACTATTATTTCTAAAGGATTGCTAAATAGACTATTTATAGGAGTGAAATAACTACTTAATTCAGAGTGGTTGTATGTTTTCTAAAATACTTTGTGATGTATATTTAGTTAAGGAAAAGAATTCTAAGAAAGCATAGATAACACTTCAAGCTGTAAAGAATGTCATATTTGGCTCTGTAGAAACTGATGAACAGAATTGAAAATCTCCAGAAAACATAGAGGCTGCAGAATGAAAAGGGACAGTTAGTCCATCCGGGGGGAGTCCCCAGAACAAACAATCTATCTTACAAAGATATAGGAAAACCTTATATGGACTAAGGGTTTGAGAAATAAAACCCATTCTGAACGATGGTCTGGTCATCTGTATTTCTATAACTTGAAAGCATACTATTTTTAAAAAAAAGGTACTAAACTTAAAAATCAAAGTTGGTGTTGATACTGTTGAGTATAATAGAAAATATAATTAAACAAACATGGGAAACATTTATATGTTCTATAGCAATACAGTTAACGACAATCACGATAGATTTAATATTGAAGAAAAGAAAGATATTTAAACATCGAAACCCTCAGAAGGAGGTAATCCAAATGTCAATAGAATTCTTAAATAATCTAGTCATTTCCACAGAAAAGAAAACATGCCTGAATGCGAGCGCACAGTCTAGGAGACTACAACAATCATAGGTTAAGTAATTGGAGGTGTCATGTTAAACTAAAAGAACCAAATCTATTATTATCTAATTAAAGACTGTGGAAGAATAGTTGGACATTCATAACGAAAAACTATTAAGGGAACTCGAATAGTTGTAAGATACAAATGAACATATAATTCATAGCAAAAGACATTTCTTGCGGTACCCAGATCTAACGTTATATAAGAAGCAGATGAATACACTTATGTTCTAGCCGAAGCACCGAACCAAAACTGAAGGAGAGCCAGAGTAAAATTCCATAAACACGATATAAATAAAAACATAGTCTCACTGTCCAACTTAAATACCACTCTTTTCTCAAACTCACTCTTAAACATAATTAATTGATACATTTAATAGTAGGTCCATCGAGGGCTAATTTACATCCACAAAGGAGCGAGAGCCTTAGTGGCCCTCATAAAATTGACAGAACAACGCATTTCATCAATCAAACAGAGAGTAGTCCAATATAGGACCAGAACATGAAACAACTCAGAGAAGACCCCACTGTAGGTTCAAGAAATACCTGGAAAAATGGACAAGTTGTCATAAACTAAGGTAGGGAATTTATTAAACATGGTTGTTGGCAAGATTCATAGTCTTGAGATTACCAACAAGACAACGAAAATATGTTAGAAAACCTGGACGTTTGGTTAGAATGAAAACCAGTCAAAGAAAATTAGAGCACTAAAGAAAAAATGAAATAGAATACCTTACAGATGCATTAGGGTTCGAACAATAAGACCTGAGATAGAAAACAATAGAAAATTGTGAGATTTCAGCTATGTATTACTCTAAACTCTGAAATTATTAACCAGAGGAAGAGGGTAAGAGTCAACATCTTACCTAACTTGGCCACGCTGGCGCTGGGAAACTATCATTCCAGACGGAGATAACTACAGATAATGTAAAACTCCACAAAGACTGGGAATGGTATCTTGAACACAAAACCATGCCGAGAAGCAATAGAAAAGTGAGGAACCCTGTTACACCATTGTCAAGAATGTAAAACTGTAAAAAAATAACAATGTTTCAAACACCTGAGGGATTGTAAAGATTCGTTTAACCCAGCAAGCAAGACCAGCATTGGAAAGTAGCAAAGAAACAAGCAGATAATCGTTACCTCAAGTCGCCAAGGGCGAAAGGAGGAGACACATTCCGAGGAGATCAGTCGAGCTACCCTTGTAGTGACGACAAATGGAAATAATGGTTAGGGTTTGGGGGTAAGGGTATTATCCTAACGGTCCCATCTAACATCGCAACTGTTGATAAGAAAACCCCATAAATGGTGTTGATTGCTTCCAGGTGTCAAGCAAATTAAATGATAGCAGATTCGATGCCACAGAGATTTATTTAAGTCAAATATCTGTGAGTAATAATTAACAAACGTACAAAATATAAATAGTGAGCATTGGTACTGAAACGAGGTTTAATCAACACAAAAATTAAAACTAAAATTCCGCTCCATACCTATAGTTCTTCCATAGTTGTTTTATGAGGTATATTTAATGAAAATTCTCAATAACGAGATAGGTACTGGCAGTAATACAATATGATAAGAAGTGTTAATTAGATATTTATGTGCATTTTGTTTGAAAAGTGAATAAAGGTAATTTTTTTATTCCTTTTTATGGATAGATGTCACATTTGGTATCAGAGCAGCGTTCACACGCTGGGACCTAGATGCGCAACATAAATAACATTGGGTGTGTGTAAAATTGTGCACAGAAATAGGAAGAAGGGGTTGACAGAATACAATGAGGAGGGGGTCTGAATATCAAGCTCCCAGAGCTAAAAGGGAAGCTCACCCCCTGTCTAACCCATATATGAACCCAGAAATGTGGGTGCAGTTGAGCGTGGATGAACATCAACAAACCAACAAACTACTCAAGGAACAACAACTACAAACCAGTAGACTTTCGGATACGGTGCAATAGTTGCAGGAAGAAATGCTTCGAGTAAGAAGTGATATTGAGAGGTTAATCCAAGAACAGGAGATTATTCTTAAAAGCCTCTCAGATAGGCTGAATCAAGGGACATCCCAACCGAGCCCAGAGAGAGATACCCAAGAAGAGGGTGAACAGGGACAACAAGCTAATTATAAGTCGGAAGGAAGCCATACCCAGCGAAGTAATAAAAACAAGAATTATAATGAAGCAAAGTCGGGAAATGTTTCAGATCAACAGGAGATGAAAAAAATAGAAAGTAGATTTGCAAGGTGAATTCTAGAAAATTAAACCTCCTACATTCGATGGAGAGGCTGAAGAGGTCGCAGAAGGATGGATAATTAACATGAACAAATATTTTCAAGCTTATGAATATAGAAGCAAACTCAAAGCTCGCTTGGCTATTTACCAACTGCGGGAAAAAGCCACATTATGGTGGGAGGAATTTAAAAATGTGTGAGGATTTGTGAATCCAAAAACTATGGATGAGGTGATTCGAAAAGCACGAACGTGCTATCAGCAGTCCAAGGTAAAAGGAAATGCTGGTAAGAATTGGCCGCTAAAGAAAGGGCAGAAAGGTACTTCAAATTTTAAAGGTAGCAGATCTAGAAACTATAAAAATGTTGCAAGAAACCAACAAATAAATAATATGGAAGAAACCAGAAAAAACCCAAATGACCAACAGAAGAATTACCCACTAAATCTTCCAGTATACCAGATCATGTGTAGATCCAGAAACCGCTACTGCAGTGATGGGGATGTGGTGAGACACATTATTATAAGAATTGTCCTCACTGTGGGAGAAGCGAAACGTGCAACCAATCTGCAAGAGACATCCACAGTGGGGGATATTGCCCGAAATATACCAAGAATTAACATGGCACTAGAATATCGGAAAGTAGATTACCAATCGACCATGATAGAACTGGAAGGTAACTTATATTCCCAAACCGTTTCTATTTTGGCTGATCCTGGTGCCATCTTAAGTTATGTAAATCCCCGGATAGTTGAAAAGTGTGGCTTGCAGAGCCAGAAATTTAAAATTCCCTGGCTGGTACAATTGGCCACTGGGGCAAAGAGAAGAGTTAACGCTAAAGTTTCAAATTGTCCCTTAGAAATTGGAAATCAACATATAAATGTTGAGTTGAATATTCTACCTTTGGGTTCCTATGATATATATTACTAGGAATGGATTGGTTGGAAGGGCATTTCTCACTAGTAGATTTCAAAAAGAAAATCATCTATTTTAAGGTTGAAGATGGAACTCGCTAGGATTTACAAGGAATTAATAAACCACTTCAATTGTGCCCCATCATTGCATGCCAGCTGGGTAAATGCATTAGAAAAGGATGTCAAATTTATGCTTTTCAAGTAGGATTCGCCTATTCTAAAGATAATATCCCTATGTTGGAAAATATACCGGTGGTACAAGATTTTATGGATGTGTTTCCGGAAAATATACCGGGATTACCTGCAAAGTGGGATATTAATTTCACCATCGAACTAATGCCCATGGCAGCACCGGTGTCATGAGCACCATACCGAATGAGTGTACCTGAGCTGACTGGGTTGAAAATGCAACTACAAGAATTTTTGGACAAGGAATACATTTGTCCTAGTGTGTCTCCTTGGGGGGCACCAGTACTGTTCATGAGAAAGGAGGATGGTATGAGGTGAATATGTATGGATTACAGGCAGCTTAACAAATTGACTGTTAAGAAAAAATATCCACTCCCACAGATATATGATCTTTTTGATAAAGTAAAGGGGTAAATTGTATTTTCGAAAATAGATATAAGATATGGATATCACCAAATACATATAAAATATGAGGATATATATAAAACAACCTTCCGTACTTGATATGGGCATTATGAGTTCGTGGTTTTACTGTTTGGATTAACCAACACACCAACAACTTTCATGAGTTTGATGCATGCCATTTTTATCCGTTTTTCGATAAATTTGTTCTGATATTAATTGGTGATATATTAATTTACTCAAATACCATGGAGGAACACAAGGAACATTTATGAATGGTACTAAAAATGTTGAGGTATCATCAACTTTATGCCAAATTCAGTAAATGTGATTTTTACAGAGAACAGATCCAATATTTAGGCCAAGTTATTTATGCTGAAGGTATATCAGTAGATCCTGAAAAAATAAATACTATTATGGAATAGAGGGTAGCCAAGTGACTTCCAGTAACTCATGGACATGATACAAGTATATGTGCCTTCATCAATGATAGTGTGATCAATGAGGTGATTCAAGACATGTGCTTGAATCAACAATGCTAGTTGTGCTGGTAAATGTGGCACATAGCCCGTGTTATTAAATACTACAAGATTTGAATCTGTCGGATCGATTCCACCAATCACGAACAACAATGCGTACTTCTGGGAGGTAAAATTCTGAAGAACCTCAAGGGTTGACATAACATAAGGTGACTGAGCCAAGTCTTATACTGCATTATAATTTTTATTTCTATGAACTCGATGTTTTAATGTCGATTTATGAACTAATTCCTTCGGCGGCTTTATTGTTAACTCTAGAATGATAGGCAGTAGAGCCGAGTCATATGAGGTTGAAGTTAAAGTGGTAGGTTTATCTGTGGCCTGACCATTTCACAACAACAATGGATTATTTTAATCTTTACTTCGAGTAGACACCAACACATCAATTTTGGGCTTAGTGGTGGATAGCATAAGTACTTGTGAACTAGAAGTAGGATCCATAGCAACCATATGT